>JAOSBP010000007.1:18853978-18868164 GCA_027563825.1 Erythroxylum mucronatum | reverse complement strand
TTTAACGGACAGGTTCGGGTAAAACAGTGCCCAAGTTCAGTTCATGTCCGTTTAACGGACACCCATGTCCGTTTAACAAACATGGTTTAAAAATCAATATTCTTGAAATTATCAAGAGCAGTCCGGGTTTAAGCTCCAGTCAGTGTATGCTCACCACCAAAGTGAGTTATTAGTCAGTGTCAGCTTCCAGATTGAGTTATCAGACAGCCAGCGGTCCCGGTAGTGGGCCATCAGCCAGGGCTCACCACCCGGGCCAGTCGGGCTTCGGGTTCGGGGTCCGAAAATGAAATTACTTCATAGGAAAGGTAGTAGAAGTGTCTACACAGGGGTAGCTCTCTATGCCATGATACTATTGCAATTAGTTATCCTAGCTCTTGCATTAAAATCTTTACCTTCGTTGCTAAAATTATACTTCTTATTTCTTTAAAAAATGATTTTAATCAAAAAATTACTGAAACTATGAGACTAGTCTATTTTAAATGTATTAAGAATATTTTATAGAATTATTATTTGTATTATTTATTTTAAATAAGAATTAATACATGACACATTGCATGTGAATATATTGGAAACAACCTCTCTACTATGTAGGGAAAAGACTGCGTACTATCGGACCTCTCCAAATCCCGTGCCTCAATGGGACTTTAACTGAGAGTTGATGATGATGATAATTTTAAATAAGAATTAAATTAATTCAGAATTTATAGATAACAAGAATATTATAAGTCAAAATTAAGGATTAGTAGACAGATATCTTCTCACTTCTCCCCTTATTAATTTCCTTGCATTCTCTTTAGCTTTTCCTTACCTTATATTCCTTTCTTTAGCTATAAACCTTTTTAATTCTAACTCTTTGTACACTTATTTTGGCCTCCTCAAGCATTGCTTTAGCCTTACATTTCATTAGATCCTTTTCCAGTTTTCTTCTAGCTTGAATTTTTTTTACCTCTTTTAATAATTCAACTAAGCAGGATTAATCTTGCCTAACACTCTAATAGGTCCTTATCTTTCAAGTTATGGAATTTCAAAATTTTAACTCTCTTTTCTTCCCCTTTTCTTTAGTTATGACATTCTAGTCATCTCTAACCACTTATATTTCCCAAGGTTAATTACATGTTGCTTTAACTTTTGTATTCTCTCCCCTACAATTAAATCTTAACCCTCCCATCAGGCTTCGAGCTTTTATATTAGCAATCTCTTCTCCCCTTTTAGCTTATTCAGGTCTAAGTTCTAACTTTTAGGGAACTACGATTACCTCAGGCTCTTCCACTTCATTTATTAGTTCTCAGGTTATCAAACCTACCTTCAAAATGTAGAAATCTATAAAGCCTTTTCTTTTAGCAACCAAGCTTACATGATGCTAGGTAATAGGTGGTTAATCCCCTTTTGACAAGTTGAGGTACTTGCACCTTTAACATCATTATTATTTCATAATTGGAAGTGTTTAAGGATAGTACATTAAGATGGTTCTCAACACTAGTATAATCTTTTGTGGATAAAGACCATCTTACCTCATTATGAATATGTGGACTAAAAAACTAGAACAAAACTAGATTGGAAAGTTTTTTCACCAATAAAAAGGACCTTTTCCTGTTTAAATTCTATTTTGGTTGGCCCTTGGTATATTAATAAAAAAACCAATTATATCATATAAATGGAGACCTAGCCTAGCTTTAGAGAGACTTAAGATGAAGCATGTCCTCATTAGGATCAATTTATATAATATGCCATTGGAATACTAGTCTACGATAATGTTAATCTATTTAGCTATTTCCCCAAGCAAACTTATCTAGTTGGATGAAGCTATTAATGTTATAAATAGGATAGGCTATGTAGGGGTGTGCATAGATGTTGAAATGAAAAAGGAACTATTTGATTCTTGTTGAAATGAAAAAGGAACTATCTGATTCTATCACTATTAAGAAATTGAATGACTATGAAAACTATAGAGGCTAAAGTAGTGATTAGCTACCAATGGAAACCATCCTTAGGCTAATAATAGAATAAATGGAAACCTACTTCTAGGAAATTCCAAAAGGGAGACTATAGTGAACCAATAAGGATTGCTAATGCTAATGAATTTCAATAGGAAGGAACAAGAGTTAAAGAGATAGAGCATCTATTTTAGATAGTTCTCCCTTTAAACCTAAAGGACCAAGCTAGCAATGAAGAAGACGGGATGGAGCAATAACCACCTAAGGAGATCATACATAAGGATGAGCATACGAACAAGAGATTGCCTCAAACATTTAAATCATAAAGGAATGGAAAACTAAGTAAAAATATGAAAATTTATACACTATAAGTGTGTAATAAATTTTAAATGTAGATAGGATATTGACTTCTCTTTAGACCTCTTAAGTTTCTTCTCAACTCAATTCTTCAACTTGTTGGTTTATGCCCTACAACAATCGCTTTGGTTGTAGTTTAGTGACAAATTGTTTAAAGGCATTATCTTGTATATGTTTAGATGTATATGATAAAGTCCATGAGATAATTGTACAATACAAAGAAAATTATAATGAGATTATAATTATGAGATTCATATTACATTTATGTATTATTCTATTAAGATTGGACATTAATAGAACGTAAAAAGACTAGCACACATTTTGTTTTTTCTTATAAAGGAAGTAGTCGATCTCATAGGCTAAAGTATAAAGATGCTTAACCAAATATGTGGGTGCTAGCTAGAGAACAAGTTCATTGAACAGACCCAATATTAGAAATATATTTGGAACATTACTTGTATGTCTATGGAATTCTCATTGTGATGATTGTGATACTTTGTCTTGAGGTTACCAAAGTTATCTTGGATAAGGATTACTATGTTTTGATACTATTTATGACATGTTTAATCAAGGGTCAGTCAAATGGTAGTCATTGAATGTAGCATGAATTATATGGAGAAAGTTATATGTTCAAGATAGGATTCATCACCCTAAAGTAATTAGAGAGAATGTTCCGTTGTTCTCGATTAGTATTGATTCGAGAAATCCTTGGCTAATGTAGAATGAAGTTTTGTAAATAGTTTACAAATGTCATTAATTGAATCAATAGCTAATGGCGGAGAACTAATATGGTTTGACTCAAAATAAAGTAGACATTAATTCCATGCTCTACGTCTAATCAGAATATTATATGACAAAAGGATTAAATTATATAAAAAAATCATGCATGAAAAGGTTAGTCAAAACCACTTTGACATTCTTAAATATTTGGGTGGTCATGACCCTTTACTAGACGACAATCTTAATATATGATTATAAATCGTTTAATTAGAGAATTAAAGATAAATTAAAAGGAGTTTTAATTTTTTAATTCTAATTTTGAATTAGAATTATAATTTATAATCATTGCCAACATATTTGGGAACTTAGCTAATGGGTCTCATATATAGACTAAGCTAAAAAGAGCAAATTTAATTTAATCAAGTTAGACTTGATTATAAAATTTGAGAAATTTTATGATTAAATATGAGATATTTAATAAATAAGGATCAAAAATAAAATATTGAATCTTATTTGGGCATAATTGGTATTTAATAAGAACTATTTGTAATTCTAATTAAAGTTTAATTGAAATTAGAATTTAATTTCAATTAAATTACTAAATCGTCTAAAGCTTATTATAAATAGGCTTAAGCTCTTTGGAACTAGCATTTATTGCTTAATCGACTATGTAAGAGTTACAGAGTTCTCTCATCTCATTTTACAGGTATCGTTAGAGGCCAAACATTTGTGCGGCTACGGTGGTTAAGATGGATTGATTTCAGAAACCGTTTGAGGGATATAACAAGATAAAGATCAAACTTTGGAATAAGGTACAAATTTAGATTTACACTTTATTATGATTATGTGTTAATCATTTTATATAATTAAAGTGATCTTGACTTTTGGGAAATCAAAATATGAAAAAGTTTTGTAATTATTCCGCTACAGTCAGAATTGGATCCTAACCCAATTTCTGAACACAACTATCATTTTAGATTAAAGTTTTGTTACAATAGTTAGAAATAATTCTAAAAGAAAACCTAAGGAAGGGTTCTTAAGAGCCAATCATCCTTAGCTTAATGTCCATACCTACATGGAATATAAGGGACTCTAATTATCCTTTAAAAAAATTGGTGATTGTTGCTATCATGAAGTCATTTTTAATTGGTCTACTAAAGAACAAAACAAAATCCACTAAGATCAATGAAGAAAATAAGTTTTTACATAAAGAATGGAAGGCCATAAATAACTATTAAACCTACTATAATGGTAGGACATTGGTAAATATGATCTTAAAGCTATTATTCTTAACCAAAACCACTTTACAAACTAGTTCATTCATCTCCAATTAACCTTCATACCTATCAATATTTAGATGAGCATCACTTTTGTGAATGCATTCAATCATGTTGATTATAGGAGAAAACTTGTGAAGAGCCTCTTTTCTTTGATAAAAAATTCACTTATAATAGTTGACAAGTGCTTGGTAACTTTAATAACACTAACCACTCTAATAAAATAGGTAGGCTCAACAAAATTTAAGAAGCACATCAATAAAGATCTCAAAAATTGCACCAACTAGAAAGAGCTCACCCTTAATGGTATAAATTCTCTTGGTGTAACAATTAAAATGTCAATTATACCTTAGAAGAAAATTAAATAGAGCACTAGTTAACTCCAGTTGACTACCCCTTCCATAACAATATCATATTTTAAGACCCTAATATGCTTAAATCACTCACCTATTGAGGTATACCCCTTTAATAGTCGTGATGCTAAAAGATCAACTTTTTTATTTAATAGTTTCCTATTAAGGGTTAGATGGGTATGAAGATGCAGTGGCCAAAGGTTTGGTTAGAGTAGGAGTTGGAGTTGAAGCTTATAAATGCAAAAAAAAGAGAGAATGCCATTAAAGAAGAGCTGATATGGCTTAATAGGAGAAAATTCAGTAATTCAAAAGTAGTAGTTTGAAATACTTAATATGATCTTAAATTTTCTCTAGAAAAACTAAAATAAACTATAACATTGTAGAACTTAAAAATCATAACTCCTTGTTAAAATAGAAACCATGGGTTTAGTGGCTAAAAAAAGAGAATGAAACACTAAGTTTTTTTTATAGTGCCTTATTGATGGAAGGAATACTAATAGGATTAGCTTATTAGATGATGCTTTAGGCAACTCGCGATTTGGCCAAGATTAGCTGAAAGCTCCTGCTTATAGCTATTTTAAAAGTTCTATAAGAATAAATAACATCTTCTCCTCTTTATAATAAGCCATTTTATTCCTACATCGATCAATTAGGAACAATCAAAGTCACT
Source organism: Erythroxylum mucronatum (assembly GCA_027563825.1). Taxonomy (NCBI): domain Eukaryota; kingdom Viridiplantae; phylum Streptophyta; class Magnoliopsida; order Malpighiales; family Erythroxylaceae; genus Erythroxylum; species Erythroxylum mucronatum. Next base: position 18,862,853 of record JAOSBP010000007.1, on the reverse strand, counting down.
TATCAGAGCTTTTTATAAGAGAAAATGTACAAACAATAGAAGTTAGTCTTAATACTAATAAAGTATATGGTCCTAATTATCTAAATGCTATTTTTCCATAAATCTTGGAGATTTTGGGGGATTTAGTTACTTCAGCCATATTGGAATTTCCTTTAAGGGAAAGTTGCTCAAAGAGACTAACAAAACCTTCATTTGTCTAACTGTGAAGTACATCAATCCTTTTACCTTAAAGAGATTTTAGTCAAATTACCTACTACAATGGGCATTATAAGCTCATCTCAAAGATGCTTGCCATTGTAATGAAAGAAATGGATTCTATTATTAATCCAAGCTAAGGTTCTTTCATAGATAAGAGGAACATAGGTCATAACTGGTGTAACTGTCATCTGTTCCCTGAATTAATTCCTAAATTCCTGCAATTAACAAACATAATATAGGAAAGTATAAGTTGATCCCATGTGGAATTATAGTTAGCCAATTGTTATGAAAGAAATTTCAACAAAATGGGGGTTAAAGAATATGGAATTTTATAACAACGAAAATAAACTGAATAATAAAATAAGAGTTATCAATAAAATGAATCTTGGTTTAAAATTGCTTCCACCTTTTGAAACTACGATTGATCATTGGAACAAAATAAATATTTTACTAATCATTGGGCTTGTTTAAATCTCTTAGGCTTTATAGGTTATATTTTAGAAATATTAGTTTGAGCTTTAATTATTTTGGTGAAAGACCTATGTTTAAAGGTTTTTTACATGGTTAGGGTTTATTTCTTTGCAAAGGGTATAAATACATCATAATAAATATTGTTAAGGGCTAGATTGGATGAATACCAAATTCCAAAAAAGAGGATTTATTGTTTTCTTCTATTGCATCAAGAATATAATCTTTATCAAGGCAATCACTTGTGGAAAATTTCTATTCTTGTTTTCAAATCAACCTTATTATATATTTTTTCTTTTATATATTTGATCGGGAGTTCATTAGGGTTGGGCATTTCTTATTGTTTATGTTTTTATCTAAAGTGTGTGTTTAAGGGGTTTTTGGTTCTTTAGCTTTGGGGCTCCGCATCAAAAGTTATCTTGTATGGGGATTGTTATGTTTTGATACTACTTATAATCCATTTTAATCATAGGTTATTTAATCAGTAGTCATTGGATATAGTATGAACTATATAGAGACAGTTGACTGATCAAGATAGGATTCATCACCCTAAAGTAATTAGGGAGAATATTTCATTATTCTTGATTAGTATTGATTCAGGAAATCTTTGGGCAAGGTGGAATGATGTTTTGTAAATAGTTTACAAATGTCATTAATTGAATCGATAGCTAATAGCGAAGAACTAATATGATTGGGCTCAAAATAGAGTAGACATTAATTCCATACTCTATGTCTAATCGAAAGATGTTATGATGAAAGGAAATAATTATACGGGAAAAATCATGCATAGAAAGAATAGTCAAAATCACTTTGACATTCCTAAATATTTGGGTAGTCATGACACTTTACTAGACGACAATCTTGATCTATGATTATAAATTATTTAATTGGAGAATTAAAGATAAATTAAAAGAAGTTTTAATTTATCTAATTCTAATTATGAATAGAATTATATTTTATAATCATTGCCAACATATTTGGAAACCTAATGGGTCTCACATATAGAATGAAATACAGAGAGCAAAGTTAATTTAATTAAGTTAGACTTGATTGTAAAGTTTGAAAAGTTTTAAGATTAAATATGAGATATTTAATAAATAAAGAACAATATAAGATATTGAATCTTATTTCGGCATAATTGGTATTTAGTTAAGATTATTTGTAATTCTAATTAAAATTTAATTAAAATTAAATTACTAAAACATTGAAAGTTTATTATAAATAAGCATAAGCTCAATAAAACTAGCACCACAAAAAATTAATACAATTCATAACATTTATTAATAAAACGTTACGAATTATAAAAAAAAAGTTTAAATTTTTGGTAACATTTTATAAGGCGTTGCAGATTTGTAATACTTTGTGCGACGTTTTTGTCAAGTCGCAGTTGATATTTGCCTTTTGTTTACTTAATATTTAAAAGTTTGATCTCGCGCGTTGATTTCCCCACCCACTTTCTTCTCTGCCATTTCTTCTTCTTCACTGCCATTTCTTCATTTTTCCCATTCTCAACAGAAAAGCCCCGAAGAGAACAAAAGCCCCGAGTCTGTTACAGCAAAAGCGAGATAGAACCGCAAAAACTAAGGTTCTGGTGCATATACTGCTATATCTCTAGGTAAAAACCTTAATCAAAATCTTGAAAGATTTCCTTTTTCTTAATCTCAAATACAGTATCTGTGCTTGTTTGGGTTTTCTAAGTATGTAATCCTTTGTTTAGGATATTCTATGATTAGCCTAGTTGATCCGAAACCCTATCCTTTTTACTGACAATATTGGCTTCGGTTTAGGATCCTAACTATCGGTGAAGGGATGCTTGTAATGTTATTAGACAATATTCGTACGGAATTAGAAGAGCTAGAGTTTTCTAATTTGCGTTAAAATTATCTCATGTTTTTCTGTTTTACAATTGCAGATGGGGGCTCTAGTAAGCGCCCGTAGACAAACCCAATAACAATCATTTGCAACCTGTGATCCACCTATTCGATACATGGAGCAGAAAGGCTGAGAATATCGCTCGGAACATCTGACACAATCGTAAGTTGAATTATTGCCTCCTTTAATTATCACCGTCTAATTATACCAACATTTTGGAATAAAATCGTGATCATGATTTTAAATAGCGGTTCATGTATGCTCTGTTTTTTGAAATTCGTAATTGCAGTGAAAACTGGGACATCAGTGCCAGAAGCTGGTTCGGGTAAGGTGCCGGCGATAGCAATAATAGAAGGTGGTTTTGAGTCTCTGTTCATGCAGTCTTATGAAACTAAACCTAACGAGAGGCTTAAAAAGTCATTTGCTTGTTACCTTTCAACAACCGCTGGTCCTGTAGTGGGAATCCTCTATTTGTCGACCGCTCGGGTGGCTTTCTACAGTGACTGTCCTTTGTCCTTTACTGCACCATCAGGCCAGGTGGCTTGGAGCTACTATAAAGTAAATTTAATTCAAGAATACGCATATAACGCTATTCTAGGAATTTTGGGTTAAGAGCATGTCGATTAAGGCTTCACAGTGAAATGAATGCTAACGTGATTTAGTGATATTTGTGGATTTCTTAATAATTGAAGGTAACTTAGACATGGGGTTTAGATAAAAGGCTGATTTTCCTTGTTCTATGCACTGGCTTCAGCTATTCTTAATAAAAGGCTGCTAGCCACTACATTCGTTGTTGCTTCTTAATTGGTTGTTAAGTCACTCTTTCCTTGCAGATGAGGGGACTAAAATCTCAATCATGTAGTTTGTTGTTACTTTCCCCTTTCAGCAGACTTTTAGAGTAACCCTATTGAGACAATGTATTGTTTTGTTCAGATCAAACCATGGTTTTGGCCAATGGAAAATCTGATAGTTTTGTTTGCATGAATTTTAGCCAATCTTTTTTTCTCCTGAATTTTATGCTCAACGTACATTGTTCATTAGCACCTCTAGTTAAATCTTAATACATATGCCCATTTATCTTCGTATGTTCTTTTTTTGGTCATCAAAATAAAAAGAAAATTGAAGACCGATTAGCTAGTATAATTTATTCTTGGGGTGAATCGAAAGATGATACTTTTCTCATTGGTGAATAAGGGAAATAGAATAGTAAGCTGATGGAGCAAAGGATATAGGATTCAAATTATTGTTTTCGGTGAAGATGGTCTGGGAAAATAACTGATAACTTGTGATCAACCATTCATTCTTGACTTATTTGTGTAGGCATCAGATTCATGTCATTTTGCAAGATAACTTCTGAAGTGTTTGTTGGAGTAATGAATGGTTTTAGATAATGCTAAAATCCTATGGAGAACATATGATAGAGTAATAATTGTCTATTATTTGGCCAATCAATCTGTATATATATGATTCTCAGAGTGATAACATTTGCATCTGATTTTGTCTTGGATGCCATTAGTAGTTCCCAGTGATATACTTAATTTTGTCATCATGTAACTCTAGTGACAGCTATACTTGAATGCTTTCCAAACAACATCTTGCCTTCATCTAAAATACGTGTGAATGGAGTTTTTAGCCTCTAAATGCAAATGTTTAATTGAGTTTGGCTGTGCATTGGGTGTTAATGCACAGCAAAATACTAAAAACAAAAAAGCAAGAAAGAAACTTGTGCTGGTTTTGTGACCTTGACAAACATGATTTACTTCATGAATCCACGTATTTATAGTTTTCCCGCTTAATCCTTTACCTGCATCATGATCATGAATGATAACCTGTTAAAGATAAGCCTCTGACATGCAACGTGATCTCTTGTTTAAAACAAAAAAATATAGCTTGCCAGGGTTCACTGAAGAGTTCATACAGATATTGGCACATAGCTTACATCCATCCCAACAATGCAGACCGCCGCTTTCACTCTTCCCTCCTCTTCCTCTCATCCCATCCGTCGCCACCCTTACCAGCTTAACCCTTGCCAAAACAGTTATTCCTTTACTTCCCATCTCTAGATCCTTTTATCCTTTCCTATTCTGTCTAAAAATTTTACTGAATGCCAAACATTCATACAATTCTTAAGTAGTATGTAATAATCCTTTCTACTTTTATTTCTTGAAATAGGGCTGGTTTCTGGACTGCAATGGCTTCCAATTTGACTAACCAATCCCGTAATGTCCTAAGCAAAAGGGTCATGGTGAAGAAAGAGGTGATCTGATTTTCCAAATTTGTAAATTGCAACACTTTTTATCTGTCTGGATTGACTTTGTTGGTTTTGTGTCTTGATTGGAGAAAAACATCAGATGCATATAATACTTGTACCTTATTATGTATGCTACCTGTGCATGATAAGTGGCTTGTTGATTGGCAGGATTCGATGGACAATATCACTCTCTTCTCAGTTATCACGATTATGTCCTTTATCTTACTAGCTCCAGTGGCTCTTTTCATGGAAGGTGTCAAGTTTACCCCTGCATACCTCCAATCTGCTGTAAGTTTGCTTAAATAGCTAAAAGAGTGTTACAAATTTACTTGAAAGTGTTACAAATTTACTTGAACTTTGGAGTATTTATTTTTGATATAAATATAGCCTGAGTTGTTCTATATGTCATTTGCTTGATAGGGGTTGAATCTTAAAGAGGTTTATATTAGGTCTCTACTTGCTGCCCTTTGCTTCCATGCCTATCAGCAGGTATTTATTCGTTGTTGCTTAAGTTTGTCGATATTTGTTGTTGAAGGCTTTTCTTGTCACATTTGATGAAATGTTACATGTGCTGGAGATTGGACAATTAGTGCATATGACAAATATCTTGCTGAACTTATTTCATGCTGTTGACTCGTTCATTGAACATTGACCTGCATGTACAGCTTTCAATTTTTCAGCTTAAATTATCAATTAAAATGACATCACAATGGTAATTGTTTATTACCATTATTTATTTTGTCCCTTTTAATACTTGACTTTGACGAGTATGTTAATGACAGTTCAGTACGTTTTTCCAAACGTCTATGGAAATATATCATTTATTTCATAGTTGCTGACTTGCTGGGTAAAACTCATTGCTTTGAAAATATGCGAGCTTCCACAAATTTTTGGGGTGGCCTTCATAGATTTGCTATGATATTGTGACTGATCCATGCTGTCGGAAAAATTATGCAGGTTTCCTATATGATACTGCAGAGAGTATCCCCTGTTACTCACTCCGTGGGCAACTGCGTGAAGCGTGTAGTGGTCATCGTTAGTTCTGTTATCTTCTTCAAAACACCTGTGTCACCCATCAATTCTCTAGGTAAACATCTTATTTCCTGGGAAAATGAAAGAAGACTATAAAGTCAAGTCTTTTCCCATTATATAATAATTCATATTGAATTCCTTTTCTCATGGATGCAGGCACTGGGATTGCTCTTGCTGGAGTTTTTCTGTATTCAAGGTTTAAGCGCATCAAATCGAAGCCAAAGGCAACTTGAATATATACCGTGAAGTTTTGTGTTAAATTTGGCCATTAGAGTATATATCTTTTGGTGTTGCATAAAGAGCCTTCTTTGTAGATTAGACAAAGAAATGAAGCAGGCCATTTGGGTCGGTATGTGCTTTTTGTCCAATTCATTTTCGTCAAAGATGATGTTGATTTGCTTCCTTCAACCTCAAAGTCGTAGAGGGAGGGTGTGCTAATTTGCCTCTCTTCCTCTGCTTTGAGGCTCAGAAGTTTTCTCTTCCAGAGTGACTCGGACGAGGAGAGACCCCCGGACAGGGTAGAGTTGTCTTGCCCATACGTACCTTTACTCTTTTAAAGGCATTTCAAACTGATTGCAAATTCTGTATTTGAGTTGGAATTACGCTACTTTATTTGGCAATAGCAGCATGTACTGATTATTTTTCATCTTTAGTTGCATCATTCCATTCTGACCCATCTCTCGTGTGTTTATTTAATTTAAACATTATTAAAATTATTTAAAAGTTACTTTGCAGAATTATAAATTTTGTCAATGAACTTTCTTTTAATTTTTGTCACGCTATTTTGACATGGTTAAATTATTTTAATGTATACTAATTGTCTTGCATCCGATATAATTCAGCTACATTAATCTCATCATCTTGTAACTTAATTTGACTTCATTTCACACCTCTAATATAGCCATTTGGGCTGGGCCAGCTTGAGGGCTGACGAGCAATGACAAAATGATGTTGTTTTGATTTTTTAAAAAAAAAAAATAAGTTGAGCCGGGCATGAGATTTTGAAAGGAATAATTAATCTTAAAGTGTTAAATCTTTTGAGATTTTTTTTAATTCGGTATCCAAATTTGTAAAATTTTTAATTAAGTAACCAACCTCTTAAAACTTTAGCAATTTAGTTTAAAACGTTAGTTTTTATTGATGTTACTATAAATGAACATTCACGTGGCATTTAGTAGACATGCCACATCATAAAAAATAACCTTGTAAATTGAATTGTTAAAATTTTAAAAAGTATGTCATTCAATTGAAAATCTTAAAAGTTTGGGGATTAAATTGAAAAAATCTCAAAAAGTTAAACATTTTTGAATATGTTATCTTAATTTTGAAATAACCTGATAGATTATAACTCGTTAAAGAACTTACCAACTTAGCATGAATATTTATAAACTCTTAAGGCCAACTGTGTGTATTCCAATTTGTTGCTTTCTATTTCGAATATTTGCTTCATCTATTTGCTACATATTGAAACATTATATTAATTAGATATCATGAAAATAATTTGTAAAAAGTACCACATGCATCTCCCATTGTCTTCAAAGTCCATTCTTTACATTCTAATAACATAATATATCTCTTTTGTAACGAAATAAATGTTTATTTAAATTTCATAAATCATATAGAAAGGACTATTAACATGATGGTTTCTTGCATTGACATATTCCCAAATAGGTTTTTTGGTAGTCTTCCACTAATTGACATGATTTATAGGTGTAAGATTTTGTTTATAAGCCAAAATATCCAAGAACAATGTGAATTTAATCAACGTCTTCTCATTTAGACTAATCACTTGATTAAGAGCATTGAAAAAATTAGTTTGCGTTGTTCCACAAATATCGCATGAACCTCATTGAGCAAAGTTGGACCTCTTCCCTTCTTCTTCACAAATTGTATATTCAAAACAATATTAATGTTAGTATATACTAGAAAATTCATTTAAATGATAGTATAATATATGATTACCTTTGCATTAAGCAGTAATAATTTCTGTCTCATCTATACTTATATCATTTCCATTTTCTTGTACTGTAATCATTTCCAGAGGAAGATTAGAAGTTTGGCCTTCTACTATATTTTCATGTGGTTGTGATTGTTGTTCTATAATTTTAGTTAGTAGCTTTTGCCACCTTAGAAAAGTAAACTCTTTTTGAACAATCGCTTCTCCCGCTTTGCTTTCAACTACAATTTTGTGTGGTTCATCTCCTCTACTTACCTTTTCACTTGTGGATGTTCCTTAATAAGTTTCTTTCATTTTTTAACCTTAAATAGTCAGTAACACTACCTATAGGGCATAAAGGTTATGATTTGTCATTCTTCTAAGAGGATTGGTCCTTCACTTTCTATTAAAATTTGTGACAATTAAAACTATACAATATAAAAAGAATAAATTATTAAATTTATTTATCAGAATTAATAATTAGAAAAAATTTATTGACATTATAAAGAGGACTAGACATAACTATTACTATGAACACTATGTGCAAACCAGATTTAACTGTAGAATAATCACATATATATTCTTTTTTTTTTGGTAAATAAAGAGCTAACGACTAGCTAGAGCTAATAATAGGATTAATATGCTGAGTGCGACTAACACCCATGCGATTATCATTGAGAAGTCGCCCTATAACATCCGGGGGCTGTTGAAAAATCACCATACCCAAAGACACCGTAGGTCTGATCCGAGCTATAGCATTAGCTATAGCATTTCCCTCTCTAAAAATGTGATGAAACTTGACTTGCCAACTGCGTGACATCAGCTCCCAAATGCTGCAGATGAGTGCATTGTCCGTACTCTCGTGAATATGGTTATTGAGCCATTGAATCACCGACATGTTATCACTCTCAACCTCGACCTTGTTGAGGCCCATACTCCAAGCGATTTGCAAGCCATCGAGCAGCCCCCACAGTTCTGCATTTGTAACCGAACAGATTCCAAGAGTGTGAGCAAAACCGGCCAGCCACGAACCATCGGTGTTGCGTAAGACACCACCCGCAGCAGCAGCCCCAGTCAACGGATCGACGGCGCCATCCACATTCAGCTTGGTCCATCCC
>JAOSBP010000007.1:18822637-18838719 GCA_027563825.1 Erythroxylum mucronatum | reverse complement strand
GGACATTTGGAACTTTCAAGACCTTATCTATCAAAAAGTTACAGAAAAGCCAAGTTGATTCAAACTCATAAACAAAAAGGAAACCCCACATAGCTTTGCATTTTGTCGGTTTTCCTCTCGTGAATATACACGTGAACTCACAAAACTCTCCATTAAGTAAGAACTCGGATCAATTACAGACACCTTGTTTTTAGCGGTAGGGTGAGAGTTGAAGTTACTAGAAAATTCGAGAATTGTTAGAAACCTGATGTTGAGCAAAAAGGCTAATGATTAATCAGCAGCTGATCAATCAAACATGTAACGGCTCTTTGTGCACAGAAATATACGGGTTATGTAAGAACCTGAGAGATTTTGGAATTTCAGATTTACCTCCTCTAAGATTCTTAGGGTGGGGTCTTAGAGTTTAGGATTAGTCCGGCTAAAACTAAGATACCTAATATAAATAAAAAAGAAATTAGGCATTATCAGACCTCTTTAAATCTTTTATCGAATCTCTTTAAATCCTGTGCTTCATAAAGACTTCAACTACCTATTAATAATGATAATAAAAAATATACACGTGAACTTGTAGCAAATATTTTGGGCAATCCTACTGCTTCAGTCGACCATTTCGTGCCAAAGATTGTTAAAAAAAAGTCACGATTCTTTTAATGTATAAAGTTTACAAAATATATTTTTATAATAAGTTATTTAAGGGGAGAATAGATCATCTGTTCAGATCATGGTATTCTTATCATGTTCTATTAAATTTCTTCAACACATTTACGTAGACCTTACATAAAATATATGTGAGATTTAATGAAATAGGATTGGAATAACGTAACTAGATCAAAGGATTTCGTGTGATTTAAGGAAGCAAACCATCTAAATTCAGTTCATAAATTTGATTTAAGTAATTTTTACGAAGTCAAATTTGGAAAAAAAAAATCATAATTTAATGGTAAAAGATGTGGACTTATTTTATAATTTAAGAAAATTTTAAAATGATCTTTAAAATTTTCCAAAAAAAATTTAATTTTAAAAAATATTTTTTAGACTTGGATTAAAAAATAACAACAAAAAAATACATAATATAATACTGTTTGCATGACATTCAACACATCTCTTAGATTCAAATTAGGCTAATTAAATGTAGTTCAAATTAATAAAATATTATAATTATTTTAAATTATTAATTTATATTTCAAGTCAAAATTAAAAATTGAGTAAAGTTATTGTATTAGTGATATTTAATTAGTTTATGTTTTAAATTTATATTAAGTTTGTTTCATTGTTATTTTTAACCAAAATTATAAGAAGGTATTTTTTGAAAATTTAATAATTTTGAAAAGTTTTTTTTTCCAGATTTTTAAAGATTAATGATTTTTTAAATTTTCTTAAACTATAAAAAGGTAGATGTCTTTTACTTACAATTTTAATATTTAAAAATTATAGAATTATAAGTCAACATCTTAATATTTAAACTCTTAAAAATTCAAGAAGACTTCCTTTTATTATTTTGTTTTCTGTTTCTATTTTTATTTGTGATTTTCTGATTTTGTTTTCAAATTCAGTAAAAAAAAATTATTTGTTTGAAGTTTTAGTTTCTGTTTATTTGACTTTTTAGTTTCTGTTTTTAATTTTAAATTTTTTCGGTTTTCAAAAAGTATGAAAATTATAAAAAGTGATTTTTTTGTTTCTTGTTTCTGTTTTTTCATAATCTGATATATTTCAAATAAATATTAATTTTTAAATAAAATTTTAATTTTTAAATTATTTATTTTGTTAAAATAACATAATATTAAAATAAATATTATATAAGATATTAAATAAATTTATTTAATTAAAAATAATTTATCTTTAAGTTTTATCTAATATGTAATTATTATTAGTGATCAAAATATAAGTTATATTAACAACTAAATAGGTTTTGATTTATTGAAAAGAAAAGCATAAATAAAAAACGAACACTAAAAATTATAAGAGAAAAACATAAGAAGACCTAAACGGCCGCCAAACAAATTAAATAGTTTGTTGATAAAGTCAATTATCTGATTTCGATCAACCAACTAAAAAATAGCCAGGGACAGAACCACAGTGGGGGCTGTTGACTCCAAAAAGTTTTACATAAAAATTATTATTTTAAATTTTTAACTCATAAAAAATTTAAAATTTTGCTCTTATTAAAATTTCGCCCCTATTAAAATTTGTATTTTGCCTCCAGTAAAATTTTGCCCCCACTTAAAAAAATTTCTGGATCCGTCCCTAGTTGATCAGCGGACAACTAAATGGCCGTTACCTAACAAAAGAACGATTGACATTTTGATAAAAAGAAAGAACTATTACGAAATTTCAATTAATTATTTTAATAAAAAATATGTATTTTTATCTATAATCACCATTGGATAACTCAAATTTGTAGGGATGGACTTGCATAGGAGCGTGCATTGATTAGACAACGCACCAAGTTGGCTCAGTACTTACTCCATTAAGACTTTGGGTGAGAACATTTGATGACATGGGCACAAAACAAGTTGATAGAACATAAATGAGAACTTCAAGGATGTGGACAGAAGTGGTAAGCTGCACCTTTTTCTTATATATCAGTTTTATATAATTATTGCGAGTTCATAAAGGTTGAAATTCTTCTTCTCTTATTGTGTTCACAAGAAATTCTGTAAGAGTGAATTAAATAATGTGGGGAATATCATTGTCAGAGTCAGAAACTTCTCTTCGAACAGTACATTCTAAAACAACACAACACAATGCAATGGAACACGTAGTGCAAACACTACTAAAAAGCAAAAATGTTGGAGGTAGGACTGTCCACTAAAATAGATTCTGGCATTGGCTAATTGTAAATTAGAGAATGATGTAATGATTGAAGTTGAGTGTTGAAGGGTTTTGAATATATGGAGCGCATGAATGGTAGAATTATGAAGAAGGTTACTTGCCAATCTTGTAATCCAAAAGTTGTTCGATCTTCGATGGCGTTCTGAAAGATCAAGTTTTCAATTTGACCATTAAAAATAAATTATCTACACACTTACGTTAGAATTCACAGAAGGATTTCCATGCCGAGGCAAGCAAGTCCCTGTTAAGAATATCCAAAATATCACAAGTTTCAGTCACTCTGTTGAGTTCCACTTTGTTACAAGTTGTTTGTTTCTCAAGAAAATATTTGATGCCAAGTAACATGACTGTGAATCTAGGAATATCTTAATTCTTTTCCACTACTTTTGATATTGAGAAAGCAAGAGCATTCACAACTGCATAGATTCACTTTACTTGCCACTTCTTAGTTGCTGAACTTCTTTTGCAACAACCACATAACAAATTGAAGAACAATCTTCTAGAAAAGAAAATCCTACAGCAATGAAATTCATATGCAACCATCACGTAAGTGCACGGTGAACAATAAAGGAAAAGGAAACTGAAGAAGATTCTTTATGGAAAGAAAAGTGTAAAGCAAACAACTTGTTCCTTGTCATAAATTGGTTCTTAAGTGGGAGTAGAGAATTGTTAAGAGTGGCAAACAAGATATGGTTAGCACTAGGAACACAAACACAACACACACCTACTGACAACATCGATCTATAGTTACCCTTATCTTCAGACAAGACCCCTCGAGTACATTGACAATGAAAAATACCACGATTCAATTTTAAGTTTTAACTTGAAGATGAACCACCAGTGTTTTGACCAAGGACAGATGGCCCAGGACTTGGCATTTTCCGCACTTCAATTCCCTTTCCATTGAACTTATGGCTGTATGCCCTCTGTGGTGCCCGTGGACTAGATGAAGGTTTTATCTCCAATGAACTAGGAGTTGAACTGGTTATTTTTGGGCTCTGCGTATGACGAATCTCACCACGACTTCTCGTGATAATCTCATCAAGAACTTCCCCCTCATCAATATTAGTTGTTCTTGCTTGAGGATCCTGATCCTGTCAGATTCATAAAGCATCAGATAGTGAATGGTGTCAGACAAAATTCCGTGGCAGTGAAGTTGGTCTGTCTAAGTTCTATATTTTTGTATCTGACAGTGATAAAGAATTTCAGGATCTGCAATTCCAATAGATGAGCATAAACAAACTAGAAAGAATTATAACATTTTTGTGAATCATTTTCCAGAAATAGATAAGTGAGTAAAGTCACCTGACATTGTCCCGAATGATTAAGGTTCAGATAAAAGAACATAGGAGTTACCAGTTTCTAGCTCAAGTCCAACATTTAACTGAAACCATGAAAGAACTAACTTACATCAAATGGTATATTGTATGATACAGCCGTAGCTTCCTCATACTCAGCAGCATCCAGGTCTTGAAGATGGGCTCCTTTGAAAAATTTAGGGAGCACATACTGCCTCACAGGGACAAGAAGCATGATCAACAGCGGGAAAAGGACCCCAGCTATTGGAATCCAAGTAAGACCAAAGCAGAGCAGCAGGTAAATTGTCTGGAACAATGTGAAGATGGCTATCGTTTTAAAGGGAACTGTCTCAAGGAAGGTCGCATGAGTCTTCTCCAGTGCCCTGTAAATTAAGGAATGAGTTCATAATAAGCAAACTCTCACCAGTAGTTATTTCATTATCATTAGTGTAAGATCATAGAATCGCTACACAATGCAACTTTACAATAACTGGAAGCTTATTCAGTTTGTATGAGACCACCACAGAAAGTCACAACAGAGGTGAGCTCATTTTCAGACCTCAAATGACAGAGAGTGGGATATTTTCATGGAGAATAACTAGCAGAAAATGAGAGACTAGCCTGATAATAAATTAATGGATTTCAAAAATCACAAACTCACTTGTATCTTCGACTTGGAGCAGTAAAAAGCAATAATATCCTTTCCCAGAATTGATTTCCTGGCAAGCTTTCAATAGCCATAAAAGCAAAGTATCCCCATAAAACTGAAGTTGGGATCTTCTTTAGAAGAGGCATAGCAGCAACACAAGCAGCAACCATCATTGCCTGAAGCAGATTGCTGAGCCGCTGTTCTTTGACTTCAACAGGTAAAAGATCATCTATGTCCTTATCCACATCAAAAACATTCTCATCGACAGGGGCGTCAATGTATCCAGTACTTGAGGCAAGTTGAATTGTGGATTCCTTCAGTTCTTTTAACCCCTGTTAGATGTTAATGTAAGGCATAGACAAGAGAAGAAACAACAATTTAATGTTTCAAGTCATTTGTGGGTTATTCTACCAGGGTGGGTGGCAATTGATAGACTAGGGGAGTCTGCATTTCATTGTAGGCTTCTTGCATACTTCTGTATAATTGTCCCAGGTTTGAATTTTTGTGCATACTTTTTCGAGCTGTTGATGCAAGCTTATTTCGCAAAAGCTGTTTTAAAAGCAAAAAGGCCATAAGGATTAGACAGTTAACATGAGTTGTCTGATAGAGTAATATAGACATTCAAGAATGCAAGAATCTCATATGAGATAGAAGGCAGATCCAATATTTCTTTAAAAGAACAAATGAAGAGACAACTAATGCAAGTACAAAAATTTGTACAGTTGTGTTAACCCTATTGGATGGGCTTAAACATAAAATTCCCACAGAAAATAATAGATACCAAAACTCACGAAAGCAAAAGGTTGGAATATCTTAATTATACAATATGACTTCTCAAATTTGCTGACTTGTAGAGAGAATATTACCTGATGTTTCAGGGTAGCTAAGCTTTTAGTATGCATTGGAGATTGTGGGATTACACCATTTGAAGGGGGAATGCCAATAAGACCACATAGTATGACCTGGTAAAGTGAAGTCAATAAAGGCTGGAAATTCAAATTTTGATCCCTTTTTTTGTTATTTTGACAATATTTGCAGAAGTATCAAGGAAACATAGCTATGCATTAGCTTACCAGAATTCCCAAAAGAAGAAGGTCATAATGATAAGAAGCTGGTTTCTTCAAGTTGAACTCCTTTTGTTGGGCAAGTTGGGAAGCAACACTGTGATCAAAGTAGTAAAGAACGGCAATCATGGTTGCAGGAATGAATGCTCCCACTATGTATAAAGGAGGCACCTCCACCATTTCCTACACAATCAAACAAGCATCATAAAGGCCTTAAAGCAAAGAAAGTACAGGTTAAGCTTTGTCAAAGCTAATGCAAGTCTCACTTTTTGAAAAAGAGGGATTCACCTTGATAACTGTCCAATTTGAGTACGCATCATGAGACCATGGATTTGGACTGAAGAGTCGCCTTGGGATCCCTCTTGGAACATCATGTACTGGTATGTAAGATATGGCAGTCCAAACAAGCACCATAAGTGGTACTCCATAATCAGCAATTAATCCTCGCAAGGAACCTTTAAAAAACATATTGTGGTGAGATGAGATAAACAATTATGAAATGTACAGGCCAACTGATGTTTTCTCATGCCTTGATAGGTGGTACACAAATTAAAGAAAATGGTGAGCAAAACTGATCGAGGTTCGTCATATTAGACTATTTAACGAGCCTTCAACAATGCAATATGCCATACCTGTACCATAGCGCCAGGATCTAGCTTTACGGCTCCTAAGTGCAGTAAGAAGTAGGCCAAAGGATAGCACTAAAGCAAACATTCCATTACCGAATCGCCAAGAAGGTTGAAGTGCAGTCTGATTAACATTTTCCCTCTGAGGTATGCCGAACTCCTCTACGACTCCCTGTAGAATTATATTCATAAATCAGTGGAAGATAAAAAGAAAGCTTCCTCAAAATTAAGAGCACTCTTTCCACTGTGCAGAGAAAAAGTGTAGCTTATTGGACGTAAGAGTAACATAAAAATCACCAGAAAGTCGAAATTCCGTGACACTGCATTTTAAGTACAATCACAGCTCAAATTTGCAAATACCGCTGTATCATTGATACAAGCTCGTTAAGAACACTCACCCTTATTGCCTGCTGCATGAAGAGCATTGCAATCAGAAGGCCAAATAATTCACCAGCAACGCGTGTAAATCTGTTGATTATAGAGCAAGCACCCAATATTGAAAGCAAGAAGAGCAAAAAGGCCGTCCAAACACAGACCCTATGAACCACAAAAAATAACAATCGGAGTTAATATGTGTAGAAGATCACCCGATGCTTATCACCAGGGGAATATTGATTAACTAATACCATCCTGTCCAGGCCAAGAAGAGCTTTGGCCCCAAATCTTTCCGATCCTTTGCAAAATTGAACATAAAAGTGTACATCAAAACTGTTGGTTCAGCAACTCCTAGTATGAGTAGAGGCTGTCCTCCAAAAATAGAATGAATGATGCCACAAAGTGCTGTTGATGCAAGAGTTTGCACTGCAGTCAAGGTTCCATCTGTAACAGTCCAGTACCCAGAGATATCTTAGTGCAAAACCATATATACCTGCCACGAACAAGAGGATGATGTAAAGATCATCAAACCTGTATTTCTTTCCAGTTGCTCTCCAAAAGATATGACTGGAATTGCTGAAGCAAAGAATATGTATGTAGTCGGAGCAAGGATCCTGAACTCAAGAAAATAATGAAGAAATTACAACGTAGATTTTAAGTCTAGTTATATCTGCAGAACAATTGCATATACCAAACCTTTCATATAAATTGCACAGTTAACCACTTTTCCAAATTCCAAGTCATCCAAGTCAGAACATAACGCAACATTTTAGTAATCATATATTGAAGTATCTGATTAATGATATACAGTAAGAGTCACAAACCTGATACCTGCACGGATACCACCGTTCCAATCTTCCTTGTAGCACAAAAGCCTTCCTTTTAGATCATTTTTAATTCCTCTAAAGGGGACAAATGTTTCCTCCATGAAAACTCAGAACTTTTGGTGAAGTAGAAGGGACTAAAGAAAATAGATATGATCTCTACTTGACCTTTTAACAAACAATGAATGAAGATTATTTGAAACACCCGAACACCTGGATTTAGTTCACTCGAGAGGCCAATACGACGACTAAAGTCTCATAGCAGATGATAAAATGAATAAGAACCTATTAGCAGAACCACTAAGGAACAGGAGACATATATCTGTGTACAATCATGGCTTTTGGATGTTCAGAATCCTATACGTAAATTTACAGTTGAAGATTCCTACATCTCAAGGAATTATTTAAAGAATGATTTCAGTATATTTCCTGTAGAAACAAAATAATAAATTAGCAATGAATCGAATCTCTTATATCTCAAGTGCCATTTACGAATCAAGGACAGTGATCAACAGAACTCATCTTGAGCTAGAAGAGTGTAAACTAACGGAAAGAACAAATATCCTCCATAAGCCCAGATCTCTTATCGACGTTCGACTTCAGATGAATTCAGATCCATTAAAGCAGCTTTTTACTTCATTGTCAAAGAAAGCTTCCTATTCATCACCAAAGCCTCACCAAAATGCACACCAACACAACGAAATGCAGTTCACAGATTAAAATTACATGTTGCAATTGTCAAATGCTAAAAGTGGCAATCCTAATCTAGTTCGATACTGTTGGAGCTTAGATAACAAGAAGCGCAAAATTAACGAGAACCCATTAATCCACTCTGCATTTCAACAGTTTATGACAGTCTGAAACAAATGGACATCAAAAGACTTCAAGGACCTAAAAGATGGGCAGCAAAAGAGATCAACGAGAACTCATGTCTAAAACAACAGCAAAAGACAGCTTTTTTTAATCACTTTTCAGCAAATGGTTATTAAGCAAACAAAGAAAAGAAGCAAGATTACATGATTCAAAAGAGACCCTTTTGAGTGAAAAAAAAAAAAGGCAGAAACTTTTAGGAGTATCAAAGGAGGGGCGTAGTTACATGAGCTGAAAAAAGCAACGGGGGTACAAAAAGACGGTGAGAACTAGTCAACTACAGAGAATGAAGCAATGGAGAAGCAGAAGGGTGAGTGACAGAGAGAGAGAGAAAGCTCAGATTTTTGCACACAGGGAGTCTGAAAGAGAAGGACTTTGGCGTGAATAAGGTAGTGAGCGGTGACTAAGCATAAATAATACCGTGTTTGGAGCTGCACTATACAACAAACAAACCATTGATGGAGAGAGTTTGTGAAAAGAATAGACTAACCGTTGCCCCCTTTTTTAATAATAACCTACTTAACTAGCCAAACCGGTGGAATCACGTTATATCTTGATCAGTAAACTTCAATCAAAGAAACCAAAATACATTTCTTGGTCAATGACAAGTCAGTCCACACCAAAAAGAATGTGTTTGAGACTCTTATTTCTGTCAGTAGCTCATCTTGCAGAAATCCTTTTATTCCAATTACTGCAGCAAAGCCAAAATAATTTATGAGAGAAGTTCAATGTTCTTACAGAGGCTGAGTTCGTTTCAGCCTTTCAGGGTAAGTTTGATAGTCTTGGGAAGACGAAGACGTGGACTAAGGATACACGGAATTAAGATGTGAAAGAAAGATAATTCGAGTGATTGCAACTAATACCTTTTGTGCTTTTGTGAAGACAGCGAGGAGTATTTATATATATATATATATATAAAAGGAAAGAAAGCAAAGTAGATTACAGTCAGATACGAGGGAGACAAATCCCTAATAAGTCCTTCGGAAGGATTGGTTGGCATCCAATGGGTGCAGTGTTGAGGTAACAGATGCCGATATCAAGGTGAACTGCATAATTAATAAATCAGTCAGTGTTTTTGTTGCTCTCTCGATAGATGTGGCGATAAACAACAATCCAATTTCGAGTAAATAGTTCGTAAATTCCCAGTACAATGGGATGAAGAGCCCGTGAACGATTGGCCGAGAAAGAAAAGATATTTATCACCTCAATAGAATCCACTTCAAGCTCGATCTGGCGATAGCCCAGATCTCACGCAAGCATAAGTTCAGGAAAAACACCCCAAAGTTTGGTAGACACTGCTGAACACCAGCCAAGATTTTGAGTGAAGCCGCCAATCCAGTTGCTTGTGCTGTCTCGTAGCAGTCCTCCTATTGTGGCCGTGGAGGAGTAATTTTGCTACAATAATAAAAGGACCATCTGATTATCTGAGCGACATGAAGTCTCGTTTGAGCTACGATGAATTGAGGAACGACTTAGGCTTAGCTAAAGATTGAAGCTGAAGTCAAACTGTTGACGAAATACTAACGGGCTGTTTGGTTTAAAGAAATAGCTATTCTATTCCATAGCTATTCTTAATATATTACTAATCTTATGTTTGGTTAGAAACTAAACTCAGAATAGCTATGCATAAGGAAAAGCTATTCTTAAATTTTGAGGAATACACAAAACTCATCTCTACTTATCTCTAACTTTTCCAATAATAGTTATTCCACTAGAAGACAACTTTATCCTTCTCACAAATAATAATAATAATAATAATAATAATAATAATAATAAGATAATTAATTTCATATAATAAAATTAATAATAAATAATAATAATAACAATAACTAAAAAATTTATAACAATTATTAATAATAAGTACAAAATTTATAATAATAATTAATAATATTAATAATAATAAATAATAATAATAAATACAAAATTTAAAATACTGAATAATAATAATAATAAGATAACTAATTTCGTATAATAAATTTAATAATAAAAATAATAATAATAATAAGTAGAAAATTTATAACAATAATTAATAATAAAATAACAATAATTAATAATTAATATTAATAATAACCATAATAACAATATTAATAATAATAACTACAAAATTTATAATAGTAATTAATAATAACAATAATAATAAGTACAAAATTTAAAATAATTATTAACTAATAATAATAATAATAATAATAATAGTAATAATAATAATAGTAATAAGTACAAAATTTAAAATAATCATTAACAAATAATAATAATAATAACACTAATAATAATAATAATAATAACAACAACAACAAAAATAATAATATAATTAATATCGTATAATAAAATTAATAATAATAAGAATAATAATAAGTAGAAAATTTATAATAATAATAATAATAATAAGTTTAATAATATAATTAAGAATAAAAATTGATAATTTAATAATAAGTAGAAAATTTATAACAATATTTAATAATAATAAGAATAATAAAGTGAATAACAATAATAATAATAATAATAATAATAATAATATGATAAGGACATTTTGATCTTTTTGTTACTTATTCCTTTCTTTTTTCTAAATTTTTATTTTCAAACCAAACATTAGAATATAAATTCTTTCTGTGTTCTATTCCCTAAACCAAATAAAGTGATACTCATTCTGTTCTATTCCTCATCTTTTCTATTCTTAGAAATAACTATTCTATTCCCTATCTATTCCATCCCTATCGAAAGATTACTATTCTAGTAATCTTTCAAGGGGCGAACTCATGCTTATTATTTTTCAAATTTTGGATAAATCACGCCTTCTTCATATGCGCAAACTAAAAGAAATTAATATGAAAAATGTATTGAACTAGTTAACGTATTTCTTAAAATTATACACTATAATGAATAAATCATATATGTAATTTTTTAGAGATTCTCTTTTCTTATATATATAAATACCATCAACACTCCAATAAAGTATGAATTTTTCTATATTTCTATCTAAAAAAGTGGAAAGTTTAGATTGTTAATAATATGTTGTATTACATTTATTATTAGATCATCTTTGGAAGCCTTTGTATTTTGTTAATTAAATATTATTTTTTTATGATTTTTCAAGAGGTTGATAAGAAGTTTGAAATAAAATAGTTGTAAATGTTGATAAATGTGTAAAAAAATAATTTTTAGTTTGAAATTTGATAATTTTTTTGAACTTAAAATTTATTTTTAGCTATAAATATACAAATAAATAATTTACTTAATGTTTTATTGATAATAAATTGAGATTTATTATTAAATAATTTATATTTGTAAAATATGAAATTATTTTAAATTTAACTATATTCAATTATTTTAGCTTTCTATATAAAATATAATTATTTATCATCTAATTAATATCTTTTCATATTCATCAAACAATTATAAAGATATTGAAACTTCATTTTTAATTATTTTGAGGTGAAAAAAGAAAACACCTCACAAAATATAAAATACCCCTTGAAAAGCATAAATGGTATCGTTTATGCATGTATACATCCACATGTGTTACTTGTTTGATTATACCTTACAATCTATCAGTTGGTTGTAATTTGGTGACAAATAATTTAAAGGCATTCTTTATCTTATACAAATTTAGATGTATATGATAAAATACATAAGATAATTATACATTGCAAATGAAATTATTATGAGATTATAATTATGAGATTTAAATTGTTCCTAGTCATTGTTCTATTAAGACTAAACATTAATAGAACATAAAAATACTAGCACATGTTATGTTTTTTTCCTACGAAAGAAGTTGTCAATCTTATCAATTAAAGTATAAAGATACTTAAACAAATGTGTGGGTGCTTGTTAGAGAACAAGTTCACTAAACTGACCTCATATGAGAAATTCATTTGGAACATTACCTATATGTCTAAGGAAATTTTCATAGTGATAATTGTATAAGTGACCTTTTGATTTGAGATCTCTAAAGTTATCTTGTGTAGAGATTGTTATGTTCTAATACTGCTTATGATCTATTTAAATAATGACTAGCTTAGTCAGTAGTCATTGGATATAGCTTGAACTACATAGAGGTAATTGAGTGATCAACATAGGATTCATCTACTTAGTAATTAGAGAGAATATTTTGTTATTCTCGATTAATATTGGTTCGAGAAATCCTCAGTTATGGTAGAATGACATTTTCTAAATAGTTTACAAATGTCATTAATTGGATCAATAGTTAATGGTGCTGAACTAATATAATTGGGCTCATAAATAGAGTAGACATTAATTTCATGTTCTATGTTTAATCGAAATATTGTATGGTTAAAGGATCGAATTATACGAAAAAATCATACACAGAAAGGTTAGTCAAAATCACTTTTTCATTTTTAAATATTTAGGTGGTCATGATATGTTGCAAGACTTTATATCTTGACCTGTGGATATAAATTGTTTACTTAGAAGATTAAAGATAAATTAAATGAATTTAATTTATTTAAGGGTTAATCACTAAAAAAGCCCAAACTTTCTTCAACTTTTCAATTATAGCCCGAACTTTAAAAGTAGCAATAAAATGCTCAAACTTTTAATTTTTTCATTTCTAGCTCGACGTTAGTCTCACCATTATCTGTGTTAATGTGATACAGCCACGTGTCGACACCCCTCAATAATCAGACACCTCAATTGGTTTAGGAGAAGATTGTATGATTAGCGAAATGGCATCGTTTAACTTTGATAGTAAAACGACATCGTTTCAACTAAAATTAGATGAAAATTCTTCTGCCTCTCTTCTCTGTCGCGCAACGCTTAAAACTCTATAACCTAAAATCCCCCAAAGTTGGTGCTTCTTCTATCATGCATTGGTGCTTCTTCTAAGAGAGTGATTTCTTCATCGGGTAAAAACTGAAGAAGTAATCGCCGGACTTCCTGTGGTGCCAACTAGGGTGTGATTGGTCCTCTCCCTCTCTATTGTTTTTTCCACTCCGAATCGCTTTTTGTATGAAATGGTGTGTTATTGTATTAGGGTTTCAAATTGGATTGTGATAGGGTTCCAAAAGTACAAATTCAATTTGTTGTACTAGGGTTTCAATTTGGATTTGTGCTTCTAGAAAGTTGACTTGTATTGTGCTAGGGTTCTGAAAGCACAAATCCAATTTGTTATAATAGGGTTTCAAATTGGATTTGTACTTCCAGAAAATTGACTTATATTGTGCTAGGGTGCTAGGGTTTCAAATTAGATTGTGGTAGGGTACGATTTGTTTGTTATTGAAAAGGAGGATTGACTTGTATGTGTACTTAGCAAATTGAATAGTAAAAACCTTGAATACTCACACATTTGGTTTTCAGTATGAAATGTAAGTCGAACAAAAAAAGTCATCATAACTGAATGCATGATGGTCGATTCGTACTTTGTTTTGTGTTATATGGAGAATATATACTTTGTTTTGTGTTGTATGGAGAAAAATTGAAGTAAGTTAATCCTAAATATGATTTTTGGTTATAATTTGTATGCATTGCCAATATATTTGGGAACCTACTAGGTATCACATCAAAAATCGATTGAAGACACTACAAGAAAAAAGGTGTTTAGCAATGAAAATTACCAACGAAAAACGTTAACTTTCCATCGGTAATATGATTTCCCGATGGTTTTAACCGACGGATACTTCCGTTGCTAAATCGGCCATCGGTAAATTATGTCGATGGAATCTAGTTTCCGTCGATATAGTTATCGACGGAAAGCAACTTTTCCGTCGGTGTAGATACAGACGATTTATGATAAACCATCGATGAATATGCAATAAAAACGTAAACATATACCAACGTTTGCCAATAACTGTCGGTAGATGATTCGGGTTTTTTCCGACGAATATCCTTCTCCGTCGGTATACTTATCGACAGAAAGAAATGTTTTCATCGGTATAGATACAGACGGTTTATGATAAACCGTCGGTGAATGTGCAGTAAAAACGTAAACATATACCAACGGTTTACTGCTAATTGTCGGTAAATATCACTTAATTTAGCGACGAAAGTATATTTTCGTTAGTAACGATTTTCCTTCTTGAAATGCAACCCCCATTGCTTAATCCGGAGCTCGAAGCTCCTGTACACTTACTGAGGTCACCTTTTGCTCTCTGTAAATGACTTGTTGAATGCCAATTGTTTTTAAAATCTCGACGTCAAATTTGATCTCAATGTCAATAGCTATAAATTATCTATGCATAATTTTTTGATTTGTTTATATATTGATTTTGTTTAAACAGAAAATTAATTGATCATATAAAGGAAAAATATTTCTCAACTCATAATAAAAACATTAAATTGTACATCAATTCAAACCAAATGATTACAACAATCTTATTGTCCTGGTGAGCGCAGATGGTATGAGTCTTTATCCCTCCCCCTCAACTGCTCCATGTCATTTTGGAGCTTAGTTATTACGTCCATCAAAGTCTGCACTGTGCTCTTAAGGTGATGGATACATTCCACTGTCGGCCGTGTAGTAGATACTGTTGCACTGGACATATAGGACTGCGAATAACATGTGTTCATAAATGAGCCTAGCGCGAAGATCTTTCCACGACTGTCCCTACCACCCACTGTATCAAAATATGCCTGGCTCTTATCAACAACTTGTTCTTCCTGAGACTGTCGCTGAATTATTTGTTGTATGGTCCTATTAGGAGGTAATGCTTACCTCTCAAACGGATACATCCATCGATATTGAATTGGACCAGCTAGTTTTGCCTCGTGTGCTAAATGCACAAGCAAATGCTCCATACAATCAAAGAAGCTTGGAGGAAGAATTCCTTCTAACTTGCACAAAATTACTGGAATCTCCTTTTCTAGTAGTTCCATTTCAGTGAAGTTGATTTTGGATGATGTTAAACTTTTAAAAAACAAACTTATTTCTATTATCACTTCCTAAACCTTATTCGATAGCAACTCCCAAAATGTAATTGGAATTATAGCAACTCCCAAAATGTAATTGGAATTAACCTTTGCATAAATATATGACAATCATGACTTTTCAACCCAAATAATTTGTACTTCCTCATGTCCATACACCTTGCCAAGTTTGAAACATAACCATCGAGAAACTTTAGACTTTTTAACCATTCCCACAATATTTCCTTTTGTTTTTTGTCCAAAGTGTAACATGTTTTCGGATATTTACCGGTGCGAAGATCCTTATGTAACTCATTCCTTCTACAAAAAAGTTACAAATCTGCTCGTGATTTTGCATTATCTTTTGTCCTCCCTTCAATGTTCAGTATGGTATTGATCAAGTTGTCAAATAAATTCTTTTCAATATGTATCACATCTAGAATATGACGTATCAAATTAGTTTTCCAATATGGCAAATTCCAAAAGATGCTTCGTTTTCTCTAACCAAAGTTTTCACTAATGCTTCTATTATCTTCATCAGCTTCAAATTCTGTAACTTTAAGCAAGCATAATTCATCGAGCTCTAGCAAAATCTCTCCACTAGCTTTGTGGTGATGCTGTCGCCTGCAACCAAATATAAAAGAAATCACTTCCGTTAAAACAAATTAATGTAGTAGTGGTAAGCG
>JAOSBP010000007.1:18793935-18805343 GCA_027563825.1 Erythroxylum mucronatum | reverse complement strand
TAATAAAATTTATTATATTAAATATTATTATATTCTATTTAATATATTAATATTATGATTTGGTCAGAGTTGATATTAAGAAGAATTATTGAGAGTATATTAGGTAGTATGTATTTATTAGTTTACGTTCCTTCCTAAACCCTCCGAATCGAAGGTTTTTTATTTTCACTGTTTAGGATAGAATAGAACGTTACATGAAACCCTCCGCTTCCATGTCATTCCATTCCTTTACATTCTATTATGAAACCCTCAAACAAACGATAGAAATATGTTATGTTCCATCCTTTCCTATCTCTAACGCCTCAACTAAACATGCCTTAATGTTTTAACAAGGCAACGTAGCATACAGTAAAATGACGCATACCCATTTCTTAAAAAACAATTTTGCTCCTGGTAAGTCATGTACTCATGCATGCGTCAGTATAGAATACTTATTCATGTCAACGAACAGTTATGTAAGGACGGTGATCTAAGGTACAATTAGTAATATTATCCTTTTGAGTCATCTACATCTTCTTTCTCGACTTTTAATTTAACAAACAGTTCTAGTAACAGTTACCTTAGTGGTACTGCAATCTTAGGATTAAGAAGAGATCAGAAGAGCATAAGTAAGCAACTTTGTCCAGGAGTGACCTAGTGGGAGATGAGACTCCTGCCATATCCTCAGGATAAGATATGCCTGTTATTGAGAAAAAGTAATGGCAACTTGTGCTTTTAAACCACTTTTCCAATGGAAGTGGTGCATCTCCGAAATGATATACAGCCAATTGCATCTTCCGCTTGCTCCTCTCTTTTCCTTTTTCCCTTTCCTCTTACAGTTTGATTAGAGTTATCAAATTAAAGTTGAGGATTACGTTAGCATCATGCCTTGTCTCCATTGAGGCTATCACCACCTGACAAGTTAATTTTAGCCTAATCACTAATTCTTTGTGTCTACTTCCGCCCTGGGTAAGAGTTGATAATTTTACGCTGCCAGTAAATAGCCATGCACTTTTGAAACTCGTCAGACTTGTTCAGATATTGGACATGTTGAAAGGCTACATTTGCAACTTTTCATTTCATGGAAGGGCTATCTTGCTTGCTTACGTACACAAAGTCTTCTCCGGTAACTAAAAAATATAATTCGACCAATTGTAAAAATTTTGAACCTTCATTTTTTAGTTCAGTTAATTTTTTAGTTTGATCTTGTTTAATAATTCTTGTTGTTAAAAACAAACCAATTTATTAATTAATCAATCAATTTCTATAAGTTAATAAATTTTTATAAACTAAAATAAATCAATTAATTTTTATTTAGCATTCTTTTTTCAATTAAGCTTCAATTTTTTCGACTAATAAGAACAATCCCTTTCAATTATATTTCAAAATTTTAATTTTATTTAATTTTTAGCCGATTTTATGACAATCTAATACCGATTGAACTTTTTGAACCTTGAACTTATTATTTTAACGGTTTAATTTTTTGTCTGATTTTTAAAATATTAATTTTCTTTATATGCCATATTTTTGCTATGAGATCGTGGTCCAAAATCATGTTTATTTATCTCTTGCCAAAACTACAAGAATAAAAATTAAAAAGCATTAAAATAACCAATATTATATCAAACACTTGCGAGTGACCAATCATATATATATATATATATATATATATATTTTAGTCACTAGGTGTCTTAGGAGGGTTCCAATTTTAGGAAGACATCTTTAAGCTATTAATACCTAAATTAATCCCGGCTCACATTAGGTTAACCTGTAAGGAATAAAGTGCTGATCAAACGGATTTGACCGACCATATTTTAGTCTCTGTACCTGTCTCATGGCACTTGCGGGGCATGTCTTCTGGCATCCATTGAAGACTCTAACACTCGAATATAAAAACACTTGCGTCTAATTCGGAAACTAAGGTACATAAAAAATATATATTGAAACTTTTATTATAGTGCCATGCATCATCAAATAGCTAAAAGCATATATAGTTCTCTAAAACTCCAGGGCTTCGAGTTACTTTAATTTTAGTGGGATGAGATAGGACAGGGTGTTTCCCTTGTGTCCAATCTAACCAACTCAACTAAACAAGCATGGAGTCATGAATGGAAGTACGTGCCATCACCAAATTTCTGAATAAAGATAATGCTGTGTTAGAGGAAATTAGGTCAGTGATTAGGTATGTAAGCTTTTGGAATCCACTTGTCTCCATTAACGAACAACTACTTAAATAAATGTACCAAAGCCTGGTAGGGTCAGTACTCAGTACCCGTAAAAGATGCCATTATAGAATGTTTCAATTAAACTAGGGTTTTCGAAAATAGGTTTAATGTGTGGTTGTGTGACATCTAACAAGCATCTGCCGTACAGATTCACCTTTACCTAGATATGACAGTATCTGTCCCCTTTTTGAACCTTAAATTGATTGGGATAAGATCTCTTTTTAATTTTTAATTTTATGGTGTCTTATTTTATCTCGTAAATTTTAGTCATTTATTTATACGGATCTCGCATTTATTTATACCAGATTCACGCGGGACTCACATAAATAAATGGTTGAAATTTTTAGGACACACCATAAAATTGGACAGAAGATCTTGACTCAATATGATGATTCAATTTTAATTCTGCACAAGCTTATGAAGCTTTCACCTATCATGACGGCACTACTAATGCATGTCATTTTTTGTGATCTGCTTTCAGGAAAAGGAAATGTGGAACATTTTAGACCACTAAGGTCCTTTGCTTGAGAAAAATAAAAACCATGAGATTGAATGGTCGAGAAAACGTAGTGAAGTAATTAAAGAAAACTTAATTAAATCGTAATGAAATAATTAAATTGTCAATAAATTCGCATACTATCCAAAATTAATTTTTCTGCACAAGTAAATTAATAATTACAACTGCAAAATACCAAAGAAGTCAACGTTTGGTAACGCAGTTCGGCACACTTTGCCTACGTCTGCGGGGCCCTCACCCAGATTAATTTCTTTCGCTGTAGTTCACAAAAATTACACAAGATTGATCTACCCTGTAAGACCCAATCTAAGTAACCCACCCACAACCTAACTACCCGTGAAAGATATTTACGCCCAATAACACGACCAACTCATGTTAACCTCGTCAGAAAATTTTGCTAACTATTTTTACTTCAAAAACAAAAACAAAAAACATAAGAAGGTAACAAATCCAGATTTGGAATTTTTACTCAAATAAAAACCAATAACAACTTCAGCCTTCTTTATACTTCAAATCTCGATTAACCAGAATTATCCAGCTACTGCTTCAGCTCCTCTTCATTCGTGGACAACTTGCTGGTTGTAAAATTAACATGAATATATTGCTGCAAAAGGCCTTATGAAAGACAACCAAATCAAGAGATAAAACCAACAACGCAGTAGCTGCAACAAAAAGCTTACACGATTTTTCACTAAAAATAACAGCAAGAAAGTCTGCGCAGCCCCACACCAAAAAACCTACAACCTCTGCCACACTCCTTATCCATCGCACAAATCAACTCAATTAATAAGTGAGGAAAAAAAAACCAAAACAAAAGCAGCAGACCATAGGCAATTTTCACCACCGTTTTCACAACACAACCAAAGCAATTATTCAAGATCAAAAAGATACCCTTCTAATTTGTTCCACGTCAGCCAAAAAAACACCAACACTCCTTATTCACGCAACCACCTTATTTCCTTAGAAGATTTCTATTCAAATAAGGATAGTATATGATTTTCTATCAATCACCGAAAGTTATTCCAATTAATAAAATATTTCCAATTTAAATCCCAAGTGTTATTTACTTCCAAAAACAAATCTTCAATACTCAAACCTCAATTAAGACACATCTTCAAGAATTTAAATTCCACCGAAATTAGGATTTTATCTTTATCACATATTTTATATGTCCAATTAAAAATGTCAAAACCAAACAAAGAATATATAAAATATATTTTAACACATAATTATTACCTTTTCATTATCATTCTTAGTAATGGCCTAGTGAAATTTTAATTTTATAGATATGGCATCACTAATTTTCTTGCCATAATTTGAAATTGTTTCCTAAAAAGCAAGTTTTAGTAATAAGAAATCTCAGGCAGCATAAATAACAATCTTTTGGTTTTACTTCTAATTTTTATTGTGATTTTCATTTTCATTTTTTTCTCTTTTCAAACAAAAATTTGTTTTATTGTTAACGTCAACATAATTGTTTTTATTAAATTCATAAGTTAATTGTGTAAATAATTTTATTTTTAATCTTTTGTACAATAGTTGTCAATAAATATTAGAAAAATCATTATATTTTATTAAAATAAATAAGCAAACACTTATATATAAACCAATATCTAATTGTTAATATATATCTTAATTATTAAAAGTAATTTTATTTATTTTAAAATACTTAAAATTTAAATAATTTTATTTTAAAATTATATTAATCATAAATTTTCGTTAATAACTAATATTAAATAATTAAATAATATTTGATTAATGCTAAATCGAATTATAATAAAATAAACACATTTTTTTATAGTTTTCGTAAATTATGAAAGTTGGAAGAGGCTAAATCGAAAAGTACAAATAAAAAGTTAATTAAATATAATTTTTATTTAATTTAAAAATAAAATATGAAGATATAAATGATTAATAAATGATAGGAGTCAACTAACTAAATTACTAGCTCTAATTATTTTGGAAATAGTTAAACTCGAACTCAATTATTATTAATAAATTTTACGCTTTATGCATATTAAAAATTCAAATACTGGGCAGGACTGGTCCTTTTGAGCACAGCACCAAAAACTTGCAAGGGTTACTTCCATCCAATAGTGACATCACCTACGAGGTAATTCATGTCCATCCACATAAGCCGATGGAAGGTCCACTCTCGACAAGGGAAGTTAACGTACAACTTTTGAATTCAGATTTTCATTTGGTGTTGTATCAACTGGGTTTGAGAAATTGTTTAGCTGAGGAACACATATTCTGGTTATTGCTTCTTCTGTTTGGCGTTGGTCAGAGTAAAGGTGATCTGTTGTTTTTATCGGAGGTAGGCTAGCAGCTTCCAAAAGGTTAGATGTTGGTTCTCTTGAGTTTCACTTGCTTCGGATAGGATTGTGGGATAGTACGGCTGGAAAACTTCAGGCGCCGTACTCATCGAAACCAGACCAATATATCATTCAAAATGTCTCCCTCGAGACATATTGGGGACGATGACAAACGCACGGAAAAGAACTCTCAAGCAATGGTTAACGTCGGGAGGAATAATTTAGGGTGAGAATGGGGACCCATGGCTTCTGTCTGAGTCCATTGCACATTTAACACGAAACAGGCACATGTTTAGAGGCTGCCTTTTGATTATTGTCACTTTATTTTTGTGTACCGTAAATTAGGTCGTTCGATAAAGAAATTGAGGTCCTACCCTTTGGCTTCCTGCCTCTTACCACTCCACGCATTACTTGAAAACTGACCAACATGGTACGATTGATTGATGATCACTAAATGTGCTTCAAGGTTTTGGTCGGCTAATTTAAAGTAATAACCATGCTATGGGACCAAGATTCGTCATCCATCAAATAAGTGTAAAAATACAGACATTTGTCTTGTGATTTCACTTATGTTATTGGACTTCTCCAAATTTAATGTTATTATTATTTTCAATTTAACTAACTTAAGTTGAACTCTTACAATTGAAGACACGTTTGAATCTACATGGTTTCACAATCATCATTATTAAAAAAATGTAAGCTGACTATCTTCTAGATTCATCATCATCACCCAATCCGAAATCCTGCAATGAAGCAGGATTTGGGGAGGTCCGATAGTACGCAGCCTTATCCTTACATGATAGAGAGGCTGTTTTCGGTAGATCCACATACAAATGAGACAATATATAAATGATGCAGGTAGCAGAAACAATTTATAAAACATTAAAAATAAAGGAAAATACAAGTAATGGGGAAGTAAAAACATTAAATAGAAATAATAATAAAAATACCCAAATCTCAAGATATAGCTAAAATAAATGCAAATAACACTAATAATATTAATCACAAATAATAATAATAATAATAATAAAGACAAAACCAAAACTAATAAGAAACTCAAATACAAGCGAAAATAATAGTAATAATAAAATACAAACGTCGGTGGCATGACTATCCTCTAGATTAAACACCTTAATTACTAACGTCGGTGCCATGCAAATTCTGCAGCCAATGACTTCTCTCAGGTATGCAATTTGGAAGGTCAAAGCATCCTCGAATCGAGACATGACGTATTTGGGACGTGGAGGTAAAAGGGTCAACTATACAAGTCTTTTAACCAATGCACTCCAAGTAAAGCCTTTAAGATTGCAAGCCCGTGTGAATTACAGTGATGCACAACAATATCCATCTTAGTGAATATGGACAACACAGGTTGGGTCTTAAACATGTTAAACATACTGAGACATTAATCAAGTACAAGTAATGCTTGAATTTCTCAATAGTAATCGAACTTGTCAACATGTTCGATACATTTTCTAGAGTGTGAAAATTTTTCGATAATAGCTCTTAAGATATAAAGTTTTATCATCTCTATCTAACCAAGATGACACAGTCACATGTATCATAATGTAGTATTGTATTGATTGACTCTACTACCTTAGCTTCTATGCCTAAAACTGTCCTCCTTATCAATATGTAGAATATCAATTCAATCCGAGATCTTGAAACAAGTTTAGCAACGAATCCAAAAATCTTAGTGATCTTCTTTATCTTTTATCTAATGAATGGAGAGTCTATTTTGATATCGTCCGCCTTGCAACCACCCTCGAGTATATGCTTCAACAGGAATTATACAATTTGAACGTTTCATCACAATCATCACTCCCTTTACAACTTTAATGTTATTTTCGTCAATTTTAAAGCCAAAACCATTCGCATATAAAAGTGTTAAAAGAGATTAGGTTCTTCCTTAAATCTAGTACATGTCAAACACTACGTAACATCCTAACAATACCATCAAACATCTTGATCTTAGCATGCCATGTTTTGACGACTTTTAACCATTATCATCTCCAGTAGGATAGTGCCATAGTTTTTCAATGTGCATGACATAAATGAATTCTTATTTGGTTTCATGTGAAGTGAGCACCCCATGTTTAATTTTTAACAATATTTTATTAATCGTTAAAAATTAATCATCACTTTATTTTTTTGAAAGGTTACTTTTATTATATAATTGTTGCTTGTTGGGACCAATTTGGGAGTGATGTTCCATAATTGCAAAGGTTTGCAATTCAAATTCTATGTCAATGTGTAAGTGCAGCAGATTGTAAAAGGAATTATAACACATTTGAAATCATCACATTCCTAGAAAAAGAATAGATTGTAAAACAAAATATTGAACAGTTTAGTCTTTTTTTAATATAACTTAAAGCTTCGAAAAAAGTATGTTCTTATCATTATTAAGTTGAATATAATTTCTTAATAATTTAATTTTATTTGTTTACTAGGACTCTTAATAGAACAAGTAGTTCTGTAAATCTATTTTTCCTTGATCATATCAATCTTTTAACGGATTAACTTTTTAAAAAACCAAGTTTGATAGATGAGAGTCACTTAAAAGGTAATCTTAGATGAGAAAGTGTTGACATATCATTTGATGCAACGAATTTGAATGATAATGATGATGAGACTCCTCTTAATATTAAGAATTTTGTACAATATGAAAATTAGGGTCAATGTGATTTAAGCAAATATTCGTTTGACTAAAGTTTTAGGTTTTTCATTTTTTCTATTTTATTTTAACTTCACTTGTATTTAATGCATATGTTAAATTTTGTATATGTTATAAAAATATAAAAATTTAAACTGTAAGTGTTTTTGTTTCACATTTTGCTTTTACTTAGTTGGATTTTTCAGTACGTACTCTTGTTGTAATATTTATAGAGTTATAGACCTTTATTATACTTACTATATGATTTTTGATGTAATTATTATTATATGATGTAAATTATAACATTTTAAATACTTTATTTTTTCTCAATTTTATATTTGTAAGATAATTAAATGATTTTTTTCTTATATTAATTGTGGTTATTGTTTATATGTTAAATATGTGAAAAGTAATATTAATAAAAATAAAAAGATAGTTATTATTTTAAATTTATATTATTTTTTACGTGGTTAGCTGTTAAAAACAGATTGAGCAACCATGGATAGAAGGCATGGGCCCTTCAACCCCTTGTGTGAGCTTTGTCATATGCTAGCTGAAGACCGCGGCCTATCATAGTTGTGAATTTCCCAGGCAAAGTACCAGACTGGACTGGACTGATCTTTGGGCCATACGTCAAGTCGGTTAATCTTCAATTTAGAGAAGCAGATCCATATCCACCTTCCTCGTGTTTATCCACTCACCACCAGCCAATATAATCCCTACACCTGAAAATCTATCTATAACTCGATTTTTTCTTTCCCAATCTCAAAATTACCAGAGAGCCCCTACCGGCGAGTGATGCTCCGTCTATCGTCGAAGAGAATCCTATGTCAGGTGGCAGCGGCCAGGGAGGCGGCGCCACCAATACGTCTCTACCACGAGAAAGTTATAGACCATTTCAACAACCCTCGCAACGTCGGCTCCTTCGATAAGAATGACCCTACAGTCGGTACGGGCCTCGTCGGAGCACCTGCGTGCGGCGACGTTATGAAGCTCCAGATTAAGGTGGATGAGAAGACCGGTGAGATCGTCGATGCTCGTTTCAAAACTTTCGGCTGTGGCTCTGCTATTGCTTCCTCTTCTGTTGGTATGTTTCATTGCTTTTCTATTTCATTAGTGGCTCGAGATAGGTTTTGGATAAGGGAACTGTCGAATTTGGGGTTTATGTGTATATACTTGCTTGAATTTCCATGAGTTTGGTGATGACGCAAACATCAAACCCTAGGTCTTAATGAGGAATTTAGTACCTGACGAGTAACGAGTTTTTTTAGCAATTCCGTGGGTAGATTGATTCCGTTAATCATGTTGCAATTCAAAATTATTGCTTTACGAAGTTCATGGGCACTGAAATTTATCATCAACTTTGGCCTACGAGTGGCTATTGTCTCCATTTTGGTGTAACGACTCCCCGGAGCCCTGTTTTTGTTTCATTTAGACCTGATTTTGCTTTGGGTTGGTCTTAGTTGCCTTTGGCAATCATTTGTTGTTCTGATCACTCATTTGACACTCATATTTTTTCTTTGTTCCATTGATTTTGTTACTTGTGGGTTATCTTGATTCAGCATCTGAATGGGTGAAAGGAAAACCAATGGAGGAAGTCCTGACCATCAAAAATACGTGAGTAACCAATCAAACCTGTATTCATTGTTTGTCTACTACTATTTGGCATGTCACTTCACTCTCTTTTTCTCTCTTGGATTGTTTGTTACTTTTCCTTTGGATGAATGTATGTTTTTTTCATCAATCTACGGTGAATTAGTGATGTCTTTTATATGACTCCGTGGAAAAGGAAACCATAGAAATGAAAAGGAAGCTGAAAATTGGAAACATGGGAACTTTATCAAAACTAAAATGAGATTGTTTGCTTCACCTTTTGGCTTGTTCAAAGTTCAACCTTTTGTCTTATTTGTTGTGAATGCAATCAAACTAATCCTTGTTAGCGTTGTGGAGAATAAATCTATTTCCTGCCTTCAAATTTACCTCCATGAAGCCTGTGAATGTTTGTCGCTGAAGCTCGTACAAATTTTCTTGTACTGCAGGGAAATTGCAAAACATCTCTCCCTTCCTCCGGTTAAGCTTCACTGCAGCATGCTTGCTGAGGATGCAATTAAAGCAGCTGTAAAGGATTATCAAGCAAAGCGTGCAAAGTTAAATGGAAGTCTAGAGACGGAACCTTCAGAGCAAGCTGCTAATGCCTGAAGTGTTTGTATGCACATGATGATGAAAATGTCTCGGGAGTTATTGTGACCTGTGGCTGTCCAGTAGATTTTAATAACTGTATTTTACCTTCCTCGAGCTCACAAAGTGTGTTTTATGACATTCCCAGAAGTGTACTTGTGTTTTCAGCTTAATGGCATGGATCAGTGGCTTGATGCTCGCATAATTTTTTTGTTATTATTTAGGTGCAATGTTGTGGACGTGTTTATAGGCCAAAAATACAGCCGCAAGTTACGTTAATTAGGTTGCAAGTATTATTTAAGTTGCTTAAAAGGTTTTAGGTTATTATTGGAAACATATTACTAGTTTTCTTATTACTTTAGGAAATCATATTGATTAGGGTTTTCGTATTTCCTTTTCCTATGTGAACACTGCCTATATAAGGGTTATTTCATGAATAAAGAAAGCAAGTCATATTTTATGAAAACAGAGGTTGGAGCTCTCTCTAACGAGGTCCAAGGTTTCTGTTAGCCCCTGAATTTTTTTTATTAAGCATGATTACAATTGGCAATCCAATTTCGGAAATTGCTAAACGCAAGAGTCTCGGTGGCCAATGGAGACAAGGTGCAGAGTCTAGGGGTTTGTACGAGGGTAACATTTTCTATTGATGGTCATAATTTCTTTGCTGATTTTTACGTAATTCCTTTGGATGGTTTTGATATTGGTTTGGGGGTTAAATGGCTGCAAACCTTGGGGCCAATTTTATGGGACTTCTCTGCTCTTACCATGGCTTTTTCGATGGAGGGAAAGGCAATTATGTTGCAGGGCCTGCAGCGGAATGGAGGCAAGAGTTTGTATGCCTTAGATAATGATTTGGAGGCGGATAAGAAGATGGATAACCTCCTTGGTGAGTTTGAAGATTTGTTTCAGGATCCAACTGGATTACCTCCTCTCCGACATTGTGATTATCGGATCTGTTTACTTCCGAAATCAGCACCTGTGGTTGTACGCTCGTACCGTTATCCACATCGGCAAAAGAATGAGATTGAGACTCAGTGTACAGCGATGCTCCAACAAGGCTTCATTCGGCCTAGTAGATCTCCATTCTCTTCACCAGTTTTACTAGAGTACCGAAACAAGATGGATCCTGGAGACTTTGCATAAACTATCGTGAATTGAATGCAAAGACTGTTAAGCATAAATTTCCTATACCAGTGGTTGATGAACTTTTAGATGAGTT
Source organism: Erythroxylum mucronatum (assembly GCA_027563825.1). Lineage (NCBI taxonomy): Eukaryota > Viridiplantae > Streptophyta > Magnoliopsida > Malpighiales > Erythroxylaceae > Erythroxylum > Erythroxylum mucronatum. The sequence continues at coordinate 18,794,257 of JAOSBP010000007.1, read as the reverse complement.
GCATGGAGCCTGCTTCTTTACTAAGTTGGATTTGAAGTTTGGTTATTATCAAGTCAGAATGAACTCGGAGGATGTGGAAAAGACAACATTTCGAACGCATCATGGACATTTTGAGTTTTTAGTTATGCCCTTTGGGCTAACCAGTGCTCCGTCTACTTTCCAAGCACTAATGAATGAGGTATTCAATGACTTTTCACGTCAATTTGTCCTCGTTTTCTTTGATGATATCTTAATTTACAGTAAGGTGTGAGGAAAGTGTTCGAGTTACTCCGTGCACATAAATTGTTTTTGAAACGTTCCAAATGTTCTTTTGGAGCAACTT
>JAOSBP010000007.1:18774868-18791402 GCA_027563825.1 Erythroxylum mucronatum | reverse complement strand
GGGCATTTGGTCTAGTGGTATGATTCTCGCTTTGGGTGCGAGAGGTCCCGAGTTCGATTCTCGGAATGCCCCTTTTGTCCTTACTCGATCTTATTCCCTTTGCGGGCACTTATCCGTTTCTTTCTATTCCCATCCCTATGTTATTCTGTAGACACGAAAGGCCACTGCTTACTGTTTTACCTAAAGCACCCAAACCAAACTTCATTCTCAAATTAGGCTGACTCTTTTTACTATTTACATTCATATCCTGTCTTTGATTGAATAAATAAGTCACTATAGAGAGAGTCACACACTTTCTTCCTGTTGTCTATTTCTTATGTAATGACTGTAACTTTTACTACCTAGGCATTAAGCCCTTTCTTCACTTCCCTGATAGAGAAGGCCCACGACTTTCATGTCATCTTTTCTTTGTCTTGTCTTTGCCTTCGTTTTTATCCTCTTCCCCCTCTCTCTCTCTCTCGCTCGAGCTCCCTTCTCCTCCAATTTCTTCCCTGTTTTCTCTTCTGCAACTAATGCGAATCAGATCATACAAAGTTGCGACCTTTGCCCTTCACTGTAAATTCCTGGGTTCTGTTTCTCAGGTAACTCTTTCACCTTGATTCTTTTTTGGTTTTTCTTTTTTCTTCTGAATCTAAAATTTTATTTCTCCGTAATGGTTTGGCATTGTTTTCTTTTTTCTACTCTTTGTTCTTAAGTTTTCTGATGTTTGTGTGCTACTTTTGGAGTTATCTTATCTTTTGCTTCTGCTTTTGCGTCTCTTTTTGGGTGTTTATGATCAGCCATTGGCGCGATGTTGAGGTTGGTGTACTTGGGGATAAAAAGTTGAGACCTTTCCTAGACATTGCTGATAATGGAAAACCCTAAAACCCCAGAAACCCTAGAAGCTCATGTCTCAGCTCGGACGAACTTAGATTCTCAGGAACCGTACTTTAATGTTTCGGAAGTGGGCTCTTGTGAAATTTTTGGCTTAAGTGGGGATTGCAATAGGGTAGAATCGAGTTTAGAGCTTCTCATGGAAGAAAATGGTAAAGAGGTTGTTTTGAACACTGAACATTTTGGGCTTGGTAACACAGAGTCTGCGAAAGAAATTGTAGCAATTGAAGGTGAAAACATGGATGCTCGTGAAAATGAAACAGTTGGTGTGGAAATGAATGCTTCTTTGGTGACTGATGATACTGGTTGTACTGTTCAGGTTGTGAACAGTTCGCCGAAGGCAGAACTCGGTGCTGATTTTGAAGCGTTGGGTGCTACGATGCAGAGTAATGTTGCAGAAGATATTGGAGTGGCAGGCCAGGAAGGTGGACTATCAGGACTTAATGGCTTTGATACCACTAAAAAGATAGAGATTTCTGGAAATAATATATCACTGTATGTGGACTTTTCTGGTCCTTTTGGCGAGCATCATGTTGATGAGAGTCGCTCTAAGTTGTTAGTCAGTAAGGGTTGTAATGAAACTTGCAATGAGGAAGAGCAATTGGTTGCTAAGTTTCAAGTAGGGGATGTTGTTTGGGTTATGACCAATAATCAGACTTGGTGGCCAGGAAAGATTTATGATCCACTAGATGCATCAAAGTATGCCGTTGACAGTCAACACGGGAACCGCCTGTTGGTGGGGTACTTTGGGAGTAGCCATGTTACTTGGTGCAACCCATCCCAGTTAAAGCCCTTCTTTGAGAACTTTGAACAGAAGGCTGGACAAAACAGGAGTAAAAGCTTCCTTGGAGCTGTGGAGAAGGCAATGGTTGAGTTTTGTAACTGCCTCAAACGAGAGATGACTTGTTCTTGTGTTCATAAAGGTCAAGATTCAACTGTTAATGTTGGAATTGAGGAAGGAGTTACTCTTTCAGAATGCAGATTTGGTGAATATTCACCATCTCTGTTTGAACCTGTAAAATTTATTGCACAACTTAAAGATCTTGCACAAGCTGTTTCCAAGCCTGGTACAATGGATTTGTTTGTTACAAAGACTCGTCTCTTAGCATTCTATTGTTTCATGGGACGCAATCAGTTGTCAATTGATCAACTCTGGGAATCAAGCAATGATGATGACGGTGCTGGTAGCAGCTTAATGACTAAAGGACTTGGCAAGGCTCGAGCTAGAACCCAAAACCCAGGTTCTTTAGATGAGAAACCAGAAATGACACAGATTTTTGGACAAGATCTGAATGCTTCTTATGACAGTTGCGAAAACATTTTAAAGGACAAACTGTATTCTAAGGTTATAGTTGAAGATCCTGATGTGAGTCCATTGACTTCTCCATCCAAGGATGAGGGTTCTATACAGATGGGGTTGCCTCTGACCTCTGAGCTGAGAGAAAGGAAGAAAAGTAAGTATTTATCATATCCTTTTGTAAATTTGAATCATAAAGGTTTGGTGGTGGAAGTACAAGACTCCAAGTCTTCAAAAGGTTCTCTAGAAGCAGGTGCTGGAGTGAACTCTGTTATTGGTGAGTTTGATGGATCTGCTACTGTTTCAAGATCTAGTGGGAAGAGATTCCAGAAGAAATGGTTCAGAAAATTCATAAGCGGTAACGATATACCCAATAACCCAGAGTTCGTCAGTACCTCTGCAGCTGATTTCCTTTCTCAACTCCACTGTCTAGCTGTTAGTTGTCCGTATTCAAACAATTGTAAGAACTTTGATATAATGGAGTGGTTCTTTTCGAGGTTTAGGATATCGGTCTACCATGATGAGTCTATTTATGAGATGCATTGCAAGAATTTGATTGGTAACTGTACTAATGCAATAGAGCCAAGTCAGGAGCTGCAAGATGCTAAAGATGAGCAGAGGACACTGAAGAAAAGGAAACCTAAAAACTCTGCTAAATTGAAAACCAAATATCTTTCAGGTTTATCAGATGTGAGCGTCAACATTCCAATCAATGATTCAGTAGGAAAAGGTTGCTCTGGGGTGGGTCCTGAGATGCCTAGTCAAAGGCTAGTGTCAAACAAAAAAAGGAAGAAGCCAGATACAACAAGAGGCCTTGAGGCCAAAACTGACATACCCGACTTGAATGGGAATGGCCCTTCATCTGTAGACCATGTTGCCTGTGAAGGTGGAACTAATTCAAACAAGAGAAAAAAGAAAGCAAATTTTCCTCATGCTGATGACAGTAATGCACAACCTGGGACACTGTTGCTAGACCTGCAGGTGACAGATCCGTCTTCACTAAATTCAACGCCTGGGCAAAGTAATGGTGAAGGAGTTCTTGCTGGCATACCAGATTCGAATGGTAACCCAGTTCCAGTCTTGTCAACAGAACAAATTGCAGGCATTGTCTTAACTGAAGGCCAGCCAAAGAAGAAAAGGAAAATTAAAGACAAACTTGCTTCTAATCAAACCCAAAATGCTGCAGAGATACCAGATTTAAACGGAAATGCCGCGGACCTGAGCTCATCTGCGAAAAGTGTGAAGAAAAGAAGAAAAGGTGAAGCTCCTTTAGGACGACCAAGAAAGAAACCTATCTCAGTCGTACCAAACATGAACATGAACTATGCCAAACTGGAGACCAATGGAAATGCTAGAGGGACAGCTCTTATATTGACTTTTTCTTCAGGAGCTTCACTTCCTTCCAAAGAAGAAGTGCACTCAACGTTTAGCAGGTTTGGAGCATTAAAGGAGTCAGAAACACAGTTGTCTGAAGATTCTGGAACTGCCCAAGTCGTCTTCACAAGGTACACTGATGCTGGAGAAGCAGTGAAGAGCTTAGGAAATAGCAACCCATTTGGTGCCACCCTCGTCAACTATCAACTTCATCAGCTTCCAGATGCTGTTATGGCTTCTGGGATATCGAGTGAACCACCGTCCATTGAGTTCATAAGGCAGAATCTTGGGATGATGACAGCAATGTTGGAGAAGTCTGGAGATAATCTATCACCAGAAATGAAGGTCAAATTGGAAAGTGAGATTAAAAGTCTACTGAAGAAGTTGAGCTCCATTCCTAGTTCTTCATCCTCCTAAATGGGGTTGGAGGGTATTGGAAATTTCTGATTTAGATAAGTTAGAACCAAGTAGTAACAAACAAAACGATGTTTACTTGTTGCGGTTTATTTAGTTGGTAGGTGGATCAGTGTCTCATATGTTGAAACATTGAGTATCGGGAAAGATGTAGTTATTGACGATAGGAAGACTGAGGTGCAAGAGTAGTGGCAATGTGTGATAGCTTCCTATCTATGCTCTCTCTAATCTAATGCACTTTTCTCATTGTGTGCGCATTTTCTTCCTGTCCACGGTTGATATGATTATCTTCTTCCTCTAAATCTCAGGATTTTTCTGATTTAATATAAACTTTGTCTTCGCCAACTACTTTTAAATAAGACATAAGGTGGCTGTTCCTGTTTCGTTACTACCCTATGTCCCTCTGTGAATTGATCCTAGTTAACTGTGCATGGATCGGCCGAGTCTTTGTCCAATTTTATGGTGTTTTATTTTGTCCTATAAATTGTAACCATTTATTTATATAAGTTTCGCGTAGGTCTCGTATAAATAAATATGAGACCTGCATAAATAAATAGCTGAAATTTATGGGATCGAATAAGACACCATAAAATTAGACAAAAAATCTTGTCCCAGGGCGGAACGCAATTTGGCTCTAAAATACAAGTTTCACCAATAATTGCAGTATGAGTGTTTCTTTTATCAATCACATCAATTTGTATGTTTTTGAGAAAATCGCTCGTCCAATTTAAACCAATGTAGTCTAATACGTTTTGATCTTTGAAGTTAAATTTCTTGTATTATAAAATTTAATTAGACTTTTCTAATTACCATTTTATAAAATATTTAGACCTAAACTTGTTACATTATTTTTTTATTAAAATTTAATTTTACTACCTTGATTACTTTTCATATTTTGCTTTGATTAATTATTTTTATAATAATTTTAAGGTGAATAATAGGCTAACCTTTAGATGAAAAGATGTTCTTAAAAATCAAATTATTAACTTGTTTAAAGAAGTTTTGATTTCTCCTAATTTTTATAACTTACGAAAACGTAAAAACTGTTTTTTTTTACATAATATGATTTGTTATCATCTAAATACATATAATAATAGATGTAATACTAATTACTAATAAGAATTATTATTCATACAATTCAATTATTTAGTTTATTTTAATTTTATAAATTTAAATTAATTTTAAAATAAAATAGTTTTAAATTTACTTCAAATTTAAATATCCTAAAAATACATAAATTTCATATATAATTACATTTAATAGCAAAATATATTTTAAAATAAATATTAACTCATATAATATAATAATTTTATTAATATTTGTTATTAAATATTACATAAGAGACTATTAATATTATTTACTAAATTAATTAATAAAATTAATTTATATTTAAGCTTTATCTATTATTTTAATTATTATTAGCAACAAAAATATAATGATATTGAGATTAATGACGGAATAATTTTTATTTAAAAATAGGAAACAAAATCCAAAAACCACAATAAAAAATAAAAATGAAACCAGACTTCCCCAAGTTGATATTATCATCTAAAAATAAATTAAGCCATGATTAAAAATAATAATAATTTAATAAATAAACTTCAAATTTAAATTATCTTAAAATACACATATTCATATAGAATTAAATTTAATATCAAAATAAATATAAATTTATAAATAAATTTTCTTATTAAATTATTTATTTTAAAATATAATAATTTTATTAATATTTATTAGTAAATATTTTATAAGAGAATAATCAAATTATTTACTTAATTAATAAATAGAATTAATTTATATTTAAGCTTTATCTAATATTCGAATTATTATTAGCAATAATTTTACTGAGATTAATAATCAAATAAGTTTTGATTTAAAAAATAGAAATTGATTAAAAACAGGAAAGGAAATTCAAAAACCACAATAAAAAATAAAAAAATGAATTCAGACTGCCCCAAATTAACATTATCATCTAAAAAATAAATTAAGTCATATTTAAAAATAACGGTTAGACTAAAATCTTAATATTTTAGTGATTTCAATAAAATATTAGGTGACTAAAGTTTTCACTAACTTGGTTATATAAGTACTCAGACTTTTTTGTACTAATAATGAAAAAAATAATTTAATTAAAAACCATTATCTAAAAGTATGAATTTATAAATTAGTGTTTAACATTAACATTAATAAATTAGTGCTTATTTATATAGAACTTTGAAGTTGTTAAGGAATAATGATAGTGATTTCCTTATATTACATTAGAAGTCTTTAAAAATCTCATTTAAACAAGGATTTGTTATGTAAATAGAGATAGTTTTAAGGATTAATTTATAAATTAAAAAGATCTTAGACTGAACTCTTATATTCTGCTAAGTTCAAGCATTAAGCTCAACAGGTATGAACTCCGCTTTCCAGTTCACTCCAGCGTAGGCAGTTTTGAACCCTTTTTTCAATTATATCTTTTATCACTCGCAGACATTCAGAGGCGGACTAGCAGAAAAGAGATAAAGTCGGTAAGACATTTTCAGAGGTTTATACTATGAAAAGCACTCCTAACTACTATAATCTTCCTCGATATTACAACAAGATCCTGGAGCATAGAATGTCTGAACACGAAGGACGCCATTCTAGGAAAAGAGGAAACAAGATGACAACATATATTAAACAGACAGTGAGATAAAAGGATTAATTTAGGATAGTCATTTGTGGACTAAGGAAAGTACTCATTCACACTCCTGCTCCTCAAGTCAATGAAACTTGAAGACCGCCTTCTTAGATACAAAAGGCATCTGCTTCGAAATTACCAGCTTATGATTAACTCTTGGTGAGACGTTAATAGATCCTACACCAGTTGATTAGTCGTGGACGAACCATAGCCATTGATCATGCCGCTCCATGTTCCGAAGTTGTTTAGGTATCCATAAGTGTCCTTCCCAATCCCACCATCAGAGCAGCCCTGGTCTTGCCATTCAAGTGATAACAGCTTGGGATTAGGTTTCACATCAACATCATTTCCTTGATCATATGGAAGCATCAGCCTTTGACAGGGTTCCATCATACCGCCACCATTGGCATCAATTGAAGGGATGCCAAGTGGAGAGCAAAGGCTGTGGAAATTTGGTGGTAACCCATGATTACTCATTATATGATCTCCAAACCCAGCCATGCCTATCTCACCATTCCCAATGAAATCGTAGTTCCTTGAGCTACCCGCTATAGTTTCTAACTTACTTTCCATAAAATCAATGGGCCTAGGTTCGAGCATGCCAAGGCTATACTTGCTTTCCATGAAGTTAGGGTTTGTCAATGTTCCTTGGGCGCCAAGAATGCTATTGAGGTGTGAAAGTTGCTGCATCTCAGGAAAGGAGAGGCGAAGATCAGTGGGATTATGGTGATGAGACGATGATGCTGAACCTGGGTTCTGGTTAACCGATTGATCATTCGACTTTTTGCTTACTTTCTTATTCTTTCTACAGCCACCACCAACAGGAATGTTCCTTAGAGTGCCTCCTTTGGTCCAGTACCTCCTGCAAGTCTTGCAGAAGTACCTCGGTTGAGATAGGCTGTAGTTGTTGTAGTAGCAAAACTTGGTGTGTGTAGAGTCACACCTTGGACACTTGAGAGCTTGGTCGTGTGGAGGCCTTAGCCTCCTCTCTATTAAAGGCCTGGAGCATGTGAGCATTTCTCCAGACGGTGAAGAAGAATTCATCCCAGACTCATCATGAATCGTGTCCTGCCACATGCAAAAGCCAAAGTGTAAATATCAGAAATATCACTGGACCTTCCTTTGTCCTTCTGACCTTCCGGATATTGACAAGAATGCTATAAGGCTAGTGCCCAAAATGATAAAAAGACTCCACAAACCAAAACTCAGCATTAACAGATGTTGCTCGTCCGATTAACGCTTTCAAGCCTAAACTAAACAGACACTTCACTCCCTTGGTCACCATTTTTGTTTCCTATGGTAAAATTGGTGTATTCTCAAAAGCAGGATGCATCGCATTACAAATAGCGTACGAATTTATCAGAAAGATCACATACCTGAAGCCAATCCGCAGAGTCCATGCAAACTTGCAGTGATGTAAGACTCATTACTGATCCAACCGAATAGAAAACGCGCAGACAAGGCACAGCAATGAACTATCCGAGCTAGTTTGCCACCAACCCCTGTCCTTTCCTTGAGGAACGAATGATCATTCCATATCGTTACCCATGCAGAAGAAAAAGAGACGGAGAAAGAGCACAAGTACTTGACTGAGATACTGGGTTTGTCGGGTTTGTGATATGCAGTGGGAAGATGGGGGAGGATGGCTTGGTAATAAGAAGAGTGAAAAAGGCAAGCGCTCTGACCCCATCATCGACTGAGCTTGTACTCGGATACAATGTAGCTACGGTCCATACACTGTCGGTGGGCTTAATCTTCGTGGGCCCCTTTCTTTGTCTGTCAAATTGTTGCGACAAGGGCCCCACTTTACCAATTAAATCTCAGGACTTGCAGATCAACGACCCTGATGTCGTGAAGGTCTAATGAGGTCGCACCACTGATAGCGGTTGAATTTGAAAGGCGACACGTCAGATTTAGCGGCGTAGTGGTCGTCAACCCGTGTGTGAGAACTGTGACGTGACGGAGAATGGATTTTGGCGTTTTCGATAAAGAACGCATACCGAAAGAGCACTCCACTGGCGGGACCCGACCAGTTGGGGCCACTCAATCTCCTCCCACAAGCAAAGGATCGATTCCTCATCTGCCTCTCACGTGACTCTCTTCCCTCCAATTGTCACACTTAGGTACTAATTATAACATATAAATTTATATTTAATTTGATAATTTTAAAAATTAAAATTTAATTGGCAGCGTAAGGAACACACTCTAAAAATGACAGGGGGCCCAATTCGAAAGGCACAAACTGAGTGTCAGGTGAATAAAGTGTTGTTCCTGGGAACATTAAACCTAAGAATGTTGCTGTCGTGTTAGATAGATTGGTGTTCTTGTGTTACCCTATCCCATGGATTCATCATTGTTGTCTGTTTCTTTTTCGGTCCAGAATAAGATGATCGTGTCAATGATTAGAGAATAAAGATTTGTGTCTTTCAAAATTCCCACAACACACAGAAAAACATCTTCTACTCTATCCTATTCAAAATAAGTGTCGTTTTAAAGGAATGTACACTTAATGAAATGTCTGATATACTCTTATTAATTACATGTTAAAGTGTCTTGAAAATATAATCTGTGTAATTAAGATGTGAGAGAAATTAAAAGGGTAATTTTGAAAGTAAAATCATAAATATGCATAAAAAGTCACAAACGACGTTTATTTTAAATAATTAAAATCCCTCTAAAACGACACTTATTTTAAATAAGAGGGAGTACAAATTACTGAAAATGTTATAAATGCCTTCGACACTTGAAGTAATTACCATCATTTCACGGAATATCATTTTACATTCACATATGATGATACTAATTAATTGGAATTCAGCACTTTTTACTTACGTCCAGTAAATCGTATAACCAACATGTGATGACAAGAGTAGATTATCGTATATATGATAGGAATATATGACATTTTGGCTAATAAATCGATCGTTGAGTAGATTTAATATATTATACTTAGGTTATATCTTGCATTATTTTTTTTCTTTTATCTCAGTTATTTTATTAGGTCATAATTGCATTTAATTCTTTCACTAATAGAATATTCACTTTTAAATATATTTTTTATGTGAGTTATCAATTAAAAAGAATCTTTCTCAATTTTAAATTCGCTTAAATTATATTTAATTTTCCTTTTAGAATTATTCCATAAAATTACAACATGTATGATCCTTTGGAAATATTCAAAAGTAGTAAATTTTAAATATAATTCTTAATAATTATATAAACGTTGTAAGAGGATATTATGATGCTTATTTAGCCTTTAGACCCTTATAGAATATAAGTTGAGTTTTCATACCTTATACTAATCCCTTTTCATGGTCAATTTTACACAAATAATGGGAGTCAAGTGTTACAATATTAACTCCTTTTTGTTTAAAGTAGATGTCCTCAATTCATAAAACAAAACAAACTTAACACTTAACCAAAATTCACTAGTCTACTTTAAAATTCTTCTTTTCAGAACTCACAATTGGCAACTTAAGACAAATATAGTAACCATTTAATCACCCGAGACCAACTTTCTTTTTTATCATATAAGGCTTACATTTATGGTTTAAGTTTCTTTCAATTAATTATCACATAGAAAACAAATTTGGAACTTGCCTTATATCTATTTATAGTTAATTTATTTTTTATCATACATACTTTTACATTCATATTCAAAATATTTTATACAGATAAAATATACTTCAGAATCAAGTGTTACATAATGCTTATCACCTAATAATGTACTTATTTTGTTGATGTGACAATACAATGAATGAATGAAAATTTAGAAATGCTTATCAACAATATATCAATATCCTTATAATCTTAGTGATTAGGTCATTGGGTTTGCTATTATATAACGTGTAAATATATACTTCATGTTTACTTTACCTTATGCAATTATATCTTTCACGTAATTATACTTGATATCTATATGCTTAGTTTTTGTAATGAAAATTAGGATCTTTTGTATAAGTGATTATTACTTGATTATCATAGTTGATTAATATTGGATAAATTTCACTTTTAGTGAATGTCAAATAAACTAAGAAACATCTAAGTCAAATAGCTTCTTGTACTATAATTGAAAGTGTTATACGTCCAAATTCCATTGTGGATAAAGCAACATTTGGATTGTTTTTTATTTTTTAATGATATTACACCATTATTGAGTAATAGAGCAAATCCATAAGTATTCTCTCATCTAAATATCGTCCACAATAAGCAACTATATGACCTTATATATGTAGGTCACTACCTTGATAATACAATGTGTAATCAATATTAACTTTTAAGTGCATCAATATGCCCTTTACTACTTTTCAATATGTTTGAATCGGATTTGACTAATATTTGCTTATCATTCTAACAATATAACAAACATGTGATATATAAGACTTTTAACTGTATTAGAATAATAAACTTTCTTTATTTATTTCATTTCTTATGGTGTTGATGGACAAAGCTTTTGATTGAAACTATCGCCTTTAACAATAAGATTGTCAATTAGCTTACAATCTTACATATAAAATCATTCAAGAATTTTTTGAATATATGTCACTTATGAATTAGAAAATGATCTCTTTAAATGATTTATTTGAAATCCTAACCCCAAGAATGTATATAGCTTCACTAATATCTTTCATTTCAAATTTAGAATATAACTATTTTTTGATTGTTTAACAAACTCACAGCTATTAAAAGTAATCAATATATTGTTTATATATAAAGATAATATAAAATTACAAATTTATCTTTATATATTTTAGTGTTATACAAAGTTATCTTCATTAGTCATATAGAAATCATATAAAATAATTACATTATACAAATAAATGTACCATTTTCTAAAGACTAATTTAAAAAATAAATTGATTTCAACAATCAACCAACTTTATATTCTTTGCTTATCTAATAAAACCTACAAGTTGCTCCATATATATTTCTTCTTCTAATTCTCTGTAAGAAAAATAGGTTTCACATCTATTTGATTTAATTGTAGATCTAAGTTGATTACTTTATCCAAGATTAATCGAATCAAAATAAACCTCATAATTAGTGAAAATATCTATTCATGATCAAATCTCTCTTACTTTATATATCCTTTAGTCATAAAGTGTGCCTTGTATCTTTCAATATTGCGCCTTTTGTTTTATTTTGAGAAATTGTTCATTCCAAATAGCATTTGCCTATTAAAGATATCAATCAAGCCCAATACTTGATTGGATCTTAAAGGAGTCACCTACTTCATTACTTTCATCCATTCTTCCTTACCAGGACTATTAAGACTCTTATTTACGTTCCTTAGCTGACACTCTTCTTGTGAAATAATCATATGAACTACCCTTTTTTATTTCAAAATGATGTTGGGGAATATTTTATGATTACTTCTACATAAATGATATTTAATAAATAGAATTTCACTAAAATCTCAATAATTTTCACTCAAATCAAATGCAATATATAAATTGATATGGTTATAATATAAATTGATCTCAAGTCAATTTTTTATTTTTTAGATTACTTCTACTCGGTTAGATTCCCTTTTCTTGATTACATGTAGAAGTATAATTTTGATCAAAAGTTCCATATAAAAATAAATCTTTTCCTACTTCCTTCAACTTTGGAAAGTTATTTTCAAAAAATGTGACACTTCATTATTTAAATTCAGTTACTCATCTATTACCTCATTTACTTATGAACACATATACTTTTTAGTGTTCAAAATACTTAATAAAGATACTTCTCTTCCCTTTTAGGCATAACTTTTATATATGTGAGATAATTTTTAAACATTAGTAATACACTCTTATGGTCTTAGGCTTGTTAAATTAGATTGCCTATTTGTCCATAACTTATATAGAGTGTATGTAATTAATTTTATGAATACCTTATTAAGTACATAAGTAGTTGTGAGCAATGCATCCCTAATGAATGATATATAAATTTACTTGTGTCATTATAGATCTAATCATTTTTAGAAGTGCTTTATTTTGTATTTTTATAATGTCATTTTTTGGGGGGTTTAAGGAATAGTAAATTTCATTCTATTCCTTTTTTGTCATATAACATCTTAAGCTTATTATACAAATATTCTTGTCCTCGATCAATTCTTAATGCTTTTATTTTATTTTCTAATTAATTCTCCATCAAATATATATATTACAAAATAATTTATTATTCTTGATTTATAAAATCAAATAGATATGAGTATACCTAGTATAGTCTTCTATAAAAGTGATGAAATACACAATCTCACATCTTACCCTTATATTTATTAGACCATAGAAGTTTGAATGAATTCATTATAATGGATTAAAAGCTCGTTTTCCTTTCTAAATGGTTTTTTACCATTTCATCAACTAGACAATATTTACAAATAGGTAGGTCTATTTGATTTAAATCACATAAAAAACCTTCTTTAAATAATCAATTTATTCAATTTTGACCAATGTAACATAGTCTATCATACTACAAAATTCTATCATAATTTAAATTACTATATGATTTAAATAAGTATTACCTTATATTAATACCTATATAAATAAGGATGGGAATAGGTCTGATTGGGTCAGACCTATTATTGGCTTGGCCTAGCTCGAACCCCTAACTTGTAGCTTGAGCCTAGTTTGAAACCTAGCAAAGCTCGAGCATCGCTGTCTAAGCTACCCAAAATGATGTCTTTTTATGGGAGAGGGTTAGGTTACTCGACCCATTTGAATAGGGCCTCACCCTTAAGCACAACCCTAGTCAAATTGGGTCTTGCAATTTACTCTATATATAAAAACATCTAGTATAATAGAACCATTAACATACATCCATGAAATTACAAATGGTTAGAAGATATAAATCCACTATAATACCATTGAGGAAGTTTACATTAAATCCAAGTTTAATTAAAGCCAACATATAAATAAGATCTTGCGGAATCTTTGGAGCAAATAATACTTTATGTAAGATTAAGGGATAGCCACAACATATCTAACTTACATAAGTTAATCCCCTGTATAGCAATTCTTGACTTATCACCTACATAAATCCATCATATTCTATATGAGATTTTATAAAATTATATAAAGGAATCCCTATCCTTCACTACATGGTATGTTGCTCTTGAGTCTACAATTTATAAATAATGAAATGTTGTTAGAAAAAACACGATAAGGTACATACATAAAGCAAAATTTTGTACTAAAAGGTTGTAACTTTTTAGGCTCTCAATAATCAATTAACTTAAATGATTGTTATTGCTATAATTGTAGCATTTCACTGTTTCATATTCTTTTTCTTGAAAGGATGTTGTCTTTTCCCATTTTGGTTTCACTTGGTCTTATTGGGTCCCTATGCATGTGATTGTTATTGCTATAATTATATCATTCCACTCTTTTCATATTCTTCTTCTTGAAAGGATGTTGGTTCTTTCCTATGTTGGTTTCACTTGATCTTATTGGGGTCCTAAGCATTGTAGCTGTTCTCTTACCTTTTTCACTTTGACATACTATGATGCTTAAGCTTCTTATTTATAGCTCAATATGAGTTGAAAATAACATTATATACCTCATAGGTCATCTTAGAAGCTTTAAGATGTTCTTCTTTAAAATAAAAACAAGATGCCTTATGGAAACCTTCTTTCTCTTAAAGCTCTAGCTATAAGTTAGATACATTTTCATATGCTCCCAACTATGTTTTTAAAATAAGGAGGAGCTTATATGGTTTGAAACAGGTGCTAAGGTAGTGGTATATGAAGTTTTATTCTATTATAAGAAAGTAGGCTTTAAGAAGACTTTTTTACCATTGTTTTTTTTAAGAAATTGTCTAATAATGACTTTGTCTTTTGTTGATTTATATTGATGACATGCTTATTGTTGGTCAAAATTGTACTAAGATTACGAAATTAGATCAAAATTTAAGTCTTTTACTATTGAAAACATAGTGTCGACAAAGCATATTTTTTGTGTGAAGATCTTCCATGATTGAAGGCTAAGAAGTTATAACTATCACAGAAGAAGTACATCATGAAGGTGTTTTAAAGGTTCAACATCGAAAAAGATAAGGTGCTAATCATACCTCTGTTGATGCATTTTAAATTATGTAAAACTCAATGTTCTTTTAGTGAGAAAAAGAAGGAAGAAATAAAAAGAGTTCCTTATGCTTTTATGTATGAAATGGTTTGTACAAATTCTGATATTGCTTATATTGTTGGTGTTGTTAGTTGTTTTCTTTCTAATATAGGAAGAGAATATTACAATATAGTGAAGTGAATTTTGAGATATCTATGTGGCTCTTCTAGTGTGAGTTTGTGTTTTAGAATAAATAAACGTATTCTTTCTACATACATAGATTTAGACATTGCAGGACATGTTGATACAACAAAGTCTGTTTGGGGTTATTTAATTACCTTTATAGAGGAGTTATGCCTTGGCAATTCATATTGCAAAGATACATTGCTTTGTCAAATATAAAAGCATAATTAATTTTTGTTGTTGAAGATTGTAAAGACATGCTCTAGATGAAGAGATTTGTGAGGGAGCTTAACTTTGTACAAGAGAGATATGTGCTATATTTTGATAGTAAGAATAGAACTTACTAAAAATTTTATATTTTATGGTAGGTCAAAACGTAATAATGTTAGATGACATAGATTAGAGATGTTTTGGATTCTAATATTTTCAAGTTGTAAAAGATTCATAGGGATGATATAGGGTCTGGAATGAGTACCAAATCTTTTCTAAGAGGGAAATTTGATACACGTTGCTTGATCATCGGAATGGATATTTTCTCCACATAGTCAAGAGGCGAAGAATTACTAAGTTAGGGCCCTTTTCCTTGTATGTGTAGAAAGGTCCTGATTTATTAGACTTGGTCCATCATCTTGTAGGAGTTCATCATTTTCTGAAAACCCATTATGGTCTTTTTTACCATCCTTTTTTTAATATCTAAAAGTTATGTTAGTTGGAAAGTATGAAACTATCAGCAAAAGGAAAAGACAAAAGAGAGAGGAAAAAAAAGTGCAACAAATTTGTTTTCTAAACTAGTTTTGATTTTTTTTATCTAATTTAGAATCATTCACCATTGCATCGAGTTTAAATTTGGTTTAGGGATTCTTAATTTATTTTGTTTCTTTATTTGTTTTCACTTCTCTAATCTCTGTAATTTTCATCACTTGTTTTATGACTACTTCAAAGAATAGTTTGTAACTCTTTTGATCATTGAACTTATAACTTTAATCAATGTTTTTAAAACTGGACTTTAAGCACGAATCAGACTAATTTTTTGTTCGATTTTTATTTTTAACCATTATGAATAAAAATTAAAAATAAAAATCGATTGGTTTAATAATAAACCAACCAGGTTTCTATAAACCATAAAGAACCTAAAAATTAGTGTTCCTCTTCTTCAGCCAAAATAGAGTTGGTTCACTAGCACAACATATTAACATGCTATTTCTCATGAGATTTCTTCACCAATTCAGTAAACAAACAAACAACAACTAGCCAGAAGTTACATGTTTCATCCAACAAATTACATTCTTAAAAAGAAAAAAAACAATTTACAGGCTACTAAACCACTTACTTGTGATAAGAACTAGTGGTGAGAGTCAGAAGTTAGACCTAATTGCTTAAGGTAATGATGCATATATGTCGGATGATCATTAAGCTTGGGCCTTTCAGGTTGCATCCAATGACGATCGATACTTCTCACTATACTCTTGCTCTCATCTTGTCTCCAACCAAGTAATGGTCTTTCATAAAATCATACACTTTGTTCACTAATGCTGGATCCTTTTTTACTTGCCAAAAGATGTGGTCCTTTCGATGATATCTACAAACACAAGTAGAGCTTGTTATTTTTGTAAGTGTAAGTCGACTTGTACACTTCGGTAACTCGACTTACACGTATTCAGTACCGATAAGTCGACTTATACA
>JAOSBP010000007.1:18723875-18752304 GCA_027563825.1 Erythroxylum mucronatum | reverse complement strand
GTCCCATAGAAAACGGAAACTTGAGGTATTTAAGGGTGAAATAATGCTGCAAACAACACAAGCTCCAAATGGTAAAAGAAACTCATTATCTCAAAAATATAATGCCATCCTAATCCGAAAACAAAAATTAGGACATTATCTGGCGCCTAACCTGCTTGTCAAACCTCCAACTTCTTCTCTGTCAAAAAATGGCATATTCTGCATCATAGATAGCCGCATGGAACAATGGCGGAAACATTACTATATACAATGGTTAAAGAACAATTCCCCCAATGTGATTTAGATATGCTTAACTTCATGAAACACAAATTTTGGAATATTCGTGGCATATATGATTACCAGTATTGTGTTTGCAATTGAGAAGCAGCCACTTCGCAAGCCACTGAAGATTAAAGAAATTGAGAAAAGAAAATATTCCTTGCCTCAACAAAATTCACAACTGAATCGAAATCTCAAGAAAAGACCCAACCTGCTTACACCAGAAATGAAACACAAAACAGCCAGCAAACGAGCTTTCATCAAGAACGCCGACGATTGGCGATTCTGCGCAGAAAAAATGGACTCAGCCAACACTCTTGGCATCGTTTGCTGGCCAACGATGAGAGGGGTAGATGAGTAGAGGAAACACAGAGTCGGCTAGTGTTTAAACAACACAGACCCAAGGAGACGACGCTATTAGAAGAATCATGTAATTTTTAGGAAAGAAAAATACATAGAAGAATAACTAACTTGAGAAAATTAGAGAGATGGTGTGCAGAGAAACAATTGAACGTCGGCTAGTTTTGTACGTAAAGAATAGTGTGCAAAAGAAACAGAGTCGGCTGGTTTTGTAACAGAAGAGGAACAGACGCTGTTTCTTCTCTACGTAAACAAGTGACGCAAATTTTAAAAGTTAAAAACAGCTTTCTGAAAAAGCTGTTTTTTTTTTACTTTTTTGAAAAGTTCTAAATTTTAACTTTTCAAAAAGTTGTATTCTGATTTTTAAAAAAACTGTTTTATTTCAAAAGTATTTTTTAATTTTTCAGCCAAACAATTATTTTTTTCTTAAAATGACTTCTGCGGTATAAAAAAGTACTTTTAAGACTTCCAAAAACTGAACCAAACAGGTACGTTAACTCCATTCCCCTTTTGGTTAACAGGAAACATGCAACAATCATAGTTGCCTTTTGAAGAAAGATAGGGCCTTTGGATGTGTGTCCAGCGGGGGTTTGATAGGTTTTGTGTATATCGTTACGTAAGAGTACTCTACCGCCGTCAGAGAGCCTGCAACCTCCTCACCAATTTGTTCTTTACTTTTCCCACAAGTTATACAACGAAATGGTCAACTATGCTTATGTACCACGTAATCAACTTGTAATGGAGTTTTTAGTATTTATAATTAAAAATCAAAGCTGCCGTGTAACGACCTTTTTGTTGGCTGTTCACGTGTGGTTTGTGTGTCCACGCAACTGGTGGCGGTCTCAAAGTCTAACTGAAAAATATAGATTAAGATCGTGTGATCAGATGATCTATCGTTTAAACAAAATAAGAGTTTTGCAATAGCTTCAGTGTTAATTTAGCTTTATGTATTTTTAAATATTTAAAGACTATAATTAGTTTTTTTTTTTAATCCATTAGCTTCTTCTCCAACATTGTAAACAGATAGCGCCGCCCATCAACCGCCTAACCGACATCCTTTGGCGGTTTCTGTTCCATGTTGTCCCCACTACGGTTAACTTTATATATTCTTAGGACTCTGTCAAATACTGAATGCATAGAGTTGTTTTAGTTTCTGGGTTTCATTCAAATCCGTCGAATGAGAAGTTTGTTGTTTGTTTCTTACCACTATGTCCTTTTGATTCTCTTTGCGTAGTTTCATTCTAATTTCTCTCTACCTACTGTACATTACATAGTTTAATCTTTTAATTTCTTCATCATGAATTACTCACGCGTTCAAGTAGGAATCAACGATTGTGTCATTGATGGCGGCGAGAATTTCGCTTCTGGGAAGTTGCCATGTGACTCGTTTCATAACCCTAACAACAACCGAACTCGTAGCGTAAGCTCGTGTTTGGAGACGGCTCATGATCCATATACAGCGGTTTCCGACTGTGAAAGTTGCGCCTCAAGTGATGATTCCAATCAACTCCAGGAATTTGGTGGTGGGTTGGTTCGACTTTCCGAAGGGGATCGAGTCCACGATGTTATCCAGCGAAATTTCCGGTCACGTCTGGGGTTCCTTGGCTCGCAAACCAAAGTCGTCGCTATCCATCGAAATCCTTACTCTGATGCGATAGGTCAAGCAAAGACGCAATCTTTTCAGATTTTCATCAAAGCTCTGGAGACAGAACGCCACGGCAATGCAAATGTAAGATATGCTTGGTATGGTAACACGAGGAACGAGATACGCGAGATTGTGAAGTATGGTTTTGGTGGCCACCTGATAGATAGTAATAGGTTATATGGACGTGGAATCTATCTTGCACCTGACAATTGTCCTCTGGAATGGTAAGCAAAGAACTTGCTCCGTTGGATCGCCCCTGTTTTTTCTTTTAATTTCTTGTTTTAGTTTCGATTTTCGCGGGAACAAATGGGCGTGCATTTTTGTACAGTGTCAAGAACTTGGTTGTTGGTAATGACGGTCTTCGTCATTTACTGCTTTGCCGTGTTATTCTGGGAAAGCAAGAAGTAGTGGATCCAGGTTCTGATCAGTGTCATCCGAGTTCTGCGGAGTTTGATTCTGGAGTTGACGATTTGTCGAATCCTAAGAAGTATATCGTTTGGAGCACCAACATGAACACTCACATTTTGCCAGAGTTTGTGATAAGTTTCAAGGCTCCTGCTTCCTTGAGAGGTAGGTGTTGTGTTTTGGAGTTGCTTATAGGATAAATTTTGTGATTCAATTCAACATGTTGTGTATTTGATTTATGCAGGGTATTTCAGAGCCGGAGAATCCTCGAGGAAGCCAACCTCGCCTTGGATATCATTTCCAACTCTTATATCCAGACTTTCGAAGTTTTTGCCCCCTAGTACTATTGGATTGATCAACAAGCACTTGGTGGACCACAGAGTAAGTGGTAGAATAGAATCTAATTGTGCTAAAAGGACATGTTCGTGTGCTTTTGTCATGACCATGTTTCTTAAAACACCATCTCCAGGAGAAGAAGATTGCAAGACGAGAACTAATAAACCGCGTTAGGCAAATAGCAGGAGACAGGCTGTTGATTGCGGTTGTTAAATCATTTGCGAGCCAAGGTATGACTTTGTCCTTCTTGGCATTCAAGAAATTGGGACCCCTCTCGCAGTTTTACTTCGTTCAAGACATGGTTGAGTACTTTGACTTGTTTACGTAATTTTCCTAAGCCTTAAACCTTTTTAGCAGTGCTTAGTTCCTCTTGAATATGGAATAGGATTCTGCTTCCATTGTGATTAGTTGATAATTCTGATGCCATATTCTGCTTTCTTAGTACGCAAGTGAAATGAAATGAACAAAATGCTTAGTTTCAGCCTTAAGAACTCTTTTTTGTTCGGTAGACAGAGTGACTCATTAGTTAATTTTTTGTTCAACAGCATGTAGAAAGCAAGCCAACACTCATTTGAAATGCCTCAGCAAGGATTGTTCAATGCATATGAACGAATAACGCCGCAAAAAGAACAGAGATGAGAAGGCAAGTTGAACAAATTGCTCATAAGATACAATGTGAACCAAAGTGCTAGTAGCACGTAGAAGTAGGTAGGGTAGTACCATATGATAGGAGTTGAAACCACACAATTTGCTGTAAAAGTTGGAATTTGTTGACTTCTGACACCAATAGTAGAGAAATGATAGCTCTTCTTTATACTCCAACAAGGAAGCGGATTCTGTTGCCCGCGTGGTAACTCAGTTGGTCATTGAAAGGACAAGTTGAGGTCAAGGAAGGGGATTCTGTGGTGGGGTTGAAACGTTTCCTTCTTTTATGTTCTACTTCAATGGAGAAACTTCGTTTTCTAATTTGGTTTCTATAATTGTATTGCAAACATTTCACTCGCTAGCATATCTTTTCGCATCCTAGAACAATCATTGATCATTGAGCTTACCTTCGCTTTCGGGTCTTCACGTTATTTTGTACCACGACAAGTTTAATATTTAAAAGGTTCAATTAATATTTAGTTGTTATAAAATTGATTAAAAATTAAAAAAATTTAATATGTTAAAAAGATATTGTCCTTATCAAAAAATAATGTATTAATTTATAAAAATTAATTAATTAAGTAATATATTAATATATTTTTAATAACAAGAATATATTACATTAAAGAGTTTAATAAATTTTTACGGTTAAATCAATTGAATTATTAGTCATCGGCAAAATGTGTGACATATACTTTTTAAAAGCCTATTAAATAAATTTTAAAACTGATTTTAATTTTATTAATATTATTTTCATTTTAAAAATACATACTTAAAATTAAATAATAAATTTGTTCCCTCCAATCAGTGTCCCTCTATCCACTTCAAACTTTTAGGTGAGAGGGGCAGTGATCTCAAATCAAAGACGTGTGTTACGTCATTGACGTCATTCATCAAGTGAACATGACTTGTCTTCTCCAAGAAAGTTGCAACGGCCCTAAGCTTCGAGTCATTGATAGGTTAAAGCTTAATGGCTTCCAAGAAAGTTGCAATGGCCCTAAGCTTCGAGCCACTGATAGGTTAAAGCTTAATGGCTTCCCAGAAAGTTGCAATGGCCCCAAGCTTCGACTCGTTGATAGGCGTTTGCACATACAGCTATATGGCCCAGCTTGTTTCATTAGATGGGCTACTTGGTATGGCACAGATCTCAAAATCCAAATACATTTGCTTTTGTTTTTTCTTTTCTCTATTTATTTGAGACATATATGGCTCCAAGCCTGTGGGAGTGATGACTACAGAACACAATCTAGACCTATCACCTATGCTAAGCTGCTGTCTACTGATATGTTTCCCTGCAGTATGGCGAGATGGGACAGTCGGGACAATTTTGCATCTCTTTTTGTGAAATTCTGATCTTCTGTTCAATAGTACTCTGTCTTATTTTGTCTTATAGAATTTTAGTCATTTATTTTATGAGGCTTACATAGAAATTATGCAGGACTCACATAAATAAATAGCTGAGATTTATTGGACACAATAAGACACCATAATATTGGACAGAAAATCTGAACTCTTTTATAACAGTGGAACACTTTTACTATTTTCGTTTACTTATTGAGTGTGTATAAGATGATATTTTGCAACTTCCATGAAAAACAAAAGAGTTATTGTCTCACATCCCAAGCTAATTATAAGATAATCAGCATTTTGTTAAACTACAATATGTTGTACTCAAATCTTAGATTATCATTGAACATGTCTGTGTATATATATACGTATATATATATGATAAGGTTGCTTCTCTAACAATAATGATTAAGCTAAAATAGCAAAAACCCATGATTGATAGTTGCTTCTCCAGCAATAATGATTAAGCCAAAATTATTAGCAAAAACTCTTGATTCAAAACTGGTGCTAGGAATTAATGATTGACATTTGAGGACTCTTAAACTCATCATGTTATCCAACATATCAAAGATTAATAAAAGGAAATAGTCCTATTGAGTTGTTTAGAATATGTAGAAGTATAGTCAAACCATGCAATTTTGTATCCAATTTTCTCACTACTCTTTCTTATTTTTAATTTAACTACTTAAGTTTGAGCAATAAAATTTATATAACTTCCTAATGTTAACACCATAAAATAATTACAATAGAAATTTTACACTTTAACTCATTTAATACAAACTTAATAAAACCAATTTTATTTTACTTCCTTGTTACAACTCTGTGACAACTATTTTACATTTAAACTGCGGAACTCTTTTTTTTAATAATTCTATTTTTTGACAACTCAATACTCGACTCAAATCCTTTCAAAAAAAATCTCTAGTCAAATGAATTCATGAATATTTGTGGTAAATTTAAATCATCCTGCATCATATACTTTTTTATAATATTTCCTATTTTTTAATATTTGACTCAATTATACAACTAATGTTGCCTTACTTATTTCTAAAAGAATTCATAAAAAGTCTTAGAGAAATAATTAGGTTGGATATTTTTTTAGAAATTGGACTTCCTATTTTTATGTTATTTTAGACTAAAATCAAATATAATCTTCAACACACCCCTTAAACTTGATCTATAACATCAAGTGTTCTTCGTATCCTTGCAAAATCTTAAAACTTGAGTGATTTGGTAAAAATATTTCTAGCTTAATTATGAGACTTTATAAACTCCAAATTCACTTTTTTTTCTTCTTGCACTGCACTTCCTTTTGCAGTGATAGTGAATATCAATATGTTTGGTTTGATCATGAGATACTAGATTCACCTCCAAAGTTATTGTTGATTTATTATTGACATAAATCTTTATTGACTTTTTCTATATCAAATTAAACTCTTTTAACAAATTTCTCAACTAAATTCCTACTTCCTTCGAGGCACGACCTTAGTTTAGTGTAAAGTTCAAGTGGGCTCACTTAGGCTTGAACTGCCTAAAATGACATTGTTTTGAGGAACTTTCATAAAACAACATCAATTTAGGTAGTTCGTTTATTAAACTTAAGAGTATTACAACATTGTTTTGGAGAATTTTTCTAATATGATGTCATTTTATTATCATAAAACAAGCCATTTAGATTGTCAAAAAGTCAAAATCAAAAGGCTAATTTGATCAGGCCTAACCAATTAACTTAAGACTTTATCAAGTTGGGTTCTTAGTTGGTTGCCATCCCTACTCATACAAATTAGATAGCATAAACTTCTAACAAGATTTTTGAAAAGATCAAATCATCCATATACAAGTATACAATCAAAACATCTCTTTCTTTGATCTTGATATAGAGAGCATGCTTAAAAGGACATATGATCTAACGAAGCCATCCTTTGGAAAGTACTTACCATTTTGACTATTACATGTTCAAAGTGCTTGTTTTAAACTATAGAGAGCCTTTTTCAACTTTAAGACTTTGTCTTCATGTCCTGCTACTTTATATCATGATGGTTACTAGATGTAGACTTCTTCCTTAAGCTCTCTATTGAGAAATGTTGATCTTAGATTTATTTGATGTATCTTCCAATTGTTGTGAGCTATTATAAAGATGATTAGTTTGACAATATCTAGGTGTCCAATAGGAGTTAATATTTTCTTGAAATCAATACCAACTCTTTAACTATATCTTTTTGCAACTAATCACGCCTTATATCTTTAAATATCTACATTAGCATCCCTTTTTATTCTCTAAACCAATTTAATGCCAATTTCTTTGTGACATTAGGAAGAATAACAAGTTCCCAAGTGTCATTCTTCTTGATAGAATTATTTTCTTCATCCATAGCCTTCCGCCATTTTTATCTTGTGTAGCTTCTTTGAAATTCGTTGGTTCACAATCAGTAAAGAGACAAAAAAGAGTAAGACTTTTAAGTCTTTCTGTCACCTCATAAAGATCTTTAAGACTTCTTGTGTGTTCTTCCATTCTTTCTTTTAGCAAAGATGGTGGTGAATTTTCATGAGTTTTTGATATTGATGAAGTCGGTGGAGTCTCTTGTTGAGGTTCTTCTGGTTAGTCTATTGATTTATGCTCTTCTTGAAGAAAGAAATTAAATTTACTTGTTTGAGAATTGAAATCATATTCTCCTTCTTTATAAAAAAATGTCATCTTAACTAATCACAATCCATTATTTGGATTCTACACCCTATAACCTTTTGAACTTGCATCATAGCTATTGAAGATGAACCACTCGCTTTTATCATTGAACTTGGTTTTTCTTTCATTGGTACTTATACATATACAATGCTTCCAAAAATTCTGGGACGAGAACTGTCTAGTTTTCTTCCACTCCATACTTTTTATGGTGTCTTTCCACATACCCTTCTTGTTAGACTCTAGTTGGACAAGTAGACTGCACAGGTAATAACTTTTGCTTATAATTTGCTTTTGAGCATGCTTCGAGCCATGTTTAGTGTTATTTTATTCTTTCTTTTAGTAACTTTATTTTTTTGGGATATTTGGGATTTTCAAGGTCAATAGAATCCATTCGCTTCATAAACTCTCAAGATTCCTTAGAAATAAACAATCCTCTTAAATAAGCTATTATGGCTTTGATTTGTTATCCACTCTATTTCTTAATTACGACTTTGAACTACTTAAAAGATTCAAAAACTTCTAATTTCTACTTCAACAGGTGTACTCATATTTTTCTTAAAAAATATAAATAAAGAGAAAAAATTAATTGCTTTTACCTAGAAAACTCGATATGATTGGTCCATAAACATTTGCATGTATGAGTTCTAGTGCTTGCTTTGCTATTGACTTTGACTTCTTTGAAAAACTATTTCTAAATTTTTTTAAAGTAGTCATCCTTTACAAAGTTGGTCAGAATGATTACTATTAGAGAGTTCTTTCACCATTTATTTATTTTAGATAGGAATTCCAAGCACTCAAAATTGAAATGTCTAATCGAAGATGTCATAGCTACGGTGCATCCTTAAAGTAAGACTTTACACTTTTTGCAACACCATTATGTATATGTTGAGCAAGAACGTTATATTCTTTGACTTTGGGACTTGGACGATAAGATTATTCATGTCATATCTTATAGAAAGATTATTATTTTTCATATAACTATCATAAACTTTCTTTAAAAGTAACTTAAGATGTTATTTTTCATGCTAGGTATATAGTAACATTTGAAATAGATTGATGGCTTCCATTTTTCAAGCAGATAAGAATGTTTCCTCTCCTTCACCCATTACTTTGAAGTCATCTATGAATGAGATGTTACCATTTACTAATTGATCTAATTCCTAAACATGCTTATTCTGCTACACATATGATTACTTGCACTAGTTTCAAGATATCATGTATTCTCTTGATTACCATTATTATCATTTCATGCTAGAAAAAAGATTTTGTTTCTCGTTGATCTTTTCCTCCAAGATGTTAATCATCTCCTCAACTTTATTAAGAGCTTTACATTCAGAAGCTTAGTTAATTTGTAACAATAAGAACTGTAGAGAAATAATCAAACATATACTTAGATGCTTTCATGTTTAGAGATTCAAATATACCTCTTACAGTTTGAAGACACACTTTCTTCACCTTTTCTTTTCCTTCGTATAATGTTTGAAATTTCTTCTATGCTTCTTTGGCAAAAGTTGCATTTGACACTTTGTCAAATCCATCACCATGTAATGATTGATAGATGAGATAAAGAGCTTTGTTGTCTCTCTTTCTTAAACCTTTCATTCTATTTTTTAAGTTTTGGTTAAATTGGCCTTATTATCTATCTTACTATAATCTTTCTCCATAATTTCTTGAATATCACGTATACCTAATGGTTCGAATCGGGTCCAACTCAAGGGGGTATTGTCCCCTTTGGTGGCAGCAGGTGAGGTTTGCACCGCGCGATGGATGTAGTGACGCTCGAACCTGAGACCCCAGGGTTTTGTTAGGTGCATGACCCACGTCTCACACCACTTAAGCTATACTCCAATTATCATCATTTTGATTTTCAAGTGTTGGAGCTTGGAAGGATGCTACACTATTAGCCGTATCTTCAAATTTGAGAGAGACTTTGAAAATCTCGACTATACAAATAAAATTAGAACATCCAAAAGCCTTAAGAGTGACTTAGGTCACTTTTTTGTCAAAAATCTAAAAAGTCAATAGCTTGGTCAATCCTCTTTGTGGCTAGTCAATGAGTCAACTCACTTCGAACTCGACTTAACTTGGTAAGTTGACTCAGTTTCAGGTAGCAAATTTTTGATGATTATGACGTGTCTAAATAGGGATGACAATTGTACCCGAACCTGATGGGTACCCGATAAAATTACCCGAACGAAAGCGGATATAGGGAGCAAATTTTTACCCGTGGGACGGGTATGAGGGGTTAACAAAAATACCCGTCGGATATCAGGGCGGGTCCCGTTATATAGTAATTACAATTTTGTCATTATATATATATACATACAAACCCAGCAATTACTCGTTTCTTTTATGTTAAATTCAGTATGTATGTATGAATGTAGCATGAAAATTTAAAAGAAAAACAAATAGTCCATTCATATTAAATAAGCTTATCTTTAAAAAAAAGAGGCGGGTAAACGGGTACCCGATGGGGGTCAAACCTCCAACGGGTATAAGTATAGGGGTGCTAAAAAAATTCCTGACGGAGATGGGGGCGGGTACGAGGGATGACATAACCGCCCTATACCTGCCCTATTGCCATCCCTATGTCTAAACTCCGATCAGGCTAGTTCTTATGTTGTTGTATTTCTCTCTCTTCGAATTCTTTAATTTGGTATAAACATTTGTTCATTATATGTCTTAATCTCTTTTAATATTATCCACACAATTTGTTCAACCATACAACTAATGCTACCCTGCCTATTTTTATAAAAAAAAAACTCGTAAAAATATTAAAGAATTAATTAGATAAGATAAATTTTCTAGAAATTAGACTTCTTGCATTATTTTTTAGACCAAAATCAAATTTAATCTTCAATACCTATCCTTGTCCTTATTCTTCGACACATTTGTGAGATGTTGAGAAGTTGTATCAAAATCTAAAGTTTTATTTAATGAAAAAGAATTAGTGAATAATCTTATAAATTATATTGTTATTTTTTAAAAACAAAAGATTCTATAATTATAAACTAAATAAGTTTTTGAGTGTATATAATAATTTATTTATTAATTATTTGTAATTAATAATTCAAAATTAAAGGATACAGCACACAAATTAAACCAATCGAAATGGGTAAAATGAAATGAACTTCTATCTTTTCACCACAAAATTGAGATGTACGATGTCAAGTTTAAATATATAAATATATTGGTTATGAGTTGTAAAAGAAATTAAAAACAAGAACAATGAGAATTTTATCTTAAATTTTAAATTGAATTTGAATTCAATTAATCGAGATTTAAAATAACTTTATTTTATATAATTTTATTAAAAATTTTATTTAAAAACACAAAATATCAGTTCATCCGAACTCATTGTTTATGGGATGAAAAAGAAAAAACCGGGCGAGCCCACCTCCACATTTAGCTTGCACGTAGTTTTTTTTGTGTGTTTGTTTTCTAGTGTTTGTTTTTATTTTTGTTTTTGTTTTCAAATTTAGTAAAAAATTGTTTATTTGAGTTTTAGTTTTAGTTTCTATTTTTGGTTTTGATTTTTTTCAGTTTTCAAAAATTATAAAAACCATAAAAAGTGATTTTTGTTTCCTATTTCTGTTTTTTCATAATTTGATTTACTATCATTTAATTATATGTATTTTTTAATTTTTTAATTATTAATAAAAATTATGAATAATTTAATTCAAGATTATATATTTTATAAATTAAAATTAATTATCAATAAAAATTATGAATAATTTAATTTTATTTAATTTTTATAATTAAATTATATGTAATTACATTTTAATAATTATTAATAAATATAATTAAATTTAAAATATATAAATATTCAAATAAAATTTGATTTAATAATTAAAATATATTTCAAATAAATATTAATTTATAAATAAAATTTTAATTTTTAAATTATTTATTTTATTAAAATAACATAATTTTATTAATAATTTGTTAATAAATATTATATAAGAGATTAAATAAATTTATTTAATCAAAAAAATTATCTTTAAATTCTATCTAATATTTAATTATCGTCAGTGATAAAAATATAATTACATTAACATTAACAATCAAACAGATTTTTGCTTTTATTTAATAAAAAATAGAAACAAAAAACTAAAAACGAAAGTTGAAAATTACAACAGAAAAACAAAAGTAAAATCAAACAGCCTCACAAATAGCATTCGCTTTTTAGCACCGTATAAATAAATGGTGATACCTTTGTGATAACCAGGTTATTATATATAAAAAAAAGGCACCTTAAAGGATAC
Source organism: Erythroxylum mucronatum (assembly GCA_027563825.1). NCBI lineage: Eukaryota > Viridiplantae > Streptophyta > Magnoliopsida > Malpighiales > Erythroxylaceae > Erythroxylum > Erythroxylum mucronatum. The sequence goes on along the minus strand of JAOSBP010000007.1, from coordinate 18,740,360 downwards.
ATATTCACGTAAAATCTAAGATGAAGTAGGAGGGATTGGAGTTTATGAAATACAAAAAATATAATTGAGAAAAATTAATATACCTTGGAATTTAAAAAGACTTTTATTTGTTTTTCATTTTAGCTCGACATTAATATCTCTGATGAATGCATTTGCTGACAGTGTATTCTAGAAACCTTAAACACTTATACCTAATTAAATTAACGTTTTCTTAGGTATTAAGCAACCGACTTAACATAACCCAACTTGGATATTAAGTATTAATTGAAGTAGGTGAGAAAAATAATGGCTATACTGAGGTGGTTGTTGCTATTTTCTTCTATGAGAAAGCGACAACAATGAAAATCATTATAGTTGTGAGCCCACGAATCCTTAAACTACAAGGTTTTCAGCAACATCAATCCTATATTTGTAGCAATTGGAATCATTGCTTCGTTAAATAAGAAAAACTGAATTACATGATTTTTTTTTTACTTCTTTCAATTGGAAATATCGCATTCTACTTAGTTATAAACGGCACATATATACCAAACTTTTCGGCGGAACGGTGTCTATGCTTGGGATATTATGTACGTGTTATATAAAGGCTATTTGATTTCTTAATGATGTTTGGTAAAATTAACTGTTTAGTATTAAATATTTATGCGTAAAATGATTTTAAAAAAATTTATAAGGACATGAGTCTTATATCTTAGTATTTCTTTAAATATTTTCATAATAATTTATATAGAGCAAAACATTAGTTCAAAGTTTGGAAGAATTATATATAATGAGATGATAATTCTTTGTATATTCTGAATCAAATTTAATATTAATTCAACTTTGAAAATTAAAAATCAAAATATTAAATTTAAGTAATAAACTTATTATTTCTATCTTTTTGAATAATTTGTAATAACTTTTAAATATAATAATATTTTATTCCCTTAATTTTTTTAAGGGAGGAATTTCAAAATCAGTGGATTGGGTTCAGTAGGTTTAACATGATTAAAGACTACTTAACCTCCCTTCATACTCACACATTAACTTGTATCAAATGTAAAATTAATAAAAATTACTACTTTATAATGATTTAGCTGTTTTTAAGAGGCCTCAATTTCAAAAAAAAAAAATGCTCATCTCCAGCCATAAAAAAATCATGTGAGGATGTGCAAATGCAAATTTATTTTAAAGCACAAGGTGTCTCAAGAAGGTCTGAATATTTTAAGACTATGTTTGGTTGGACGCAAAATTTTAATGAAATGGAATGAAATAAAATGGAGTGATTTGTAATAAAATGAAACGAAAATGAATGCAATAGAATAGAAGATAAATAAATGCAATATTATAAAATTATTACGAGAGAGATAGAAAGATTCATAATCTAAGCAGTAAAATGTTCTCTTAACTAAACGCCCTCTGATCCTCTGTCTCAAAAATTGTATACCAATCCTGTCTTATTTGATCTCAACCATCCATTTACATGGGTTTCACAAAAAATAGATAGTTAGGATCAAATAAAACAGAATTAGTACACAATTTTTGGAACAAAGGATCATGTCCCTGACTAAACATATCCTAAATTATTAGGTACGCAGAATTATTTCCCACTAATGTCGGGTGGAATCCGGAGGGCGGCAAATGAAACACAAAATAATGTGATAGTAGTTCTTAAGGTGTCGAAATCAAAATCGCTGCAAGGTCGTTATACGGCCTGAAAGATTGATCTCTTCATCTCATGAACTCGTAATAAATTAATAAAAGTTCCATGTCATGAAAACGAGTGGCAAGCAGAGAACAACCAGCGACTTTGCTTTAATGACAACGAAAAGTGTTGAGGGGTCAGGTCTCTACACGTCAATGTCGGAAGTGAAGGACAGTGTAAAAGTACTGGTGGATAAACCATTCCTTGCCCCCGTAGGAGTGGCGGCCACCGCCCTAGATTTTATGGTGGCCGTTGATTTGTTATCATCTTAAGCATGTAGGTGACCGATCGTATTCGTTATTATTAACTCCTTAGACGAATAAATGCTAATGTTACTCTTGTCGCTTTCGCTGTGTAGCTGTACTTGTCCCACTCTTCACGGTAAAGGGCATGGGAGTGGGACACCTGTTTAATCCTTAGGAATCATCTTTATCCAAAGTTTCCTACAAATAGTGTGTTTTGTTTGTACCACTTGATACCTTGTACGTCGGTATCAGATTTTTTATTTAATTTTTACTTTATTTCATTAAATCTCGTAAACACATCAAATTTTTTATTTTAATTATTCTGTGTTAATTTTATTTTATTAAATCTTATTCACATATTTATATAAAAATAAAATAATTAAAATTTTCTCCTAAAAAAGGATTTTAAAACTTTAAATTAAAATTTTCTTATTTTAAATATTGCTCAATAAATACGTATATTTGGATATTTTTATTTTAACGACTTCCCTCGAAAAAAAAAAAAGAAACACACGACCAATTAGTTTGGTCCTAAATTTCTAATGTCATATAAGTCAAATATTTTTGTAATGAAGGGGAAAGAACTTGTAAATTTCATCATACATGGACATAAATTTCTAACAAACAAGGACTTGACTCCATCAAATAATGTTTTAATTTATTTTAGTTTTTGAATTTAGTAAAAAAAATATGTTTGTTCGAATTTTTAATTTCTCTTTTTTATTTTGGTCTCTTTTAGTTTTCAAATTTTGTGAAAATCATAAAAAGTAATATTTGTTTTCTGTTTATTTTTTCATAATTTGATATACTAATGTCAACCTCAATGTAACCGGTACATAAAATTTCCTGCTTTGTGAGGGTTTGAGAAAAATCATCGATGTACGCAGCCTTACTTTTGCATTTTTACAAAGAGGTTATTTTTATAATTCGAACTTGTGACCTTCTAGTCACAAAGGAGCAATTGGTGGCTCTCTCTCATAATTTGATATACTATCAACTAAATATATACAACAACAATAACAATATATAATAAAAATTTCACTAACATGCGGCTTAAAGGTTAATTGATACGTAGCTTTACCTCTAACAACTAAATATATATTATCGAATATATTAATAATTAATAAGAATTATAATTATTAATAAATATAATTAAATTTAAAATATATTCAAAATATATAAATTCAAATTTGATTTAAATAAAATTTAATTTTAACATTATTTATTTTAATAAATTATTTTTTTATTGATAATTTATTAATAAATATTATATAAGATATTAAAATAAATTTAATTAGTTAATTATAATTTATCTTTCAATTTTATCTAATATATAATTATCATAAGTAATAAAAATATAATTATATTTACATTAATAAATAAGCTTTTGTTTTTATTGAAAAAGAAATAAAAGCTAAAAATAAAAAATTATAAACTAAAACAGAAAACGACCCTTAAAAACATCAAAACTAGTTGTTCTAATTACAAGACAAAACCTGTTTCTTTAGCATAGAACTAGAAAATAAGAAGCAATTCCCAAAAGTTCTAGATGCAAAAAAAAGTAAACGCTGTTCACGTATGAACTCGCATATAATTCCACGTATATATACAGACGTATGCAGTGACTTACCTTTCCTTATGCCCTTTACTTGTGAAACAAGCTAAGAACTTTCTCACGGTTTTCTCTTTTATGCGCGGATAAGAAACGATAAAATCAATATTTTATTTTTTTAATTTTCTTAAAATTAGTGATTGGCGTTAAAAACAAATTCCATAGAAATAAAATTTTAAATTATATTCATTTTAATTGCGAGTGACTGCTGCTTTACGCGCGACTATAAATATGTCTAGAACTCTTGCGTTTCCATTTCAAACGCGATCCCTCTGTTTCTCTCTCTAGAATTTTCTTTTGATTAGAAATTTGAAGAGTCTCTGATCCTTATCCGAACGGCGTTAGTTTCTCGGTGATGGCTGGTCCACTGATCATCCACTCTCCGACCTCTCCTAGCATCAATTCCCACTGCTCTGAGAACATAGCCGACATTGCTGCAAGAGTTGTTCGCGAGATCGCCGGTGAAGACAGTCTGGATGTCGATGACCACGGTGTTTTCTCCTGGAACCACGACTTAGAGAGGCGTTTTCTGGCAGATCATGTGGAGGAGATCAACCGCAGAAACAATGATAATGAGGAGGACGAGGATGAGGAGGAAGAAGAGTTCGAGTTTGCGGTTGTTCCTAGAGAAGCAGACGGATCTCCAATCACCGCGGACGAGATCTTCTATAACGGTCAGATTAGGCCTGTATATCCATTGTTCAACACAGACTTGTTACTGGAAGAAGAAGAACAAAATTCCTCCAAAACGACGAGGAACTTGAACCAAATGACGACGACAACGAAATCGAAACGGTCGAAATTGCAGAAACTGTTTGACGAGGAGAGCGACTGGTCGTGCTCGTCTTCGGAGGCTGAAGAACTCGACGGCTTGCCACAGGGAACCTACTGCGTGTGGGCCCCGAGGACGGCGGCTGAGGTAAGGTCGCCGGAGAAGTGTGACAAGAGCAATTCGACAGGTTCGTCGTCGAAGAAATGGAGGCTTCGAGATTTGGTGTTTGGGAGCAGCAGTGAGCGAAAAGATGCGTTTGTGTTGAAAAGGCTTGTTAAACGACATTCGTTCTTGCCGTACAGGCAAGACTTGATTTTCTCCAACAATGGTAAGAGGATGGTGGGTCGTGTATAATTCTTTTGTCGGCTCATTATATATTTTTCATTTTTGTCTATCGTTTGTTTGTTGCATAAGTTTAATACAGCGAGTGGGGTTGTTAGCTGGGGAGCTTAAATTATATGTGTAAATAGAGATTACGAAGCTTTCGTATAAAAATTATATGTTAATTATTGTTTTTTTTATAAGAATTCTAATATTATGTGATGAATTGGGAAGCGTATTTGTCTCCAGAATGTGTATAAACTTGAATCAGATAGGGTTAAGGATCGAATCTTATTTGACCTAAAATGTAGAAGGTGATTAATTTTAGTTAGCCACCAAACGATGCTTTCTCTCCCTCTGCCGTCTCATTTGTATCCAGCTAATACACGACCACAGTTTTCAACACGCTTAAGCATAATCATGATTAATAAATTTTCCTGATTATTTTATAAATGGCTTGCGAGTATCAAATTAGAAGCTTTTGATTACGGACAATCCCAATTCCCAACTATAGAAAAGAAGTAAACTTGAATAAACCCAAAACCGACATTTTGTTCTTATATATACTAATCAATAAGCAATTCAAAGGTCATTATCAGCTCCAATAAATAAATTTCATAAATGTCGCCAATTGCACTTCCTTAAAATTTGGCGTTTTCAGGAATAATGATTAGGGATTCCTTTATAAAAAGAATGTTTATTAAGATTACCAAACTCAGATGAGGAGTGAGATTCATGATCCGAAACATTAACGGAAAATAACGAGTAAGAGTACATGAGTGAAATATAAGTAGTAGTTTGTTCCGTATGGAAAGAATATATAGTTTTGAACATGCATATAATTTTAGTAAGTTACTTCTTCTATTACCGGTTAGTTTTATGATAGAACCTCATTTGGGCTTATATGTGCTTAGTTTATTTGAGCCTAATCTTACAAAATTTAACAGTTTCTTCGTAAATCTTTGAGTCATTTTGTTGTAACCTTCGTGTTAAGTTTTTAAATCGGGATTATTTACTTTATATATAAAAGTTAAAATTATATTATATTAAAAGAGGCTTAAGACATGGATTATCTAACTCTAAGAGATGATTATTTAACTCTTAAAATATACTCAAAATGATTTCAAAAAATGACTCAAGTAATCTGTGCACGTCGAGAAACATATTGATTCTTACTTAAAGCTACTAATTACATTGTATGTTCATCATCCGGGCTCTAGCTCCTATCAGATCGACAAGATGACTCAAAATTGCTAAAGTTGTAAAGTGCTCAACATTGATTTCCTGCATGTCGTGTTCTTTAATATTTGTGTACCTAAATTTGCTTTAGGCCCAGCTAAATTCTATTCCAACAAGCATGCAGGACTCATCAAAAAGATGATGCGTAGTTATCACTAGCCAGAAAAGATGAGCAATGAATGATTGAAGTGGCTTCCACTTTACAGTCATACAGAATATAATAATGGAAGTAACCAAGAAGTAGCAGCAAATGGTATGTGGTCTTGGCTGTGGGGCAGTGTACAAACATCTCTTTTAACTTCTTTTTGAGCGTAAAATGCTAAAGACTCTTATCTTGCTGTTTCATTCTAAGAATCTGATAATATCTCAACCAAAGTTGCATAGAACCCGCCATGCCTTTTCTTATTTCACATCAATTCCCACTTTGCATAAACATTTTCCTGTTCATTTTTCTTTCCATGATGTGTACTGGTCCTGGTTTTAAATTATCATCGCAATTGCATGTCTAGATTTCTCACTCTTTCGTAATTATGACTTCATTTTTATCAACTATATCAAATTATTCATTTAAAGTTGATCTTAAAGCTAGGGACTAACTATGGATCGATGAAAAAAACACTAATATTATTACTGCGAACTAAACTCTAACTTCGATTGAACCAGCTAACCTCTTCAACTTACTATTAATTTGAATTTAAATTGAATTATACAAACTTCAAATTCTAGTCATAAATGACTGAAGTTCATACTTAGGGACTAAACAATTGGCCATTTGAATAGACAGATCCTGAAAATAGTTGAATGAACATATCCCAAAAGTAGTTTAGAATAATTTTGGTCACTCAAAGTGGTGGATTGATGGTGTAATTGTGTGAGGATGATTGATAAAAATCACGGAACTATATCTCTTTGGCTTATTTATTGATCTTCCATTAGCTAAGATTATCTAGGACAATGTCATCCAACTTTTCCTGATGAATCTCAATATTATGAATTACATTATAAGGCCACGAGGACTTAGCAAAATGGACATCCAATCAATATTTATTATGCTAAACTTAATAGTGTATGACAAAAAAATTGATAAATGATTCCTAATTAAGATGGCATGTACCACATGTCTCCAAACTAGAGAAGAAAAAGTTAAGAATTAAGATTGGATATATTACTTTCTTATAAGACTGGACAAGATGTTTGAATTTGTTTTAATTGATATCCTTTAAATGAAACCTATCCCAGTTATTGAAGAATGCTTTAATAATATTCAATGAAAGGCTTAACATTAAGTCACCACTCTCAGAAAAAAGGAATATTGGTGAAGGTTCACCTACAATAATGGTTTCCAAGATCACCCCATCTAACTCCCATACTCCTTGAATTGTTGAGGAAGAAGAAAAAAAAAAGATAAATTGTATTATAGTTATCAAAATGAGGTTCGCCATATCAAGTGTCACTGGGTAATTTTTTAGGCTAACAAACTTAACAATTCCAACCCTGTAATGCAACCAAGTCTCGTCACTTGATTCAGCAAAAATACTCCCCCAAGGAGAAACGAAAACAAGGTTCTGGTAGGTTATTAAGTATGGCAGAATTATTTGAAACACAAATAAATGGAACAAGAAATATATTATACGAACAAAGGGACTTTTATTGCATAATATTGAAGTACATAACAAACACTGGTATGGAGGATTTACAACATATTTATATCCATCAAACATTAACTACTTAGAAAATAAAGACAATGGTAAGTCACAAGTAGTTTGGACAATTTACATAAAATTGTCCAAATAACTAACGAAATAAAATGTCAATAGCGTCCATGTAACATATAAGCCATGCAAGACTTAACATTTACTTGCATAAAGTCCAACACTTTATGCAAGACGCCATGCCAAGTTATAACACCAAACACATTTCCAAGTAGCTAATAAAAACTCAAAGTTATCCATTAACGTGGTTCCCTTTTCAAGCATACCTTAAATAATTCCAACCTACATAATATATGGTTTTGTGGCTACATATCATCAAAGGGACAAAGGAACCTTACAAATCTCCCTCGCCAAAGGAAGTTGACGCCCTCGTCATAATGTTGTGCAAATACTTCTTGATCATGTCTTCAAATTGCCATAAAAAATAGTATTTTCCTTATGTTGCATTCTATGCATCTTTACCTTTCCACTTTATAAGAAATTTAGTTTGTAGATTATTCATGTGTTGTCCCAATCATCTATAATTAGGAATCTTTTTAACTTCATCATTACATTAAACTTGCACATTTAGAGGTGCATGTCTCTATTTTCTACTCTCCAATTCCTCATCGTCATGATAAAACATGCGCAAATAACTCACATAGAACGTAGGATGAACTTTTAGCCTTTCAGGTAAGTTAAGTTGATAATACACCTTACCAAGTTATGAACCATCATATTTTGAAATCAGGTCTTTGTTTTCCAATTTTCCACTTATTTTTCTTCCATATTTGATGTGTAACTTCAGTAGCACTTTGTCTCCCACAACAAAGTCTAAATGACGCATATGTTGATTAGCCTATTTCTTCATACTTCACACAACTTTCCAAAGGTTGGCTTTTGCTTCATCAAATAGTTTTTGTCAGTCCCTTACAAATTTATAGGCAGCTGGACACTTGTTACCAAGTTATTGTTTAGCAATCTCCAAATGAGTCAAAGACTGATGCCCTAAGACCAATTCGAAAGGACTTTTTTCAGTTATAAAAGATCAATGAAGATTATAGGCAAATTGTGCACTATCTAGTAGATTCAACTAATTTTTCTGACTTGTACTCAGGTAATGTCATAAATAATCTTCCAACAGTTCATTTATCCTCTTTGTTTATCTATTTGTTTGTGAATGATTAGCAGTAGAAAACTTAAGTTCAAACGCCATCATATTGAACAATGTTGTCTAAAACTAACCAATACATTATGGATCCCTATCGCTAATCATATATGCTGGAACATCAAAATGTTTGACAACATTTCGATAAAATAATTCAACCGCTATTTCTACTGTACAAGAGGAGGGCACATTTAAGAAGACATCATGCTTAGAAAATTGATCAACCATAACCAACACCAAGGCTTTTCCATAAAGCCTATAACAAAATCCATAAACACCGGAATCTATGGTTTTTCCAAAATAGGAAGGGGTTGGAGTAGCCTTGCCTCCTTCAACCTCTCCATCTTATCCTGTTGACATACTAAGCAAGTTATGCAGTAATTCTCAACATCTTGCTCCATTTGTGGCCATATATAACATCAGGACAAAAGTGTCAACATCCTTTTGTTGTCAGGATGTCCTCCTTATAGAGAATCATGTGATTCCTTCATCAATTCTCTCCCCAACCTACCGAAATTACACATATACAATTTTCCTCATTTCTCCACAATGAACTCATCATCTAGCCAATACTTTTTAATGACCCCATCTTGCACTTCTTGCACCAATCCACAATACACAACATCAAGCTTCACACCTTGTCAAATTTTGTCCATGAAATTTGCCTCAATTTTGGACATAATATATAATGTAGCCACAACTTTTTTATAGTTAAATGCATCCACCACCTGGTTATTTCTGTTGGCCCCTAAAATTTTTTCATTGAAGTTAAGCATAATTTAAATAATTTGTGAGGTTTTGATAGATTAATTATTTTGGAGTTATTTAATTTTTTCCAAGGTTAGTAGGATTTTATTGCATGAGTTAATGGAATTAAAGTGTAAAGGTTATAAGAATGTTCAAGGGTATTCTTGGCAAGACACTTACGGTTAAAAAAATATAAGCCTATAAGGAAGGATAAAATGGACTTTTTGGACTCATTAAGGGTAGAAATGGAAGAAGAAATGTTGTCTTGTTACCTTAAGAGGGGAAAAACGTGATTTGAGAGAGAGAAAGAAGAGAAGAACAAAAATAGAAGAGAGAAAGAAGAGAGTTTCGGTGGAGAGGAGAGAAAAGAAGGAAAGATAGTTAGGGTTTCATCATTTCTTGATTTTAAGAGAGATTTTGAGGTTGTTCAAGAAGGGATAAAGGTAGAGGAAGAGAAGAGCTTCCATTTGAGCCAAAAATTTCTTCATTTGGTGAAGAATCAAGGGGATCAAAAGAGGCAAGAGGAACAAGAGGAGAGGCATTTTGAGCTAGTCCTTAAGCAAGGAAAACAAGGTAAGTACATGTTTATAATAGAGTCAATAAGTCACTAAAGATTTCTTTGAATCAAAGAAGTTAAATGTTTTAAATTACATCATAAATGTTGCATTTATTGCTCTTTGAATGCTTTAAGAATGTGCTACATATTTTGTATATGATTTGTGTCATTGATTTATGAAGTGAAAAATGAAAATGATTTTTGCAACGATATCAAGCTTATGAAATCAAGTTTAAAAAAAGTGCCATTTTGAGCAACAAGTTTACAAGTTATGAAATATGTGTTACGTGGGTTTGTGGTGGTCCCTAAGTTAAGTCACATGCACGTTGACCAAGTTAAAGGCTTCTCCCATCCGCCCACTAGTGGCACGAAGCTCCTTCATGGATTCCCTTAAGTTTATGACTACACAAGACCATTGTGTGGAAATGTGTAGCGCGTCATGTTTATGGATCCACCCAAACCATTTTGACGTGCTTATGTGTTTATGTTATGTGAATAAGTTTGATGCATTCATGCTTTATAGTTTAAGATTTTGACTACATAATGAGAATTTTTGAGAAACATATGTTTTATGAACTCATTGAGTATTTTCTATGACAAGTAAAGGTTTTCAAAGGTTTTGCTTATTTTTCCGTTATAAACTGTTACCCACGAGCTTTTAAGCTCACCCCCTTTTCGTCCCATCTCCAGGTGATAAATGGAAGGTTAAATGGGTGAGGCTAGGAGCATAAAGCATAGAAAGAATAACCTTTACTATATTCATCCTTGCGAACGTTTTCAGACAGAGTATAGTATGGTTCTTGTAATTTCTTTACATCTATCTGAATAGACTTTTCTATGTTTCTTATGTAATCCTAACCAAGGTTATAAATGGGTATTTTATGTAGTCCAAGTCTAAGTATTTTAACGTTTTGTTTGGTTGGGTTTATACCAATAAAGCTTTTGTTAGTAGAGTTTTTTTTAAATCTTACTATATTTTATTTTGTAATAAACTTATTTATACATATAAATATTATTTAAAGTATATTAAACAATATGTAAAGCACAATATATTAATTATTATATAATTTTAAATCATATGAAACATAAATGAAAATATATCTAACCAAATTTTTTACATAGATTATAACATAAGTAAACTAATATTAAAAATATATATAAAAAAGTCCAATAATATTATATAAATTTTAAAATAAATATTTAAGTTGAGTAAATAGTTAAATACATACAAAACGAGAAGATAAGTTTGTGGGTATTGTGAGAATTATGTGTAAAATATAAGAACAAAAGGGACTAAAAAATAAACTCATTAATTGATCTGAAAAATCTACCTAAAAAAGTGTCTTTTTGAGAAGCTCCAAATTTGAGATTCTTAAAAAGTTATATTTTGACCGTCAAAAAAGTCATCTCTATTAAAAAAGTGATATTTTTATTTTACTGTCAAACACTTATTTTTTTAAAAAAGACTTTTGTAATATAGAAAAATATTTATTAACTTTCAAAAAGGTCAACCAAAGACACAGTAAGTTAAAATTAGATTTAATGACCCACTAATAGTTATGTTCCTCAACAATAAAGTCATTTTTCATACCGATAGAAAAGAGATTGTTCCCACACTGAGTGAGCCTATTGTTCCCACGCTGAGTGAACCTATCCAACCTACCTACCTCATAGAAAAGGGGATTTGCCCACTAAGATAAGACCAATTCTTTGGATGTTGTCGTTTAGGTGCGCGATTGCTATTGGTTTTTGGGGCTGAGCTCAAAAGGAAGTTAATGGGATTTAAGTCAGTATCACTCCTATTATCCCTTTATTAAATATTAGATTTATTAAAAGAATTCTTTTTAGAAAAATTCATTTCTTTCAAGACATCTAATTGTAATTCAAATCGGTTATTTTATTAAATAATTTATAAAACATATATTGTTAGACAATTTTGTCCTTTCCTATCAAATTGGATAATTATTAATAACATTTTTTGGTTTTTAAATAAATTATCGATTAAGTTACATAATTTGATACAGATAAAGATAATAAAATGACCCAATAAATAATCTAGATTAATGGGTCAAAGTTCGGGTAAAAATGGATCTCAATTAGTGATGGAGAAGCTTGATATAGAAGTTATATAAAGGTTAAGGCCTTCTGCAGTTACTCGTATTAATCGTAAGTATAAAGAATCTCTGATCCGATAGGAGAACTTACGTATTGAGAAAACGATAGAAAGGCCTAAACCACATGTCGGGAAATACTTTTCATAAAGGTCCAAGAAGATTCGTAATCGTTTGGAGCTTGAAATTGGCATCGAAATTAGAGATGAAACAAAATCAAGTATTCCGCGTTATCTTCATTTTTAATCATTTCGATCTTATATAATAAGGTTTATATTACGTATTCCGTATATTTCCTGAGTTATCATCATAGACTATTTTTTAGATATCATTATCAACTTTATGAAATATTATATCTATATATAATACAAAAAAAGATGTTCTATGCTTGTGGTTGAAACTCCACCAGATCATCAAAATTAAATGGCCGGCAAGAGGTCAAAATGTACATGTGGATGATGGTTAGATAATGTATTTGCTAGTGCGAGCAAGTCTGAAAAGGGCCACCTTATGTCATTCTAAAGATGAAAGCTTAGTGGGAATTGGATCAGTTGTTATCTGTACTCTGTACTACCGGATTTACGTCTAGGTTATGGAAAGTGACAATGCCAAAATGGATGTACGATGGTCACTAAACTAGCAAGTAATCAAGCTCGATTAGATTTCAAGCCGATTTGAAAATTTTAGGTTGCGTTTATTTTCAGAAAATAATTTTTTATTTTTTATCTTAATTTTTTTTGCATATATTTTAAATTTTTATTTTCAGTAGAAAATTGTCGAAAACATGTTTACTAATTAATATTGAAAAAATTATTTTCTAAAATTAAAAATTACAAAACATGTTTACTAAAATTGAAAAATCCAAATTTATTTCGAGTAGATCAATTGTAGTGCCAATTAATAATAATACAAAGATTGTAGCGCGTGACGGCGTGTTAACACAAAGAACTGAGACCCAACACGGAACTTCCCAAAAGGCACCTCTGGCATCATCGCATACTGCCCTCTGGCAATGTATCTCCTCCACAACTGCGGCTCCTTGTCTATAATCTCAATGAAGCTTTTGTACTGGATGCGAACGCCGTAGGCAGTGGTGGTAGATGAGGACAAATCAAAGGAAGTGGACTCAACGAGAGCACTGTAGACATACTTGAAAGAATGGAGAGGGATGCAATACTGAGAGAGAAGGGCGAAGAAGGCATTGGCGGGATCGTCGAGGACGGCGGTGGCCAGGAGGCGGCGCATGGCGGAGATGAGAGTGGGCGAGGCGCGGAAAGTGGGTTTGGCGCCGTACATGAAACGGGCTTTGAAAACTCCGGAGGCGGGGCGGGAGATGTTGAGGGTGGGATCGGCGTGGACATAGATGTTATATAGGTTGGGTGGAGCTGATTTGAAGAATTTGTCCCAAAGAGGAGCGAAATGGAGATCGGAATTGGTGAGGAAGAGGAAGGCAATCTTGAGTTTGGGGTGGGGGGAGGAGATGTGGGCGGAGGAGGAGGAGGAGGAGGAGGCACGGCGGAACAGGGACATGTCGTCGAGCTCGTCGGAGGGGGAAATGGGGACAGGGAGAGGTTTAGGGGCAAGGAGGAAGAAGAGGATTGGGAGTGAGAAGAGGAGACAGAAAATCAGAACAAATGGTGTTGATAACAGCATCCCTCCGCCTCCTCCTCCTCCTCCTCCTCCTCCCAACCATGAATTTGAAGAAGAAGAAGAAGAAGAAGAAGAAGAAGTGTGACAATTTGGCATATAATCAAAACAATGAATCAGTTGAGCTTGATGAGTTGGGGAGTGAGTGAGTGGAGTATTGATATTGGTATTGGTATTGGTATTGGTAATGAGATTTGAGAAAGGGCTGTTTCTGTTGTGTGCTTTCTGAGAAATTTCGTTTGTAGAGATCGGAAGACAAGGAAGCAAGAGAAAAAGAAGAAAGAAGGGCCTTGTTCCGTTAATTCTAACGGCGAGCTAAATTAAGCCGTTTCTGTTAGGTTTTTAATCATATTAAATAATTGGTTTGAAATGGAAACACAGGCAGCGTGAGCGGAATGCGGAGTTGATTAAACAGAGACCAAATCACGGATGTTTTGCCAAATTGTGTTTTAATTTAAATACATACATAAGAGATTATATCTTCGGGGTCTTTTTTGTAATTTCAGTATTTTATCAATAATTCAAAATATGCAACAAACAATTTAATATTAAAAAATTTGAGACCACATACATTAGCATTGGCAATGGCAATGGCAATGACATTGACATGCATAGTTATAGTTTGTGAGAAAACAACAATCATTTCAGATCCCCTAAAAAACGAAACATATATTTCAAATCAAGCCTTGAAGGATATCAACATAATAATTTAACAACAACATAGCAATAGCAATAGCAATTACAAACCAAACCTGCTCGTCTTATTACCCTCACATCCTCAACTTATAATCTTTTATGACAAGAACATGGCAAATGTATGTGCTTGCATCTCCTTGTGACATGGACTTGTATATACAAATTTCATACAGCCGCATGGATGCAGAACTCAATATAGCCCAATCATTTTTCCTTCCTCCCATTCTCAGTCGTCCTTTTAGCTTCTGAGTTATCCCTGATGGGCTTATGGGACTCAGGTGTCCCTCTCGCACCAACTCTCCCATTCCTAGCAGCCTGTGCCCCAGGACTTCGCCCTGCTTCAACCGGATTCAGAATCATTGAGAAAACAAATCATAATATTGCCAATCACCTGAATAACCGATAAAACTTTCCCACATTTTACTTTAAAAGTTAGTGATACAACTGCCTAATTGTGACGCAATAACAACTACTGACCACCTTTACCACCATCTGTCCTCACCCCGACATGTGCATGTAAGCAGAAGTCTACAATTTTCATATGCAATGAAATCCAGCAGAAGTCAATTTCCAATCTTTTTGATATGAAGTGATATGCTATGTGTATCTCGTATTCCTTTTTAGTTTTGAACCTAAAAGACCTCGAGGAACTAGACATGTTTCAGCCAAACATGAGAAAGACAGGAGACTAACCACTGCTGGGCAGAGATAACCTCTTCTTTGTTTGTTTTTCAGTTTGAAAGGATCTCTCTTTTGGATTGCTGCGTGATCTTACAGCAGCACCTGGTTTTGAGTTGCCTTCTTCAGCCATATCTTCCAGAACTGGCTTTGACTTTGGCTTTGGCTTAGCAGAAAGCTTGTTGGATTGCTCTAACATACCTGCAGACTTACTAGGTGAAGAACTACCTCCATCGGAAAGAGATTGACCTGTTTTCTGACTTGAAAGATTTGATGGAGCTGGTTTCTTTACTGTGGGCTTTGACTGGGGTTTTGTTCCATTCTTGGCCTCGTCTATTCCATTTTCACGAATCTTTACTCCATCTCTGAGATTTATGTCAAGAAAGCGGTTCTCCCAGGGACGAACAGCCATCCATCTCTCCAACCAGTTCCAACCCCAACTGCTTTTATCTGGTTCAAAACCAGAGGGTGCAGCTTGCTGTCTTGACCCTGCTTGCCACTGCACAAATAGATATGTACCTCAAATGAGCATCTGCAGCGCCAAGGAACACCCCCAGGCCCCAAGAAGTGTCCTTAGTATTTTAATAAGAGACTTACTACTAAGAAGCATGGAAAATTCACATTCTTACAAAGTGAATATACTTCATCTTGCCTTCCGAGCCCCATTTTGAGTAATATGATGATTAGAAATAAGAGAACATAGCTTCAAGCAGGCTATACTATACGCATTTAGAATTTTGAATAAGGGCTGTTTGTTTTAACAATTATTGCAGCTAATGTTAAATAAATGTCAGAAAGATTCCAATATTTGGTAAACTAGCTGATTTCTGTCTTGACAAATAAAGATATAATTAACTATTTGTTACTATTAAATGACTAACAAATACATGCATATATGCAATAACAAAAATGTATCAAATAATAACATGAACAATTTAAATCTCAATGATTAGTATTATAAAACCGTTAAAAGTACAAAATTCTCTAAACATATAATTCCTCAAAAAGGTATGTTAAATGGTCGTAGTAATCAAATTATAGATAACTACCAATTGATCCCGAAGAAAGAAGTAATCTTTTTTTCTTATTTTGCACAACAATATACACAAGTCCTAGCTTAATTTAGGTAACTAAAATATTTCCTATTTACAGCAATTTCCTAAATAAATATCCATGATATCCTCTTGTTTCCCATTTTATGATTAGGAAATAATTTCTCCTAAATCACTGTTCTGATTTTCATCACTCCCCCTCAAGCTAGTAGGTGCATAGATGTCTTGCATTCCCAGCTTGCTTATAACATCTTGAAATTGTGCAT
>JAOSBP010000007.1:18702736-18720726 GCA_027563825.1 Erythroxylum mucronatum | reverse complement strand
TTTTTAATCTAGCGATTGATTGAATAAAAACACAAACTAGTTGCGCACCTAGCTGTCAAATTAAACAATCAAATAATAACCCAGAAAAATAATTGATACTTGACTAACAAATTGATTGAAATAAAGAACAAAAGTCTCACAACATGCAATGTTCAATAACTAGGATTCCGTAAATCAAGAATTAAAATTTAGTTACCCAACATCATGATTTCCCTATCTATTCTTTTCTATCACTGGTGTTACTCTCTTCTTTTCTATCAGTGGCAATCTCCAGTATTTGATTCACGCTACTCTCTTGGCTTCTGTGCTTGTAACGCGTGTCCAGCTTCTCTTCTCTATAGTGTGGATGGGCTGATCAATTTGTCCAATCAAATAAAGGCCTCCGTCAATTGTAAACCTTGCTCTTGGCTCTTCTGCGTTATTTGTGCCATAAATTGCTGCCACCTGTTATTGGTAATTTACCTGGTCACTGTTTTATGATTGGAGAAATAAAGGTCTCAATCCATTTTTTTAAATCTTGCTTCTGCGTTACTTGATTTTTGTTATTGGACGATGCCTCTTGTGTTGCCTTAAATTCCTCTCATCAATTCCGCCCCTCATTTTGTCCTTTTCGTATGTTGCTTTCTTGTGATTTTATTCTCCACGTGTTGCCTTACTCTCTCCACTTTGTTGATTTATGGACCATTAAATGAGCTTAAACCTCGTGATTGCCTCCAAAATGACGCCACTCACGCCTGCCTCTCTTCCTTATGCCCCCTTTTGATTTTATTAATTCCATTCATTTGTCCCTTCCCATGCCACCTGTTAACCTTTTTGGTTTCTTTAATTTGCTGCTAATTATTGCTCTCTAATCCCACGTGTTGCCTTATGCGTGATACTCCTTGGCTATTTTGATTTTGCCTCAAAAACGTTGCTCACGCCTTCTTCTTTGTTGCTTTTTAATTCTGTTATGCGCTCTTCTCCATAGCTGCTAGCTGTAAACGTTGTTGCTTTGCTTTAGAATTCTAATCCATTGGGTTTCACATTTTTGGTTGTTACACGAGGCCACATCTAATTAGGGTCCACGTCTCGCTTAGCTCTTTTTATCCCAAAATTGTCGCGGTTCTTTCCATTTGGTTCCAAAATACACCTTAACATAAAATAAGATTAATTCCCATTAAGTATAACTTCAAACCTCAAAAATAAAGAAGATTAACACACAAAAAGATAGAAAATAAAGACACTAACAGTAGCTCAACCCAATATTTTTTCCCACTCCTCAGGTGCAGATCGAGAAGACTGGTAAGTCCTTGCAAGGCATTTGGATCAATTGCGAGAGAGTTAGCTTTTGTATTAAGTTAGTAATTAGACTTTTGGATAGCTTTAGTAGCATATTGAACATTAAGCATCAAATGTATTTTGTACTTGTGTTAAAGCATTGATGAAATGTCGATATGTAATTAAAGCTATGAATGAAAGCTTTGTATGAACTTCATTTTGATTTGGAAATGAAATGAGATCTTGAAAAGTTTCCTTTTGTATGATTGTGTGATTGTCAAAGTTTGAATATGTTGATTGTGTATATTGTAATGGTTGAGATTGTCAATCATTGATTGTGTTAGATTAGCATGTTGGTGTTAGGAAGATTGTGTTGTGATGAATTTGGTTGTTGAAGTTGAGAATTATGAGCATTACAAGTGATGATGTTGTATGGGAAGTATGAACTTGAGGGTTGGGGTGAATGATGAGAATTGAATGGTTTATGAGTTAAATTGAGTTGAGATTTGGGGAATTTGATGCATTTATATTGGTATTTGAATGATTATGAGGTTGTATTACACTTGAAGGATTGAATTTGGGTACCTTTTGAAGGTATAGGGTGTTAGGATGGAAGATGGAAGCTTTGGAGAGGCTTTGGAGGGAGTTTTGGATCCTTTGCCCAGTGTATGTCCGTTTAACGGACCTTCTCGAGTGAAAAAGGACCCTTTAGCTAGTGTGTGTCCGTTAAACGGACGTGGATGTCCGTTTAACGGACCTTCTCGGATGAAACGGACCTTCTCGGGTCAGCTACAGTAAATCACGATTTTGACCACTTTAGAGGCCGAATCTCGTTTTGTGGTCTTCATAAGAGTTGTAGATCTAGATGTCTTCTTTCCAATGGTCTAAAAACGAAATCAATCCGACATTTGTGGAAAAGGTTATGGCATTCGCGCCAAGACATGTTCAGTTGGAGTTAGGATGTAAACATGTTGGACTCTTTCGACCATAACTCCTTCATCCGACCTCCAATTTGAGTGATTGTTAAGGCATTGGATTGCTAACACGTTTAGCTACCCCTCCACAAAATTTGGTAGCTTTTTGGTTCTAATTATAAAGGATTGTTTCAAAGTAAGTGAGGGTTTGTTGAGATAACCCTAAGGTGGCACCCGCTAACGCTTTTCGGATCCGATTCGGATAGTTGGGCTCTGGGAACGTGGTCCAACACTTTTGGTTGGGCTTCGGGAACGGGGTCCAACAATGTTTATAATGTTAATGAATAATGTTTTGCATCTTTTATTGGAAAATTTGTGGTTATTTATTTTAATGATATTCTAATCTGTAGTAAGACTATAGATGAGCATATTAAGTATCTAGAAATTACTTTGACTATTTTGAGACAATAATACTATATATTAATTTAAAGAAGTCTACCTTTTAATGGATAAAGTAGTTTTCTTTAGATTTATTGTGAGTGATAAAGGTATAGAGGTGGATGAGGAGAAGGTTAAAGCCATATAAGAGTGGCTTACACCTAAATTTAGAACTGATATGAGAAATTTTCATAGTTTAGATAGATTTTATAAGAGGTTTGTGAAAGATTTTTAGTACACTAGTTGCATCACTCATTGAAGTAGTCAAAATATCTATTTGTTTTAAGATAGATGATGGACAAGAGCAAGCTTTTAATTTGATTAAACAAAGGTTATTTCATGCTTCTTATTAGTTTTCTCTAGTTTTTCTAAAACATTTAAGATTGAGCTTGATGCATTGGTAATAGGTATTGATGTTGTTTTGATGCATGAAAATTAACCAATTGCCTACTTTAGAAAGAAAAATGGATTTGATCTTAATTATCCACTTATTAGGGGTTTTGGAGACTTGGAAAAATTATATGTGATCTAAAATCCACTTATTGAGGGTTTTGCATACTTGGTAACATTATTTATAGTCTAAAAAGTTGTTATTCACTCTAGCTATGAGTCTTTGAAGCATCTGAAAGAGTAAGGAAATCTAAATCAAAGACATGTAAAGTGAATAGAGTTCGTTAAGATGTTTCCTTTTGCGATTAAATATAACTAAGGTAAGTAAAATGTTGTGGTTGATGTATTGTCCTGAAAGTTTGTCATAATTTTTATATTGAATGCAAAATTATTAGCCTTTGAGCCTATTAAGGAATTATGTGAGAATGATGTTGATTTTGCATCTATCGTTAGGACTTATGAGAAAACAACTTTTGGAAATTTCTTCAAACATAATAGGTATTTGTTTAAGAAAAATAAATTGAGTGAATCAAGAGTTACTTAATAGAGATTAGTTTGTGAGGCTTGTAGGGGAGAATTGGTAGGACAATTTAGTAATAGAAAAACTTTAGATATTTTGCTTGTATATTTCTTTTATCCTTGTATGCATCGTGATGTTAAAAAAATTATGTTAATTGCATTACATGTATATAAGCTAAATATAAGGTTATGCCACACGTTTTATATGCTTCTGTTTCAGGCCTAGTGAACCTTATATAGATATTTCCATGGATTTTACACCTAGCTCCAAAGAAATAAAGATTCTATTTATATTACTGATAGGTTTTCTAAGTTGAAATTTTATTTTATACGGTAAAACTGATGACATAGCTAATATAGTTTATTTATTCTTTAGGAAAATAATATGACTCTATGGTGTTCTTAAAAGTGTTGTATCTGGAATAAATGTTAAGTTCCTTTGCAATTTTTGAAAAGTTATATGGAGATAGTTAGGAAATAAATTATTATCTTCAAATACTTGTCACTCCTAGATGGATGTTCAAATTAAGATAGTAAATAAGACTTTTGACTACTTTATTACTTGTTGTCATTTAAAAGAATTTGAAAAATGGAAGGATTTTTTATCATTCATTGAATTTGTATAAAATAAAATTATTTATAGTACCACTAGTTTTTCAACTTTTAGGGTTTTTATAACTTTAATTCATTAATTCCATTATATTTGGTCCCACCACTTATTTATAGAGAAGTATTCTAGGGATAATAAAGGGAAATAATTACCTTTAAACTAAGTGATTAAGTATGGTACATATAAAAAAGTAGAGGTTTCCAAAACAAAGAAGATCTAAATTACAACTACGATCCATTTTAAGTTATTGAATATATCGATGATAATGTTTATAAATTAGATTTTTTAGGTGACTATAATGTGAGAGCTAATTTTAATGTTTCTAATGTAGGTGATGATTTAAGGATGAATCTTTTGAAAGTTCAAACTGGCTATAATCCTTTGAATTTTCAATTAGATCAATTATGTGAGCAAAGAAGAAAAAGGTTTCAAGATACACTTAATAATATGGTAAGAGAAGTAGCTACACATTTGCAATTAAGTTAAATTAAAGGACAAGTATTGATTAACTTAATTCAAGTTAAGATTGGAGAAAACTTACATTTGAAATAGCCTTCAGCATGGTTATATATCAACCAAAATAACTTATTTGATAACTCAGTTGTGAGATATGGTCTTTAACAAGGGTGATCTACTTTTTATATTTGCAAGCATACAAAGCCAATTGTAGATATCTAAAATAAAACTGGAGATATTCTAGATTGTTATCTTATAAGGAATTGGTCCTAAATCATATTATTCTTAGTTAAACTCTAAACTAAATAAAACAGGAGAGTTAATTTTAAGATAATTAAACTAACAAACTAACTAAAACAAAGCAAATAAACTAATGAAAAGAAAACAAATATACAAATATTAGGAATTTAGGGTTCATTTATATGAATATCTAGATATCATACACAGCTGGTTATTTAAGTTGAAATATTAATTAACCTAATATATCTATGCCCCCAGTCTTAGTATACATGTATATCTAACTAGACAATTACTATCCATCGATGCGTAACTTAGCCTAATCAAACTTATTAAACATAGTTAATCTGTATGGTTATTACTAAAATATAGGATACCATCTTTCTATAGGAATAAAGTGTTTATTCTCTTAGTGTAGAGACTATGTTTCACCTGTCAATCCACCATGCAATCCCTATAATTGAATCTATAATGGACAATGACAAATTAAATAATTAAGATCAAAGAGAATAAATTCAACCAATGAATAGTCTAATCAAACATAAATAACTAAATTAATCCTTACAGGCTACATCCCTAATCCCAAGTAAGGTTGTTAGCTAATAAACATAATAAAAACAAATTATAAGTAAATAAATCCAATCATAGAAGAAAATATTTGAAGGAAAAGCTTTCACTGGTTTTTTTAATTTTTGCTTTAAATCTTCCTTCTTTATGTAACAGGAACAAAAAGTATGAAACACTAACTGAAACTTAAAAGAAGTTCAAGAGAAAATCTCCTAAAAGAGTATTACAGAATCCCTTAAAAATCTAGTAAGGTTGGCTATATATCTAAGCGAGGTCTAACAGAAATCTAATAAAAGTTTTCCATGAGTCTCCTAAATTAATTATAATATAAATATCTACAACTAGGATTTAAAACATAGAGTTTTAGGTGACTTAAAACTTGAAGAATCCCATAATCACGTAAATCAGGTTCACTTATTATAAATCTAAGATCGTCATTAGTTTTATTTTGCTTATTTTACTCTTTGTTGTTTGCTCTATAACTGACGCCTCACATGCTTCATAATTGATGCCAATTTTACACTATTTATATATAAACAAAGATGAATTCAGCATCAATTGTACTTTATGTTGAATGCTAGTCGGGTACTATATTTCATCTCTTAAGACCTTCATAAAAGATAGGAACCTCTTATACTTCTAAGTCTGGTAGCTATTATAATTTTCTCCTCTAACTTCTCCACTTTTCACCATCCTCAAGTTAAAATCAGCTCCTACAAAAATGTTTTCCATCTTCTTGTCTTCCAAATAACTCCAAAATCCCATCAATTGGATAACTATAAACAAAGTTGCAATAAATCTTACGTTTATCATACAAATTTGATCACCTACAAGACTATAAGCCAAAAATTAAAAAAAACATAATACAATTCATATAAAATATATTATAAAGGTGCTAGATACCAAGTAAATAAATCCAAAATAATATGTAAAATAGTGACCTATCAAATTCTCCAATACTTAACTCATTATTTGTCCGTACGTAATTAAACCTTAACTACTAACCTAGACAAAACAAACTAAAATAAAAAATAATTTTACTTATATAAGTGTATGGTGATATTTAACATATATTACAAGCCTTTAGTCCTTATATGTCCTTAGTTGAGGAGTTATAGTCTCTTAATAATTTACTTAAATTTGAACCATAAACATTGATATAACATATATGTACATTATTTAATTTCGAAATCCATGATATAAAGATATACAAATTCAAGTGTCAATAGAATTGTAAAACTTTCAACATATAATATTTTGTAAGCAAAATCACTACAAATAAGAAAAAGAAAATATTATTTCACATCTTTTATTAAGCTTAAATACTATGAATTGACAAGTCATCATAAGATATTACTCATTCATAAAAGTGCTTGAAATTTAGCTTGAAATTTTGGCAAGGTAGTGTCATCATCTTCTTATGAAAGTGATCTTACTATTAGCTTCAAATTCAACTTTTTACCACTAAAATAGATATGTAAAAGAAAAAATTGAAAAGAACTTTATTAGGGTTATAATAGGGCCATAAAGGGATAAATTGGTAACAAAGGAAAGGAATAATGGAGGAAAAAATGTTCATAATTAATAAAGCAATAATAAATAAATCTATGAAAAAATATTATTATCATTCCATTAACTCCTCGTACTCTTGCAAAACCCATTTTTATTTCATTTTTTTAATCACAAGTATCAATGCCAACAATTTTCTTCACCTTATTTTCTCTATTTTTTCCTTTTTTTTCTCTTTCTTTCAATATTGCACATGATTCCCTTTCCCTATTTCATACACTTTACAATTCTCCAACATTTATTTCTTTGTATCTCATTCCCAAAACTTACATCAAATCATAAGAAAGGCTCCACTAATCATAAATTAGTGAGCATATACTTATTTTTCTTTTAGTTTAGGCCTCTTTAAGAAAGGATACCAAAGAAAAAGTTCAAAATATATATTGCACTTAAAGGGCTTACTAATGGATGAATCTATAAAAAGGTAGGCAATTTAGCTCAAACTCAATTGCTAGATGCCTTCATCATCTTTATGCTTGCACAAATCTTAATGCAATCTCAAAAAGACAAAAATCAAGTTCTTGGAATTCAAAATTAAAGAAGGTATCCTTATAAGAAACAAAAAATATATGGAATGAAAGCTCAAATCCTTATAAAATCACTCAAAATATGTCAAATCAAAGTATATAAACTAACATATATAGTTTCCTAGCATTCACAAAATTAAAATTTACATATCAATTACTTAAAAATAACAAAAACTATATCAAACTTAAAAACCAAATAAATAACAAAAATTGTGAAAAATATGAAAAGTTTTAATGTGGTTCCCAAAGTAAGATTGTCCTTAATATATGAAGAATTAAAAAGAATAAAGAATAAAAAAACTCCCTAAGCACCTAGATTGTTGCAATGGAACTTCTCTATCCTATTAGAATCAACCATACTCATCATTATGTGTAAAAATATAAAGAAAATTGTGGAGGCTCGTAACTAAATAAATTCAAATTTGCATTTAGTTTCTAATAGTTGTAGATCAACATAATAAAAAATATAAATAAAAGTTAATTAAAAAATATAAATAAAATAACCAAAACAATTAGACTTTCACAATCATAAAGTCAAAGATGTTCACCCCTTACTTTACTAGTATCTAACTACTAAGCACTAAAAATATATAGTTCTTATCTAACAAGCGATGTCAAACCATACTACTAAGCACTATTGATAGAATATAATAAGAGGGACGATAACTATACTAGTGGAGTATTATCTAAACCATTAAAAAAAAGTAGTCCAGATTTGGTTTAACCTACTAGAATGAGGGTGGATGTTATAACTCAAGATGTAAGCTATTACCCTGGGTTGAGTGGCTAGGTGGTTGCATAAAAAGTGCATCTCTCTGCTATTACTAGTAATGCCTCAGTGACCATCCAATATGAAAACCCAAACTTCTCCTCTTTGATTGCAACCAAAGGTGCTCCTTTATGGTCTCCTCTGAAATTATCATTATAGTGCCTCAGTCATAGAAGGTAAGGGTTGCGGGTTTTGGTTGGGCTTATCATCTATAATGGCATAGAACTCCTTCACCACCTCTAAGTAACAACCTCAATGAAGAGTTAATAAATAGTCCCAATTGAAACTCTTAATCACACCCTAAATCTTGAAGACTTTATCAATATTAGAGATAATGGTCTTCTCCATTACCATATGGTTATTACTCTTTTTATTGTACCACTCTTTACTTTTAGTCTTTGTAAATCTAGGAGGATCTTTCTAAGATGAAGATGACGACGACGACGATGATGATAAGGCATATGGAGGAATTTTACTTCTCTTGTAGTCTTTTTTATCTTAGCATCCTTCAACTTAATATAAAATAGTCACAAGTTAACTATACAATAATGCTCAACTTCACTAAAACTTTAGTACAAAACTTTGCAATTTAAAGGTTTAAAAAATGGATAGCAGGATGAGTTTCATATTTAAAGAAAAGATTTAGTGTTTTGAAGGTTGAAATTGATGCAAAAAGTTAAGATTAGGTAAAAAAATATAAGGTTAAAGGAAATAGGAAATAGGGTTTTGTTTTCATGGGTTAGAAAAATTATGTTTTAGCTATTTATAGTATTGGGGTTTATAATGAGACCAGCGATATACACACTTTACAACTGGCGCGGATTTTGTTTTAAAACTTTAAAGTTTTTTCTCACTATAAGATTGATGCCAAACATACTTTACAACTAATAAGTATTGTTCTATTTCCAAACAATCCCTATGTTGTTTTAAGGCTAACACCTGTCTTACTCCATAACTGACCTTGTTATGCTCTGTATACCTAAAATTCTTCATCTGGATTTTTCCTTCTTTCCATTATATTTTCTTAGTTATGATCTTTGACTTATGAGTTATGATATAGATGTATGAATTAATAAATAAAATGAGAAAAAGAAAATATAAACAAATTAAAAACAACAACTTAATGAAGAAAACTATGTTAATAAACACAAAACTATTATAAATTTGAAAAAAAATCTAATTCTCCCACTTCTAAACAAGACATTACCCCCATGACAAATAATTAAGATACTAAGATCAATGACAAAAGATAACTGACGTTAAGAATTATTACCTAATTCATTGTGGTTATTCCAGAAACCTAACCTACGAAATAAAATAAACTTTAGTAAAAAAATAAAACTAAAAGAAATGTTAGGTTGTCTCCTGACAAGCTTTTCTTTAGACATCTTTTAGCTAGATGCCCCTTTTATCTCTTTATACATCCTGGATCACTGTCGAGATGATCATGACTCCTTTCCTACACAAAACATAAAAGAGAATAAAAATTAGTAGGATCTATATAAATATTTAATAACTATGCAAACAAGACTCATATGATGATTACATATAATTCAATTTTTTACTCTATCAATTATCCAAGGCAAGTGCACATATCATTTCTATAGTATAGGACTCTGTCTGTATAGTTAGCATCTTCAACAGGCAGAGACAGGACGAGACGGGACAGAAGAGGACGTAACAGAACAAGAATTGAAGACAGTGAGATGTTTGGTTGCAGTGGACAGGACAAAGAAAATTGTCTCTGTCCTAAGGACAGAAATGTGTTTGGTTGCAGGGGACAGAACAAAAAACAGTGTAAATGACAAAAATGCCCTTGTAGTATAATAAAAAGAGTTGATGTAATTTATTTATTATTTTGTCATTGTATAAATATTTAATTTACAATATTTAATTATGTTGTTATCAACTTGTAACTTTAATAAAATTTCTATTATTATTATTCTTATTATTAATTTTAATTTTAATTAATTTTGATTCAAGGAAAATATCTCATCTAATTGTAAGTTTTATCATTGATTTTAAAAAAATAATTTTCACAATTCAAGTAATTAGTTCGAAACCTACTAAGATGCCCATAGTAAGTCTCAAATTTTCCTAAATTAATTGATTCATTCCTAACATTTAAACTAAAAATTACAATAAATTGATTGGATATGATAAGGTTTTATATCAATTAAATGATAACAATAAAGTCAAAAGAGTGCCCAATGGAAGCCTCTTCATAAAGTCAATGATAATCAATGATGTAAGAGTAGGGTTGGGTAGACTAGGAAGTTCTAATAGAGATTTTTATAGAGGAAATTGGTTTGCATTTCCATAGAGAACCAATGTTATTATTATTATTATTTTGGCTAGAAATGTTATCTCAATACCCCCCTTGAGATTGTCTTCCTTTTTGGCTTTTGTGCTTCAAGATATTGAGAACACTAAGCACCTACTTGTACAGAGTCTTTAATGATTAATCAAATGTTTAAAGATTAAAGCAAGATAAAGATAAAAGGATATCTTTTAGGAGTTACAAAAAGAGAGAAAACAGATACTTTGCTTCAAAAGAATTACAACTTCCACTGTTTCTTCTCTTATTACAACTTCTCCCTTCCCGCCCCCTCATGAATCAATCACCTACTTTGGCTCCTTCAAGAGTCCTAGACATACCCTTTTTATGTGATCAACCAACAGGTACATAACAGGGACATCTACCTTCGTAAGGTTCAATCTATAGAACGATGCCATCTATCTTTTCTGGCAGGAAGTGTTCTCTCATGACTGATAT
This sequence comes from Erythroxylum mucronatum, assembly GCA_027563825.1. Lineage (NCBI taxonomy): Eukaryota > Viridiplantae > Streptophyta > Magnoliopsida > Malpighiales > Erythroxylaceae > Erythroxylum > Erythroxylum mucronatum. The sequence continues at coordinate 18,709,697 of JAOSBP010000007.1, read as the reverse complement.
GTTAATCAGGCGAAAACAGGACTTAGACCGGAAGATTGTTGCAAATTGGCAGCATAATCTCTTGCCCACAAGTCATAATGAACAATTTCCTCCAGAGATGGTGAGGTTACCAATTCTGCCCGGTGCTTGTTGCATGTTAGCTCCACAACCTTGAATATATCTAGATAGCCAATCCTGAAAAGGAGCAGCAATTATTTGTTATAGATTTATCCAGCTTTTTGGACAAAATTATGAAGCCTGAAAATATTCTACAATGCTGAGAATTACACTGCTTCACAAGCAAAGCCTGATTGCTTGTTCATGTTTAGGAGCTATATCAGTATGCTAAGTGTGCATATTTGCTATAAAGATAAAGCATACGTACTTCTCATTGATGAACAGCTCCACAGCTTTCTCGTTAGCAGCACTGAGGACTCCAGTCATAGTACCCCCCGCCCGTCCAGCAGCATAGGCAAGATCCATAGAAGGGTATTTTACATTGTCAGGAGCTTTAAATGTTAGTGAACCCAGCCTGCACCATCCATTTAATGTCAGCCCTTCAAAAGTAATCCATATTATGTCTTTTTACATCCTTGTAAATATAAAACATCATGCATATCAGGCAATGTAAGTTTTTATCACTCCTGAGAGTGTCAGTTATCAATATCATTTGAAAGTCTTTGAAAAAGCATACATTTCTAGTGTAAATGTAGAAAAAAAAGAAGAAAAAGTAAAAAACACTTCTATTATTGAGAATGAAGCAACAATACAAACTTGGAAACTTTAAGAAATCATACATGATCAAAACAGATGATTAGGAATTGTTTGATGAAAAGAGACACAATTTTCCTCGTAACTTTATAAGATCAAACTTGAGGAATGTCACCAAGAATAAGAGCACTCTCAAGACTTTGATAATTACAACCAGTCTCGAGTTAGTCTAATTTCATCTACTTGTAATGTTCTCAACGGCTTTCCTAGTTTAAAACGGTAATGGACATTAGCATGTTCAAAGTGAAACCCTTCTGAAGGTTCCCAAAAGCAACTAGAAATTTGGGTACCCAAAAGAATTATATGGCACTTTTCTGTCAGAATCGAGCAAACTATTTAAAGTCATTGTTTAAAAAAGGAAACCCGCTCCTTACTTGCAAAGATCAAGACGAGGCCAAGTTACTTCGGAGCAATAAATTCTGTTTGGCCATGACATTGTGTAAAGGATTGGCAAGCGCATATCAGGCCACCCCAACTGTGCAAGAATAGATGAATCCTGACAAGTAAAACATAGTTGGAATGAATTCCAGGATAGTCACTTTCAAGTCTATAATTTCAACTTCAAAAAGCTAGTAAGCCCAACAGAAAGGTTGACAGCATCCAGAAAAGTCAAAATCATGAGTCAAACCTGTGTTTCAACCATTGAATGTATTATAGACTGTGGATGAATTACTATCTCAATGTTATCATAGTCAGCTCCAAACAAATAATGAGCTTCAATGACTTCTAAACCCTGTTACAGACAAATAAAAACCAAGGGTAAGATGGTGAAACTGATCCGGACACAGCAACCTTTTTGGTAATCTGGAATAAACAAACCTTATTGAAAAGTGTAGCAGAATCCACAGTGATCTTCTTCCCCATATTCCAGTTTGGATGTTTCAAAGCATCAGCTACTTTAACTTCTTTCAATTTTTCGACAGGCAAATCTCTGTCACCAAGAAAGAGATGAAAGACTCAAATACAGCTTCGTCACAATATGTTGAGATAACTTCAAGAAAAGGAACAGAAAGAATCACCACTTGAATGCTCACTTTTATGTTTTTCATTTTTCATAGTTAGATTGCAATTTATTTCTGCTTCAATTTTTAAGATGAGGAAAGAAGCATATGATGTTGGGGATCCAAGTAGTTATAGATTAAGGTTTTGAAACCACAAGAATTGGGTGGATCAAAATTAATCGTTAGACAATCACATAGCTGTATTGTTTTTCTCTATGAGAAAGAAAATTAAAGTGGCCTAAATTACGATTTCACACCTGAAAGCTCCTCCAGATGCTGTTAAAATAATGCGCCTGAGTGCACCTTCTGGCAGACCTTGAATACACTACAGAGAGATAAAATTTAAGTTATCCAACTTCTGGGAGTGTAGTTGACTGAACTGAGAAGTATCAAAGATCATATGTGATACTAATTTGTAAATCTCAAAATATGAGGTACAAGCAGCTCACTTATACAAGTGTTTTTGCCTAGGAACTCCCACCCACAACAGCATCAATTTTATGTTCCATAGTTGCACAAACAAAACCAAAATACTTTCAGATATGTACCTGAAATATGGCAGAATGTTCTGAATCAGCTGGAAGAATCTTTACATTATGCTTGTGAGCAAGAGGAAGGACAAAAGGACCTCCAGCAATTAATGTCTCTTTGTTTGCCAAGGCTATGTCTTTTCCTGCTTCTATTGCAGCGACTGTGGGCTGAAAAAGATGTAGAATGGAAGTTAAATGGATTATTGCAGCATTCATACTGATCTACAGAAATTGAACCTGAAGATGTCATTATACCTTATCCTTCTTTGTATCATCTAACAGAACTAAAAGTTATTACTAACCCTATTGTGGAATACGAAACATAAGAAGCTGATCGAACAAATATATTTACTTACCCTTAAGCCTGCACAACCAACTATGCCTGTAACTACACTGGCAGCATCTGGATGGCGAGCAACCTAAAAATGAGTTGCATGAAATTAATAGTTTGTAAAGTTACATTAGCACAGCAAAGCACCAGAAAATTAGTTGGCAGACTACCTCAATAATTCCTTGCTCCCCAGGAATAATCTCAGGCTTTTCTTCAAGGTCAGCCACAGCTTCTTTAAGTTCATCAACTAATGATTCATTCCTGACAGAAACCAGCTTAGGTTTGAAAGTCCTGACCTGCATAATGCAAAAGATGTATTGTTGAGCTTTTTAATTAATTATTTTACCCTGATTCGACCTGTAGTCTAATTCTAACCTCCTATCTTTCGAGTTTTAAGTTTTAACAGTTAAATAAGGATGAAGGAGTATATTAATTAGTACCATAGACTACAAATGCACAAGAAAAAGGGAAAAGTAGAAACTGCAAGTGCCAGTTAGTTATGCAACTGATAGATTACCTGATCAGCAAGAAGAGTAACATTCGAACCAGCTGCAAGGGCCACCACTCTGAATTTGTCTGGATTCTCAGCAACTATGTCCAAGGTCTGCAGAATAGATATGTTGTTTCTAAGATCACATAACATGGTTACAAGGAGAGTTGCCTTTACATTTCTTATATAAATCTATTTTACTGGCTTTCAAGTGTCCACACAAAAGATCAAAGAGAAAAAAGAGTGGGCGAATGCAGATATTGGTCAAACTAAGCACAAGTATATGCAAGCTCAGCAATGCTAATATCAAACCAAAGGTGAAAAATTAGCACAGATGATCACTATGTTTAGTCTGAAGAAGTCAAGGCCCATTCGGTTGTTGATTTTAGCTAATCATGTTTTCACACATACCCTTTGACTCACTTTCCTCCACTCAAAATCTTTTTCAAAGAGCATAATTTGAAAGCAGAACATGGTGATACAGCTCCTCTCGAGTACTTTTGCTTTATCTTCATTAACAACATTCAAACGGGCCATCGAGCTTATTTTAAACTAGATGTGGAAAGCTCACCTGCGTTCCAATAGAACCAGTGGAACCAACAACCGAAATAGGCTTCGGACCATCCCAAGTCTTACGGCCAGGTTCTGGGCAAGCTCTTCCAGGCCATGCCGGAGGAGGAGGCTGAGCTGAACACTGCACTCTTTTCCCAAATGTTGCTCCACTTTGCTTTCTCTTCACGCAGAACGAACCTGCGAGTATCCAAAAAACAGAACGCCAAAAGTTCTAACATGTCCTCCCACAAAGCATAGTGATTCAAAACTCAATCTAGTCTTGCCACAAAATGAATTGCAACATGATTCTCCCATAATTGTTCAAAAAAATAAGTTTTACTAATCCAGTAAAGAAACAGAAGAATCTCAAGGAGAATATCAAACTTTTATCTTTTCTTCGGCTCCAATTTCGTTAAAAGAAGCTTTCTTCGCACCAAAAAAACAAAACGGTCTTTAACGAAAAGGTGAAATATAAGCAACTGAATGTACAACCATTCCTCGGTTATGAAACTGGCTCATTCTATCACAAGAAACTTGTACTTTTCTAACTTGTTTCACAGCAAACCAAACAAAAAAAATTCTAGGAGAACTCGAGGTGGCAAGAGAAGAAACCTGGAAGCTTGAGGAGGTTGCAGTTGGTTTTATTAGAATCCAAGAAAGAGATGGACTTGAGTTCAGGAGGAGACGACAGATTAAGGGCCATCTAATCCAAATCCGCAGAAGAAAGGTTAAGTTTTAAAGATGGAGGATACTAGACAACTTTGTGTGGCCTCAGAGTATGAGAGAAGAGAGAACAAAGGCAAGAAGATAACAAGCACTTAGCTTTATATAGTAGAATCACAAAAATGGCATGCTTAAGTTATGCTAGAAAAGTAGGAGATGAGTATAGCATAGCACCACTTCAAATAAAGAAAAAAGGAATACAGAATTTGTTGGTTTCGGATTAATGGGTTTGTTTAAACGATGTTAACATATTAAAAAAAAGGGTTTGTATATACAAAGAAGAGTTTTGAGAAGTAGAAGTGGCGGATGGGGAAGATGGAGAGTACACGAAAGTTGACTGATGCTGTCGGTTGACAGTGAACAGTCTACGAAGGGTTGGCGTCAACATTTTTGTACTCGGAAGCTGGAACTAATAATTTCTTGATGCGGAAACGCAGTAAATTTGGACTAAATTTTTTGTCCAATTTTATGGTGTCTTATTCTCTTCAATGAATCTCAATCATTTATTTATACAGATCCTATATTTATTTTTACAGGACCCATACAAAACTTATATAAATAAATGATTAAGATTTATTGGACAAAATAAGACACCATAAAACTGAACAAAAGATCTGGACTAAGTAAATTTACACAAGAAAATTCACACAATAAATTTTCTGGTGTAAATTTACACAAGAATAATAGAGATATATTAAATTTGTAAATATTGATTAAATCAAATTTTAGTAACTCATAAAATAATTACCCAAAATATATGGTTTAGTATATCTAATAATTTACTTAATACTCTTCTAAAAAGTAATTAAAAATAATGACTTGAAGCTGTAATTAAATTGAAAATGAAATTGAAGATGGCAACTCAAAGGTTACGTTTGTTGAAAAGATGTTAAACAAGTTTTATTCAAAAGAAAGGACGTTTTGGAACAGTCTAAGTGTGTTTCACATGCAAATGATGTCCCATATGATAAGAATGTCTAAGAAACTGCATTACAAAATGTCACTGTCCAAGTACAGAAAAATATATCTTTGAATTCAATAGGCTGCATCAATGATAGCATTTCTCTTGAAAAGTATGGGATTGACGGCTATGATTTTAATCTGCAAAATTTCAGCAGTCCAAAAAGGGCTGCTGGCGCTGGGTTATGACTTTATTGCATTTTATGAGTTTTTAAGTCACAAGTAACCCCAAGCTGGTGTTGGGCTTCTCCTAGCTTAAGTAAGGTCGTGGGTTTGAACCCTCTTTATATATGCAGCCGTTTAAAATTTGAAACAAGAGCTTCGCCTCCTGCAAGGGACTTACCCGACTCGAGCGAGGATTAGTCTAGATGTAGCTGACTTAAAGGTACCTTCCTATAATTAAGACCCTCTTAAAACACACCGTGAAAACCAAAAAAAATAAAGTCACAAGTCATCGTTGCCACCAACGGCTCCCAAATAAATATTACGTTCTGCCTATGTTGGCTGCTATTTCTAAGTATATCTAATATGAATGAATGTTGACAAGTGTAGCAAGTGTTTTATAATAGACAATCCATCACATGGGCTTTCTACTACAATCAAAATCAGTAAAGAGGAAGGAGGATGATACGACGACGGTGATGGTGGTGGTGGATAAGAAGCTGCATCATAACTATGTTACAGTCTACTACACTCGATTCTAATATTTATAGAACCCGGTTTAAATTAATATTTTAAAAATTGAATCAAAAATTAAATCGATAAGATGAAAGATTTAAGGTCTCGATTTAAATTGATATTTTAAAAATTAGATCGAAAATTAAATCGATAAAACAAAAGGTTTAAGGTTTAAAAGATTTTATCGATATTAGACTGATATAAAATTGATTAAATATTAAATAAAATTAAAAATTATTCTCATTAATCGAAGAATTTGAAGTTTAATTGAAAAAAGAGATGTTTAAATGAAAATTAATTGATTTATTTAGTTTATAAGAACTTATTAATTTACAAAAATGACCGATTAATTAATAAATCGATCAATTTTTAATAATAAAAGTTATTAAAATAAGTTCCACCGAAATTTAAAAACCGAATTGAAAAGTTGGACGGCTCATAATTTTTACAGTTTAAAATTAAACCAAAAGTTAAATATTAAATTGAAAAATTGAATGGTTCAAAGTTTTTATAAATGAAACCGTCGAGTTTTTTAATCTTGAATTTATATGAGTATTAGAATTCACGAAACATCGTCACCATTTCTATGTAATGAAGTCAAGAAATAAATATCATTTATCATCTTCAAATTGCATGACGAAGGGAAGGCTAACGTTGAATGGAATTCTTTAGCCGCCAAATACGCTATCCATTCACCTTTGAATTTATGGTTCGTCCTGGATTTTATTCTTTATTCCCAAGTAGTTGAAAACAGAGTGTAAGGAAAAACAAAAGAAGACTCTAATAGGTTGAATGCTACATAACTTTTATGCTTAAACAAATTCAAGGCAATAATTAAATATTATATTTCGGGATTTCTTCAATTTAACCAATAGTTAATGTCACTCCACGTTCACCTTGTTGGACTTTCACGTTCTTAGTATATTTCTTTAAGCAATTTATCTTC
>JAOSBP010000007.1:18655400-18666920 GCA_027563825.1 Erythroxylum mucronatum | reverse complement strand
CATTTGAATTCAAATTGTCCATACGAATGTGTAATTTGTTGTATTTTTAACGCTTGACTGATAACAATATTGTTGTGTCAATAGGCGTAATTATTCATAATTTCAAATAAAATGCTCTTTATTCTGGTTCAATCAAATCCTAAAAAGTATTATTAACAATTACGAGAAGTTTTGATTCAATTTCGTTTCGTCAGAGTAATAAATAAATATTTTTATTAGACAGATATACATGACCATTGCGCATGTGCATATGTCATGTCAGGCCACATTCGGTGTGGCTACTGTACCACCAATTCACAAGCCAACCCCCTTCCGAGTTTAGATTCTCTGTTTAATATTACTCTGTCTTATTCTGTCTCCTAAAATTTCAGCTATTTATTTTACGGGACCCACGTGAACCTTATACGGGACCCACATAAATAAATGGTTAAGATTTATTGGACACAAACACAATAAAACACTATAATATTGGACAAAAAATTTTGACTCATCCCTTCCCGTCTTATTTGGTTCTATTCTCTATTAGTTTTAATTTTTCGTATAAAAACAAAACATGTTTAGTTGTGATATTAATTATATATTAGATAAAATTTAAAGATAATTTTTAATTAAATAAATTTTTTATCTCTTATATAATATTTATTAATAAAATTATGTTATTCTAATAAAATTAATATTTTATAAATTAATATTTTATTTATAAATTAATATTTATTTGAAATATATTTTAATTATTAAATCAAGTTTTATTTGAATATTTATATATTTTTAATTTAATTATATTTAATTTAATTATAAAAATTAAATAAAATTAAATTATTCATAATTTTATTGATAATTAATTTTTATTTATTAAATATATAAATATAATGTTGAATTAAATTATTCATAATTTTTATTAAAAAATAAAAATTAAATCGTATATATTTAAATGATAGTAAATCAGATTATGAAAAAAAAACAAAGACAGGAAACAAAAAACTACTTTTTATGATGTTTATAATTTTTGAAAACCGGAAGAAACAAAAACCAAAAATAGAAACTAAAAATTTAAATAAACAAAATTTTCTACTGAATTTAAAAACAAAAATCAAAAATAAAAACGGGTTTCTAGAAATTATAAAAAATTGTACCTTGTGAAGAGAGGTGATGACAGGTGGTCTGGGCCCGCTTCCTCTTCGTACGTACCTCTCTTATTAAACATGCAAAACACGTATCGATAAATACAATTCGGACACGTTCATGTTGGTTGCCCGTTGCCATAGTCCAAGATTGCTTAAGACAAAACGATCATCGTTACTGCCTGATACAGGCACGGATAGGCACGAGGAATGATTCCAAGGCCCCAGATTAAGATCCTTTTGTGTCTTTCTTTCTTTCTTTCATGTCTGTTCTACTGATTCTGGTTTTAAGTCTTTAATGAAGCTAGTCCGAAAGTAGTGAACTTTGTTCTTAATAAATGTATGTGTACGAAGGAATTCTTCATTTTACTCTTTTCACTCTAGATTCTCACGATATCTATGTAGGGATAAAAATGACCATTGCTTTGCTTGAGGTTAAGACAAAACGATTATCGTTACGGTGTGATACAGACAAGGGATAGGTATTCGGAATGGTCCCAAAGTTTTGTTAATTTGTGTAAATTTTATCGTCTTATCTACGCTTTGAATCTCATTCACTTCAATTTTCTTATGCATTGGTTACTCCATCCAGAATTGCTCTTTGAGCGGTCATGTCCATAGCTTGATAGCAAACTATCGCTGCAGTAAAGTTGTATGCACCAGTACTGAAACCAACATGTTGGATACATGATATATTAAGCTTTTAGAGTCAAGCTATGTTTCTTACATGAAGATTGGACCCATGAAAGGTGACTTTCAATGAAATTTGACCCCATGAAAATGATCTAATTACTGAGACTGTAACTGAAGTTGTACTAAAAGTGAAGATTTTCCTTTCAACAACAGGTACGCAGTACTTCATCATGAAAACAACTATGCGTAAAAATCGTTTTTGCTTGCTATATATAGTTTGAAAGCGAGCTGTCTTCACCTTGGAAAGAGTTAAACGTACAAGGCGAAGAGCTCCAAAATCACAACAACCTTTAAATTTTTGGTTTTATGTAGGCTGTACATGTAAAGAACGGGTCCTGAATCTAAATTTAAGCACTCTTTTCTTGTTTTGCAGATTAGGATTTGAAAAAGAAAAAGAGTAAACAAACAGAAGGTACGTAAAACGGGATGATTTCTCTTTGATGGTGCTAGGGGACCAGTACGTGTCGACCGACTGTCTTCGCTTGTATTCATCCAAAGAGAGTAGAAAAACATGAGAAGCAGTCATAGGCTCATCAAATAAGAAATTGTTGGTGCTTAAATTTTTTTGCACACGAGCATAAGTCCTATGCGAACCCGAATTTCGTATTCCAAAGATGCTTCACAGAGCATTTATGGTATCTTATTTTCTTGCCTTGAGCTAAGACAGTAACTTGTGAAGTCCAAGATGACAGGAGTTGCAGATTCCTTCCTGAAATTGTGCAGGATTCGTAGAGAGGAAAAGGAAGAAAACAAATTTATACATTGCTAAAAGCAATGATGGGAAGATAATGGAAAGGTAAATATTTTCTCTTGGAAAGCCAGTCGCTCTCAAGTTCTGAAATCAGCAACCCCGTGACATCAGAATACTGAAGGTCAAATGTGAAATTTTCACTCCAAAATTTTAACTAAATTTTATTATTATTTTTAATATCACTTTAAAATTATTAAAGTGTTAAATGATGCGTATTGTATATTGTTTATAAGTGTTAAAAAATAATGTTACAGACATTCATATTAGCAGCTAAAGCAGAATAAAACATCCTTCATATGTTCGAATGTCACCGTTTGTCGCCAACCTGCCTAACTTCAACACTAAGCCTCCTAATTATATAGCAGTCTAATACCAATGAAGTATGATTTCATTACTTCCAACTAGTGCAATACCCGTAATTATTCCTGCAATTTTCGTCATCAATCCTCACAGCTGTATGACTTAAAATTCTATTTTGATCTGAATGCAGCTCTTTTGGCCGTGGCGGATAGGATGAGGTCGAAGTAGAATAGAACTGTCAGGTGTTACAGATTCGACGTAAATTTGTGTTCATATGAATGATTTCCTAGAAAGTAGAAAGAAGAGCTCTGTAAAATTAAAGCCGGCTTAAGTTTTTGGTAGGCAGCCGCCAACCTCGTTTGAGCATCATTATTGGTCCCAGTCCAAAAGACACAAAAGCAACGCAGAAGGGTCGCTGAAAAGCGTCCGAGGTCTAGGAAACGTAGTAAAAGCTGAAAGCAATTGCAGTCAAGTTATATGAAACTGGTATGGAATCCCGATGATATTGCTTTTACGTTTTGCTCTCAAATGAAACACGTCGCTATATAGCCTTGTCTGCTAATTTAGTTCTACTTTTAGCTCTACACGTCGCTATTTTGCTCTCAAAAGACGGGTTCTGTAATGGCATAGAGAAACATGATAATGATAATTGATTAATGTACTTTTAAAAGGGCATATAGTCCGGTTAAAGTTAGTCTTTCAAGAGATCTTCATTTTAAAAAGTTTGAATTGGGATAGGAAAGTTGCAAACAATAACAGATTCTGACAAGGGTTGATCCAGTTCCGAAAATTGCTGCGAAATTTAGCTAAACATTACAAACAAATCAGAAGGAAGGGGAAGAGCAGAACATAGCCAGCTCAGAGAAAAAGAGAAAAAAAAAAGCAGATAACAAAAGGTGGAGTTCCTCCATATGTTCATGTTTCTTTTCGTGACACTACAGCGATGTTTCTATCCATGTAGGCCCTGGTAGGCTGCTAAGGCGTAGCAAGGAGAGGTGGAACTCAATAAGCCATATATAACTCATCCTAAACAATCTGAAAGGGCATGCCAGTTGACAGTATTGGAGAGTAGAGACTTGTTTCCTTTCGGATTGTTCCGGTGGTGTCTCTCATTTTATACGTGACCTTTTCATTATAATAGCTTAAGCTTAAGTTATTATGTGAGGCCAATTTAATTGGTTTATGTATTCACTAACATACACCTTCAAGTGAAAGCCCTTTGGACTTGAAACTTGCACAGGTTCACTTTATCTTGTGCTGAATAATAAGTGGATGGTAGGATTTGAACTCACGATTACTTAGTCATAAAGACTCTGATACCATGTTAAGTAACCGTTTCACCATAACAGCTTAAGCTGTTATGTGAGGTCAACTAAATTAGTTTTATATATACGAATCCAAATTTTCTGTCTAATATTACTCTGTTTTATTGTGTCTGATAGAATCTCAACAATTTATTTTGCGAGACCCACGCGAAATTCATGCGAAACTTATATAAATAAATGACTAAAATTTATTGGATACAATAAGACACCATAATATTGGACAGAGGATAAGGAATCTGTATATACACTAACATTATTGATGATTTCGTTTGTATCGACTTTCGAGCTCATGACCCATTACGAGGCTTGGTAGGTCAATTATTGCAAAAGTAAATGAACATATAGAGAAGCTGATTTTATATTTATTTTAATTTGTTTTGAATATTCTAAATTATGAGCAAAATATTATATATAAAAATGTATTTTTTATTTAATAAAGCAATATATTCGGATATATGAAAATGTATACATGTGTATTTTATTATCGAAGTTGTTAGTAATAGAAATTAATTGTTATGATGCCCCTAATATTTTGATTTTTTCATTTGGTTATAGTTTTTGTTTTTCAATTTTTATAAATTATAAAAACTATAAAAGTAATAAGATATCAACTAAATATATATTATTTAATCATTTAATATTAATTATCAATAAACTTATGAATAATATAATTTAATAACTTAATTCGATTTTTATATTAATTTAAATTTTAAAATTTTTGAAAATAAATAATTTTAATTTAATAATTATTTTAGTTAAATATATTCAAAATATATAAAATTTTATTTATTTGTTTAATAATTAAAATATGTCAAAAATAAAAAATTAATTTATAAATTATTAATAATAACAATACGAGGACAGTACGAGGGAGAGTGAGAGAGAATCAATAGTTTGTGGTTTAAGTTTTTTAAATTGGAAACACCAACTCTACAGTCCATATCCCGAGCAGTAGAGAAAAACTATGGCCTAGGCATCCTGAGATTTCATTGAATTCAAGCCGTAGAGGTTTGGATCATCGTAAGAGAACAAAAAGGCTAAGTTCTCGAAGCAGTCACTCATCGACAGCTCCTGCAGTTCATTTAATGAGACTGCATTCTCATCAGATGCACCACCTTCCATAACATTCTGGCCGATGATTTCTTCATTGCAAGTGGTAGGCGGTTTGGGATTTGAGCCTGATGGGGTATCGAAGTTGGGCTCCAATTCTCTTGAAAACCGCGAAGAAGCAGCAACAACTTTGAATTTTGGCTTCTTGACCCCAAGTTTTTTGCTCAAATGAGTGTTCCAATGATTCTTCACTTGATTGTCTGTTCTTCCCGGAACCCGACCAGCAATAAGAGACCACCTTAAAAATAAAATAACAACCATCAAACATTCATCGGTAATTTGCAATAACCCACTGATATAAACATAGCCAAAAACGAGAAGGAAAGCAACAGTTTGGAGGCTAGAGGAGACCTGTTGCCAAGTAGATTATGGAGTCGAATAATAAGATCATCTTCTTCCTCGGAGAAATCACCACGCTTAACACTGGGACTCAGATAATTCATCCATCTTAACCTGCAGCTTTTGCCACATCTCTTGAGGCCTAATTAATCACGTCGACAGACAAACAAACTTTTTAGTACATCAACCCGTCGTTATGATTCATTTCCTTGTTGACAGTCTAGAAAGAGGATCTGTTCATTACCTGTTTCCCTAGCCAGACGATTCCATTTGCCTTTGCCATGCAGCTTCACGTAGTTCTCCAGAATTCTATCCTCTTCGACTGTCCACAACCCCTTTCTGTATCCACTGCTCTCTTCCATTATCTTGTCTGAAACTAGCACTAGAATCGAATAGTAAGAAAGGAAATATTTATAAGTATATACCTCTTTAGAGAGTTCAAAAGAGAGAACTTTATTTACTATTTAGTGTATGAGTTTATTAGACGTGAGCAGTTGCCGTAGTGATTATATATAGTTGGAATAGAGTGGAGGTTAGGGACAGAAAAGTTTAGGGATAGCTAGCACCGGTGTGTTGTTCCATCACCAGCGTTATTTCCGAGGTTTGATTGTTTAAGACAGTGAAAGACTGCAAAATTAGCAACAAATCATGTAAAAGAATTCAAGATAAGAGATAAAATTGTCCTGCGTACTCCAGAGAGAAGAAGAGAGAGGCTCCTGTGTCGGATCGACCTCTTATCAATCGTTCGTTTGCTGCTTCATCACATGTGACCAAAATTCCTCCCCCTAGTTTACGTGATATCTCAAGATTTTACAGGATATTTCCTATGTAATTTACAGTTATGCTACGAATCCGTAGACATATTATTATGCAGTTGAAGGTTCTGAAATCGTTGCATGCTTTGCAACTAAGTTACAGCACATATAGTTGTCAACAAATCGCTCTTAACACTACATTTTGATGTATATATGCTTTGACTTGTGAAATATGGCCGTAACTGTGTCCTACTATTGCCGTTGAGTCCACGAGTACAGCCACATTTCTTATAATTAAACCGTATAGTCTATAATTACTGTAATAATTTGCTAAAATTATTGAATTTTAATATAGGCATAGTGTAGAGTCTACTAACAAAAATTAGGCTTGAGTCAACTATTGTCCAAATAACTAGAACTAGTTGTTTGGATAGTTGACCCTTACCACTTACAAACCCCTTTAACATTTTTATGTCTAGGCAATATGAGACACTCTAACACTCCTCCTCAAGTGCAACTGGGACTGGACATCCAGTTGTCACTTGAAATATATACAATGGTAACCGGACCGGACTCCTTAAGCTGTTGTGTGAGGTCAACTTAATTGGTTTTATATATTCACTAACAAAATATCGAATTTACTGGAATTAAAAGGCTTATAAGACTCTTTGGCTAAGAATCTCCTGAATTGTAACCTAAGTTGAGCTCCAACTTATGTCAATCGGCACTACCACTGAACCTTATGGATATATAAGCTGTATAGAAACCTAGATAGAGTACTGTCATTTTTCAAAACAAAATATAACATAGCGTTCATTCATCAAATTAATTGAAAGGTTAAAGTTGATTATGTTTTTAATCAAAATGTTCTAAAATTTCACTACATGAATATTAGTTATTAAACTCGATGTGTGATGAAGAGGCTGACTCATGGCCAACATATACCATCTCAAAAGGACAACTTGTCACTTAAGTGTTATATGATTTGGGAAGTGATCAGAGAGCCCTGAAACATGGGAACTATGCTGATGAAATAAATTAATCAACTACATGTGCATGGTATTAATGACGTTGAAAAGAACTTGCTATACTGTGATTCTGCATTTCAGGCGTCGATCGATTCCAGTTCCTGATCGACGAGGACACTGCAATTCACGTTCCGAAGAAAAACAACATACATATGTGTCATTCCTTGAGTAAGTAAGCTATGGTGATTCACGCAATCGACTACAACATGGTTTTTCTTGGGAATTTACGTGGGATTGCTCTGAAAGTGAAATTTCTGACTCATAATTAATGTTATTGTCTTTATCATAGTCTTCACTCTTCACGGTAGTCTTCTTGGGACCGATCTATATCGTTGCCTAGTTGGTATGTTATGTCACACCTCTGAAATAGTGGTGTGAACTTGTTTTCCTATGGATCGGAATACGAGAGAAAACTGCTTATACTCGTTTCAAGTTGTTATTTTATAATGAACGAGGAACATTTATTGGAGAACTAAATCATTTTTTAATCCAGAAATTGATGGTATAAACGCAAGCCTTCATCTTTTCTTTTCTTTTTTTTCCTCAGATTCCAAAACCTATTTTGGAAGTAATTATATAAGTGATCATACTAAACGCTTAAATTTAAAAGGATGATGTAAGAACACAAGAGTTGTGTTATATATGCCACTAAAACGAGGTAAATTACTTACTTGTTTAATCATATATGTGGAACTTCCCTTTGTTTTTATTTTTTGAACTTAAACATTATACTAATAATTTTAAGATAATGAATCATGTATTGATCATTCAACTACCTTCATATAATTCATGTTATATCAAATGACTACCAATTAAGCTACCTTTGGCTATAATAAGTCATAAGTAATATCAAAATACCCAATTCCTATATAAGATAATTTTAGAGATTTCAAGTCAAATGACCACTTATATAATCATCACAATAAGAATTTTCATAGATACGCAAGTAGTTTTCTAAATGGATCTCTTATGTAAGGGTCAATTTAGTGAATTTTTTTATCTAATAAGCACTCACATGTTTGTTTAAGTATCTATATGCTTTAATCTATGTGATTGACTATTTCTTCTATATGGAAGAAACATAACATGTACATGTCTTTTTAAGTTGTATTAATATCCAGTCTTAATAAAACAATAACTAAGAATAATTTAGGGATAACACATAAATGCAATATGAATATCATAATTATAATCTCATCATAATTTTATTTGCAATATATATTTACTCTATGAACTTTATTAAATACATCTAAATATGTATAAGATAAAAAATGTCTTTAAATAGTTATGTTATTAAACTACAACCAACTAGTTGATTGTTGGTCGGATTGTCAAAGTTCTTAAAATTAATTATGTTTTTATTTAGAAGTGGGTCTAACGTACCCATGGACGGAGCCACAGTGGGGGCAAGTGAGGGCTCTTGTGGGGGCTCTTGCCCCCACTGGCTCCAAGAAATTTTATATAAAAAAGTTATCATTTTAAATTTTTAACTCATAAAAAATTAAAATTTTGTTATAATTAAAATTTTGCCCTTACTAAATTTTTTTTTTGCCTCCAATAAAATTTTGCCCCCATTCAAAAAATTTTCTGGATCCGTGCCTGAACGTACCAATTAATGTAATGAATGTTAGTATAAAAATTAGCAAACATAGTAACGTAAATGAACAAATATTTTGTTTCGACTACTTGAGTTGGTTTTTTGGTGCATGAACGATATCAGAAAATCAAATAGTACTGTATTACCTATCTTTAATATATGTGCACACGATTCAATATCGTTTACCGTCCTACCGAGGCATTGCTCTGACAAACTTGTCACCATTGTCAAAATGTACTGCCCTTGTATGATCAGGTTACAGACATGAGAGTCAATGGGCCAACTTTTTGTACCGTGCACAGACATCAACGATGAACTGTCAATGAAATGGAATTGTTAATCAGTCATGAGACTGTTTTTCATGGATCAGAATCAGAATTGTGAAGGTCGGTGTTAGGAAAGGAAACAATTCGTGCTCGAAAGTCATTGAGAAATACATCGGATGAATCATTAGATTGCTGCATTATATTTTTTGTAAACTATGTTTTATTATTTTAATTATTAAAAACAATTATAGTATTAAAGTTTTTAATAACAAAAATATCATATTAAAAATTTTTCAGATATTTTTATCCAGATTGTTATATATACTTGATTACATTCAAATAATTACTAGATTATATCCTAATATAATTTGACTTTAACCTACCCAGTCCGTATAACACAAAGGAAAAAGTCAGTGTCATTACATCAAAACGAGATTTAGACAAAGATCATGTTAACTGATTATGATTTAACTAACGGGGAAAATTATATTCAACTGTATTGCCAGAGATAGATTATGTGAGGTCAATTTAATTGTCTTTATATATTTACTAACAAACTCCTTCAAGTGAAAATCTTTTAGGCTTGAAACTTGCATAGAATCATTCTACCTTACGCTGAATAATAAGTCCACAGGTTCATTTTACCTTGTGCTGAATAATAGGTGGATGGTAGAATTTGAACTGACGATTACTTAGTCACAAAGGTTCTGATACCATATTAAGTAACTATTTCACCACAATAACTTAAACTATTGTATGAGGCCAATTTAATTAGTTTTATATATTCATTAACACTGTCAATATCTTCAAAGTTTGTGAAAGTATTGACTACTGAGGCCATTTGATCCCCCAGAGTTAACGTTTAGGCTTTTGTTTTTCTTTGGGGAAGCAAATCACGATTACTTGATGAATTTAATTTAATTGAATAATGAATATATTATATTATCTAAATAAATTACATAAAAATTAATAATTTAAAACTAAAGAATGAGATAAATTCAAGTGATGTGCATAAGTTCTCTTTACTCTTAATAGTTTCTTTTAAGGTAGAAATGAATTGCAATATTTTTATATCTCAAA
This sequence comes from Erythroxylum mucronatum, assembly GCA_027563825.1. Lineage (NCBI taxonomy): Eukaryota > Viridiplantae > Streptophyta > Magnoliopsida > Malpighiales > Erythroxylaceae > Erythroxylum > Erythroxylum mucronatum. Next base: position 18,656,555 of record JAOSBP010000007.1, on the reverse strand, counting down.
TTTTTTACTTCTTAAATTAAAATTCTCAAAAGAAATAATTTAAATTACCCCTAAAAATTAATATATATCTAGCTATTTTCATGTAAATTAATACATTATAAGCATAAGAAGGAAGCGGTTGGTGTCTGGTCAATCATAGCCAGCGGAACAATGAGCGTGTTTTTCTCAATGGACAAACAAAAACAAAAGCTTCTAATGCACATTGGACGTAGATAGGGCAGAGACAAGAGAGTGTACTGTTTCAAACTTAAATGCTGTTGCATTATCAGATAATAGAAAACAAAACAGTATACTTCATGGAGTTAATGGTTGAAGTTGATGCCGCACAACTAGTGTGGGGTGAAGCTTTATGACTGGGAAATTAATAATTGCTGTCGTTGTTCTACCAATTCGATTTGGATTTCATCTATATATGCTAATAAAGCAACTTCGATATTTAGTAGTTTGGTTGGTTAGTTTTCGTATTAATTTTTCAGATTCAGTTAATGTCAGCCATTGATTTGCTACTCAGATATTACAGTACATGTTTAGCTAGCTGCTGTATATATATAATAGTTTTAGTTTTAATAAAGAAGTAGAGAGAGTTTTTTCTTATTCTGATATTTGAAAATCCGATCTGGTTCATGGTATCTATCAGAACGATTAATTTTAATTCTAGATCGAGAATTGTGATTGATTTTATGTTTAAAGATAAATGTTGAAGGATCTGTTCCATGGCGAAACGAGAGAGATATAGGAGTTGATGGACTGAAAATGAATAACAGCGATCCTCTGAAGTTGCAAAGGTTTGATCATCTGTGGTTGGGTCAGCTGTGCCAGGCCCAGGCCTAAGTCCAAGGACGGATCTAGAAATTATTTTGAGTGGGGGCAAAATATTTAAAGTACTTTTATATTATTGAAAAATTTTAATTTTAATTTCATTAAAAATTTAAAATTTTGCCCTATTAATTTAATTGGTGACAATAATAATAATAATTATTATTATAGATATATTAAGATATCAAATAAAAATTAAAATATGAGCCCATCTATTTTTATTCATAAGGGCATCTAGGATACTTCTTTTATTTATATTATTACTAGTGCTAGATGGTTTGTACTGTTTTTGTTCATTTTTACGACTTTATATGCGACAATTTTTCGTTTACAATGAGA
>JAOSBP010000007.1:18644696-18655300 GCA_027563825.1 Erythroxylum mucronatum | reverse complement strand
CAATCATAAGCATCACATTATCATGGGTAACTATATATCTATTTTAATTTGATATTTATAACACTTTCTAATTTGGCCACTTTGATGACTAACAAATTATTCATTATATAAATATCAAATTAAATAAATGATAATAGAAGTCATATTGAAACTAATTCTTGTTCATACGCATAATTACTTTATTACATTTACAATCATTAATATATGATGAAACATAAGCAATGGGAGAGAGAACCTTTCATGTCCATTAATGTAACATTTTCAAACCATCCTTATCGAAGAAACATAAGATAAAACAAAACATATTTAATGAATGTAATTAATGGTTTTGTTAATTCCATTCACGTGTCAACTTGGTAGGGAAGCACTCAATATTGTTTTTCCTATCCCTCATCATCTTGATAACGTGATTTAGGTGGAAACAAAAACATTTATAATGTTCTGTGTATAAGAAAGAGAGAAGACGTGACTATTTCCTTTTAAAACCAAAAAAATGTCGTAATTGGTAAGGAAATCACTATAAAATATCTTCTTGATCATATATATCATGTATATAATTATATCAAAATAATTCTTTATTTAATATCTTAAATGTAAAATTATTAATTCTCAAAACCATGCTCTGATACCATTTGTAACCTTTCTAACATGAAAACTTTATCATGTAAATTTAAACACATAAGTTGCAGGATCTTAGAATTTAATAATTTTTCACAATATTTTCGATACTTTCTGAACAGATAATCTCCAATAATCTTCAAGATATTCTTAGATTTTGTTTTCTCTATCTTGGCTTTTGTTTCGTTATTTTCTGTATATTATTTGATGGAGAGATACGTAAAAAACTTAATAGATAGAGAGAGAGAGAGGAAGTAGTTATCAGTTTAAAATTCAAACGAAACCTCTTTTCATTATTCTTATTTTTACGTTCCATCAACATAAATATATCACATTATTTATTTTAATTAAATATAATATCTCTTATTCAAATAACTAATGGGATTTCATATATTTAAATGATTAAACCAAAATATAAAGGACACGTAATGAAATTATCTAACAACTAGCACTCAAAGCGAAGATGAAATTAGGCTTTATAGACGGAAGAATTAAGATGTCTACTGAGGATTCTCCAGATTATCATACATGGGGCAAAATGGATAGCATGGCTATTCATTGGATATTGAATTCGATGTCTACGGAGCTAGTAAATGCCTATTTGTATGCTACAAATGCTTATAAGCTTTGGAAGGAGCTTGAAAAGCACTATGGTAACATGCATGCCTATTGCAAAATATTTCACTTATCTCAAAAAAATTGCCAACTTTGCACAAATTGCTTTTGAGAATATACTTACTTTTCAACTCTTACATCTGGAATATAGAATTACATTTTGTTGGACAATCTAAAACTAATTTCTTTCTGCATGAAATATGTTGTTGTCTGACAATTTTTTTTAATAAAAAAATTACTTGTTTAAGGGAGCGGTTGGTTTAAATAGGTAAATGGTAATAGGAACAAGAACGAATATAGTGAAATATAAGAGTTGATATAATTATTATAATTATGATGATTGATTATGACGAATAAATGATTACTATTATTATTGATAGTAGTTGATTTGTTGAAAATCTTAAGAAATAAAAATTTATTAAATTTTTGTATTACATCAAATTTTAATATATTCTATTTAATATATTTAATATTAATATATTTTAATTAATTATATTCTTTTACTAAAAAATGAAAAATAAATTTTTTTAAAATTTTTTACATCAAATTTTAATATATTCTAATTAATTATATTTAATTTAATATATTATAATTAATGATATTTAATTAATTATATTGTTTTGCTCAAAAAGGAAAAATAAAAATTAGTTAAATTTTATATCAAAATATAATACATATATATATTCTAATTAATTATAATTGATTTTAATATATTCTAATTAATTATATTGTTTTGCTAAAAATAAAAATTAATTAAAATTTTGTTTTAAATCATATTTTAATATATTCTAATTAATGATATTTAATTAATTATATTGTTTTGCTAAAAAAGGAAAAATTAAAAATTCGTTAAAATTTTTGTATCAAAATTTAATATATATTAAATTTTTTGTCTTAGGATAAAGATTCATAGCATAAGCCTTGTCTGAACAGGATTCATAATGCAATGTGTCACGCAGGACAGCAATTGATAAATGCATGAAACAATGCAACAGTAGAAACACAACCAGCAATTATTGATCCAACCAAAATATCTATCTATCTATAACAAACAATCATCTATTCTTCTTCTTCTTATATTATATTCTACAATATATTGTAGTCATATGAAGATGTACATGTTAAGATACTGCGACGTCATCTTTGTTTATGCTATCAGGTTGTGCACCAAGAAGGTTCTCTAGGGATCTGCCTGTTCTGCCCTGCGCTCTGCCTGCTTCTTTCAATAACTCAGCTAACCTTCTCATTTCATCGTCAACGTCTGGATTTGCCGTCCCAAGCTTTTCCTCCCTCGCTCTGACAATGAACTCCAAGAGTTCAATAGCATCATCCAACCTGTGCCAAAGTCATTAAACTCTTAAATTAGTTTAAATGTGTAAATAAATAGAAGGACCTGCTTGTAACAGAAGACAAGCATCTGTACTTTGGCAACAATATCTAGCACAAATAGAAGAGTAGGATCCAAATTCATACACCTGAGGTCATTGGGTACCTAAACCTAGCATAGGTTAATGAAAAATTTAACATGAGCAAAGCTGCTGTTATATGATGTCTTATTCAAATGAAGTTAAACTGTTACATGGAGAATGTCTCGAAAACGACACAAGAATGATGAAAGTTCAAACCTTCCCATTGCATCATAAGCAGCTGCAAGGTTGCTATCAACCCCAAGGGTGTCAGGGTGATAAGGTCCACGCTCTTGTTCCAGAACGCTCTTTGCTTCTTCAAACAATTGTGCAGCCTCACTTATAGCATAACGTTGGACACAGGTGAGTCCCATTTGGTTAAGTGTAATGCCAAAGAAAGAAGATTTCTTTTCTCCACATGACCGAAGTTTTGAAATTGCATTATTGAAAGAGTTGTAAGATTCAGAATAGTTCATCAGCATGTAGTAGATGACCCCCATTTGAGCTTCAATTCCAGCAATAGTACTTTGCTGACCAGGGGCATCCTTGTATATGTTTAGTGCCTTTTGTAGCAACTTGATTGCCTCATCAAGCTCATTCGTTGATTCATAGATAGCAGAAACATCAGCAAAACCACTTGCAATCTCCTCTGGAGGAATCTCAGGCGTCAGCTTCTCATAAATTCGAAGAGCATTCTCACAGTATGACTTAGATTCTCTTAATTTTCCAGTTCTGTTATATAAATCAGCCAGACGGATGTATACTGAAGCAATAGCCGGATGATTCTCTCCTTTAGTGCTTTTAAAGGCCGTGAGGGCTTTTTGATAAGCAAAAACAGCTTCATCAAACCTAGACAAGGATAAGTATGTGTCTCCAATGCTACAATCAATAGATGCCACCTCAGCTTCCTCGCCATTTGCCGCCATAGCCATGCTTGCCAAAACGAGATGCTCTAGAGCAGCTTCATGATCACCCGTTGTCTCACATATAAGACCCATAAGCCTCCGATCTACTGTCTCTTCAAGAGAAGCATGTGATGCATTCTCTTTATGAATGTCTAGAGCCATCTGGCAAAGCCTCTTAGCTTCATCAAACTGCAAAGCCTGAAAGTGGGCTTCGGCCAAGTACCTACAGGTCTCCCCTACTCTAGGGTCAATGTCTCCAAGAGCTTGTTTCTGGACTTCCAATCCTGTAGAGTAACACCTCGTTGAATTCTCCAACTGGCCAAGCATAGCATGAATATCTCCAAGTTGCATGTAGCCAGCAAATTTGGCAAGGGCGTGTTCTTGGCCTTCCTCAATCATTGGAATCTCAATTGAGTGCTGCAGGACAGGAATTGCCTCTGCATATCGACCTATGCTGCAGTATATTGCTGCAGTAACATGCAAAGACATGACCAAATCTAAACTTGGTTTCCCATTTGAACATAATTCAAATGATTCAGTGGCTCGAACAGCTAACTCAAGTGCCTTTTGCAGGTTATCTCCTGAAGAAATCAAATCTCTTGCCTGTTTTAGCAAATATCGGCCAAGATCTGGATTATTTAACTTGGATTCAGTCAAATCCTCTGTTCCATCCTGTAACTTTGATCCTCCCGATGCAGAATTTCCGTGCTTCTTTGTTGATATGACTCCAGCATTTGCTCTTTTCACATTCTTACCATTCTGCTTAGCATTAAGAGGTTTCTTTGGCGGACATTTTCCTTTAGGACTCAGTTTTGATGATGCTTCAGCGTCTGGTGGCCAATGAGAAGCTTTATTTGATGTTTTTGAGGAAACAGATTTTGTGCTTGTGGATTGGACCTTTTCTAACTTTCCTGACATTTTTCCTCCAGATGAACTTCCCTTCTTGGAAGAAGAGTAGCTCCGAGCATCATCCCCTGGCTTGTTCACCTGCTCTTCTTCTTCTTCTTGGGTTTTCTCAATCTCTTTCATCTCCCCTCCCACAAGATGGGGCAATTCTGTATCGATTCTAGACTCTTCACCATAAGATCCAAAGCTATTTCTTGAGGGTGATTGATCAGAACTCTGCATATCACAGACATTCTCGTAAAGCTGCTCTATAGAGGTGTCTGCCATTTCATCAACAACAACATTATGGGCACCATTGTGAGCACTTTGTGGACTCAATGTACTCTTTGGAGGCCTATTTGAAACCGAACTTTCTTTGATGACCACAGAATTTCCATTTATTTCATCTACCGTACCCTCCTCGCTGATCCCATCAACAACACTTCCAGGCATCTTTATACACCCAAATCAATAAACACTGCAAATTTCAGATTATTGTCTGCAATAAAACAAAATTCCATCCCTAAACAATTGCAAAAGCAGATCCAACCACGTCAAGTTTATTAAAATACAGTACAGATAATGTATAAGACCAAAGGCATGTGCTTGAAAAAGGTCAACTAAAGTATAGTACAAGCAGCAGTGTTAACATCAAAACTGCAATCCTTTAACCTCTGAGCTTAATATCCGATTGAAACTTGCCTTTCAAGTTTCAAACAACATTAGGAAACAAGCGTAAGTCCATCGTACCTTGGTTATGTGCTTTGAGAAAATGAAAACGAACCCATAAAGCAGCTCATGATAAATATGAGAAACCAATGCAAGGAATAAAGTGAGAAAGAAAAGAAAAAACGTAATCAGTGTAGCAGACAAGAAAGGAAAAGCCGACCACTGAAACTGATCCAGTAACAGGAATAACTTTGGAGAACATAAGAAAGAAAAGAAGAAATGGAAAAAGAGAAAGAAAAATCAATTCAGTACCTTACAATCCTGTCATAAAAGAAGATTCTGCAGTGATATGCTATCTGGGTCTTGGAAGAAAGACAAAAGTTGAGACGTTTCTTGTCCAAATATAGGCACAGGAAAAAAAAATTCACCTTTGGTTTGTGTGTACATATGAGCAAGAAGTTAAGCGGATAGATGAAACAGGAGGCTTTCTTCTTGAAAGATAAGGGCAAGAGCGGAAATTGAAATCCATGGAAAATAGGAATTTAATAAGTAGAAACAGCAAAGATACCCAAAAGAAATCAACTTTTCTGCAGAGTTTGGAATGTCAGAGGCGAAAGTGCGTATCTTTCGTCAAAACCAAACAACGCGGGAGGCCTCCAACGACCGAGCTGCTCTCATTTTAACGTCCGACTTGCCACGTCGCGAAATGGATCATTTTCTTGAAACTGATGTGACAAATTTGACCCTGAAGTTGGCCACTTTGGGTGGAACGTAACGTAAGACCATTCTCAGACGAAGTCACGTTCATGACGTAAACTTACCCTCTGTACATGCTTGAGATCCAAGTTGTAGCGAGCCTCTATTTCAAATCATAAAAGTCGGCCTAGTTAAGCAACTAGATTGCCATTTCAACGCATCATTATTAGTTGAGTCGTTTTCTTTTACCTTAAAATGCCGCAATTTGAGTTTAAGAAGTTAAATATGCCTTCTTTTTATCGGCACAAATCTGTTGTTCTTAATTTTTATTATCACCTCGTGCCCTCTCTATCTTATTCATCTATTATTTAATGGGTGGATGAGATAGAGAGAATACAGGGTGACATTGAGAATTGGAAATAGCCACTTTGTACCCTTTTTTGGTCCTGTTTGGCAAACAGCTGATTGTATTAGCTGTTAGCTGATAGTTGATTCTATACAGCTGATTTGACCAGCGGATTGCATTAGATGTTTATTAGAGTTGTTTGGTAAAATTAGCTGTTTAATATTAACTGGTTACTTGTAAAATGACTTATAAGGGTATGAATATTATATATCTTAATATTTTGTTGAATATTCTTATAGAAATTTAAATTTTAAATATTTAATTATATAAAAATTAAGTTTATAACTTTAATAAAAAACATAAAAAATTTAATTATTAATAATAATATTATTATTGAATCTTTGATTAACTGAAAATATTATTATACTACTTAATATAAGTAATGTAAATAAGGTAAAACAATAAAATGATTTTTTATAATTTTATTTATTAAAAATAAAACTAATCAAATAACTATTAATTACTTATCTAAAATAAGTTATAAATTAAATAAAAAATTGATCATATTATTTATCAATTTTATTAACTAATAGAATACTTAATTTACTATCTTATTAAGTGATTATTCCCAACTTTGTTATGTCTATAAGTTCTTCAGACACGTAAGTGGTCTCCACGTGCTTTAAGCTATATAGTCTTCAGCTGATAGATGCTTCCAGAATGGTATCTTTCTTCTCTCTTCGAAACACTCTCAGAGACTATCACACACTTCACTTCTGTTCTTCAATCTCTACTTGCAGTTCTGTTGAATATGAGTGAAGTTGGTGGAGTATTAGGTGATTTTCATCACACTAATTTATTCTCCCTTTAAGGTCTTCCCATTTGTCGGTTGTTCCTTATTTCTGCTACTGTGTTTGTCTATCCTTGGGATTTATTGCCTGCGTTTTGCATCTATTTTACTGGGTTTTGTGATTAAACTCACCAGTGGTTTGAAAGCCACCGGTGGAGTGTCTCATTTCGCGGCAGGGAGGCAGCAGTGAGGAGAAAAACAGAGATAAATGTAACAAGGGCAAAATGAAGATTTGACCGAAAAAATATTAGCTGGTGGGAGAAAACGCTCATAGAGAGGAGCTGGTTGAAAATCAGCTGGTTGGGTAAATCAGCCAACCCAACCAGCTCTTCACCAAACAACCTTATAAGCTTTTTCTTAAAGTCAATAAGCTAAAAGTGGGTTGACCAGCTAAAAAAGAGCTAATCAGCTCTTTACCAAACAAGGCCTTTATCATGTTAATTAATGGATGGATGACTAAAATTCGAAGGCAAAAGCTAAAAAAAAAAGAGTCGTGGATGAGAGAGATGCTCTAACATCTTTCTACAACCCTTCCTATCGTATCTTTGATCCTTCTTGCCTGTTATTTGTTTGTTAAAAGTCCTCTTCGTAAAAAGCCCTTGTTACCCTAATAGAGACCCCATAACTACTACTAATCTCAACACCACTGAAACTGATCGCCAAGCCACCAAGAAAGTCAGCTTCCGCAAGAGGGAAGAAGACCCCCCTCCTTCTACACCTGCACAACAGAGCACACGACCCAACTACAGTTCGGTGGTCACTGGCCACACTGATTCTGGTAGAGGTGGAACAAACGTAGAATGGCCTGAAGAAGAACCCATCGAAATCACTGAGGGAGATATATCTGTTATCTAAGGAAAATTCGGACTGGGGTTAGAATTGTCCAATACACTCAAAGGCAAACTTGATCAAATTTGGACTAAGGTAGTGATCATCAAACTACTCGGCCGAACAATGGGATTCCATATGCTCAAATCTAGACTACTCTCAATGTGGAAACCGAAGGGCCCCATGAAGATTGTGGATTTCGAAAACGAATTTTACCTGGTGGATTTCATGGAGGAGGATGATTACATCCACACTCTTACCCAGGGACTGTGGATCATCGCTGGGAACGCTCTATTGGTTCAACCGTGGTACTCTAAATTTTGCCCTTCCTCCGAAAAAATCACGCACGTTGTTGCCTGGGTCCGGCTCCCCAATCTACCAGTCGTGAGATACCACCCTTCCATCCTCTCTGCACTCGGGAATCTAGTGGGGAGAACTGTAAAAATTGACTCCCAGACAAACCGCACACAAAGGGAAAAGTTTGCTTGCGTCACGGTGGATATTGACCTTAGTTCCCCGCTTCGATCATTAGTAGGGCTTGACGGTGAAATCATCTAGGTGGCGTACGAAGGTCTTCCCCAGATCTGCTTCTCTTGTGGGAGGGTTGGGCACGGGGCCCCGACATGCCCCACGCGACCACCAGAGCAACTCGAACAATCACATCCCCCCAATGGCCTGGCAACTCCCCACCCAATCGCCACTAGCCCTTAATCTTCTTCAGATGGACTCCAACAAGCAATCTACGGGCCATAGATGCAAGTGATTCGTCGTCCTCTCCAATCGCCAACACCCTCAACGTCATAACGACAGGTTCGCCATAACGGTGGTCCTCAAGCAGCCTCCAAGGGATCGCGCTTCCAAGCTCTGACCGAATTAGAGCTGTTAGATGTCGGCACAGCCATCCATCCATCACCTGATGCGACCCCAACTGCTGCTCCTATAAGTACGACAAGCCAGACTCCATTCTAACTAACATCCCTAACTCCTTTGTTATCCAAAGAGGGACGCGTAACACGTAAAATGTCAGCAAGGCGTAGAGGTGCGGTCAACACAAGAACTCAAATGACGTCGCCCATGCCTCTATAGTTTAGGCCAGTGGACCCAGCTGGACAGGCCTAAAATTTGGGCCAAACTCGCCAAACTCATGTCATGCCTTCTTCCCAGCCCACCCACGCAGTAAGCCCAAGCCCCAAACCAGCTCACATGGCCCAATCCATCCCTTCCCACGCAAATATTATAATTCACGACCTATCCGTTAAATTGCTCCCACCTGTGGACGTGGACTGCGAGGACATGGAAGAGCACCCCACTGAAGAACGTAATTGCCCTGCCTCGACTTTGGATGATCAAATCCATAACTTAACCCCTCTGAGACCCCCGAATCTAGAAGACAGTTCCACATCAGGCATGACATTACCTATTGAATCTAACACCTAAATGGAGAAGACTCCAGCTGTCCCGACTAACTTGGTAGTCCGCCTGGAGATACCTTAATTTCTCTTATTCTGGTTTTTTTATATCGATATTTATCTTAAATTTCCAAGGGAATGGAGGCAGGACCTTCAAGCCTATTCTTAAAAACTACATTTGCATCCATAAACCGCAACTCCTCGTTCTTGTGGAGCTGCAAATTAGTGGTGTTCGAGCAGCTAGAGTTATTCGGAGTCCATTCCTACAAGGTCAAAGCTAAGGGATTTTTTGGCGACATTTGGCTCCTCTGGAACACCGATATTGAGGTCCACATTCAGCTGGCTCATAGCCAATTTGTGCATACCAGTATTGAGTGGGACCAGATGTCGTTTGCTTTCACGACTATTTATGCTATCCCTAATTACTCGCTTCAACATTATCTTTGGCAATACCTGCGGCTAATCTTTAGGGTTACCGACAAACCTTGGTTATTGGGTGGGGACTTTAATGTCAAGTTAGAAAGTACTAATAAACGAGGCAGCGCTCACCTTCACACTACCGTCAACTCCCATTTTCGGAATTGTGTGCACAGCTGCCAGATTCATGATTTAGGATTTGCAGGATCGCGGTTCACATGGAGGTGGGGTCGAATTCTCACTAAATTAGACCAGGCCTTCTGCTCAAGTGACTGGCTTTCTACCTTTCAAAACACTACAGTCACTCACCTACCTTTCCTGAAATCTAATCATAGGCCTCTCTTGGTGTCTCTCAACAACGATGTTCATTCTCCGCTAACCACTCATTCCTTTCAATTCCAATCTGCTTGGTTGACGCATACTAACTTTAGGCAGTTTGTAGCCGAGAGTTGGGCCCCTCCCAGTCCTGATCTCAACCGTGAGCTCAAAAATTTTTCGAAAAAATTACAACAGTGAAACTATACCACGTTTGGAAACATCTTTTACTGGAAAAAGTGCCTACTGGCCAGACTCGCCGGTATTCAAAAGCACCTGGAAGATGTAGACTCGATCTCCCTCAGAGAACTCGAGAAACATCTCCGAGTAGAAATGGAGCAGGTCCTATACTAAGAAGAGATCTACTGGTGTAACATCTCGTCCCTGTATTAAGGGTTAGGACCCGAAATTTTGGTACATGTGAGCTCAAAGGGAAATTAAGACAATGCATTTTCTTGTTCATGCATCATGTTAGCATATATGCATATAAATATGGAATGTTTTAGTATAAAAGTGGTACATGCATTCATTGACAATTTTCGGGTATAATTGATATTAAATGTGATTATATTGAAAATGAGGAGTAGAAGGAGTAGAAAGAGTGATCTTGGTATGAGTTGTGATAAGGAAAGATTTAGAAATAAA
>JAOSBP010000007.1:18619402-18636311 GCA_027563825.1 Erythroxylum mucronatum | reverse complement strand
AGATTAAATAAACATAAGAAATAAACGGAAACAATTAAACCATAGGAGTCTCACGAACTACATGCATCAAACGTAAAATACCTTGTCTAGATTAAAAACTTAACCACACAAAATACTATTCACTATCTATTATAACTGAAACTCACGATTTAATATTGGGGTTCAACCGTCACTGTTACCCACCAGCTGCAACTCTCTTTAAATGCTGCTCACTCCTACTGTTGTGATAAAATAAAAAATCCTCAAAAGCTTTGACGCTAGCTGCTACCGTCGTCCTTTAATGGTGGTCTCCAACATAAAAATCCCTAACTGCCAAAAGCTCCAAGTCGCTGCCGTCAAATTCCCTCCTCAAAGTTGCTGTTGTCGTCCACTGTCATTTAATGGTGATAAAAATCAAATCTCTCTTATGCTTCATAAGACAAATAAGGGTCACCTCCTCTCCTTAAAAGCTACCGCCCACTATTTCTACAGCTCCCCCTAAGTTTTCTTCTCCTATTTAATGAAATGGGCCCTCCTCTCAAAAGTTGTAGCCGTCCACCATCCTCTTGGTCTCCTTTTCCTACGTTTTCTTGCTTTTTATTAAATAAAGTGGGCCCCTCATCCTTTAATGGTCCAAAGGTGGGGCCCAAATACATGTCAAAATAAAGCTTTAAGCCACAACTTGTCTTAGTCAGCAAAGAGGACTGTGTTTGAGGCCCAAATCCCAAAGAGTCAAGTCAAAATTCGCATGTAGTAATCTGCCTGCACAGCACTGTGTTACTTTCAACACAGTCATGTTGAAATCTTCTTCAGTTCCAGATTAGCCAATTTCACTCCAAATTGTATCACTTTGGTATTTCATCACCTAGAACACACAAAGACACGAATTACCATAGAAACACAAGCAAAGCATCACAAAAACCTTCCAAAAGAACATAAAAACACAAAAAATTAACATGACACAATGCAAGTTATCAAATACCAAAAGGTGAAATATCAAAAAATTGTTAATTCAATCATAATAATTGACCAGCGTTTTTCATTCCTTACCTATTGATTCATTCCCAAACTCCTTAATCAAGTACCTCTTAAAATTAGTTAAAACTGATTCCAGCCTCTATGGCTTATTGCTCAGGATTGGGTCTACGATTTTTAATGTTTAAAAACTTATATTAAAAATTAAACCGATAAAACAAGAAATTTAAGATTTAAAAAGTTTAACTAAAATTAAACCGTCATAAAAACATCTAAAAATTAAATATAATTAAAGAATTTAAAATATAATTAAAAAAATTGTCCTTACTTATTGAAAAATTTGAAGTTTAATAAAAAATGAAAATTTTAAATAAAAATTAATTAATTAATTAAAATTTATAAGAACTTATTAATTTACAAATTTAACAGATAAATTAATTAATTAATTAATTTTTAATAACAAAAATTATTAAAATAAATCGAATCGAAAAATTAAAAATTGAACCAAAAAGTTAGTCATTCGTCAATTCTAAGAACCGAAACAATTGAATTTTTTATTGGTTGACTTTTTAACTATTGTGGAGAAAGGTAAACTAATCCAACTATAAATTATTCTAATTGATAATATTATATTAGTTTGGATACCAGAAAGCAAGCAACTATCAGATACAGCAGAAGAAATATACAGGAAAAAATGGTCCATCACATTTAACTCTTGTGAAGCTCCTCTTTCCTGGTAGCTTAGAGAAGTACGATAAAATATATATGATAGAAAAAGGTGTTACATAAGCATCAAATTACCAATGATACCAATGATAGAAACCACTCTGGTTCCAATACATTTGATATCTCCTAAGATTGGTGAACAATACAAAGCTAGACATGAGAAGTATAGCATCAACCCAACATCTCACGCTTGCCATCAATGCATCTCGTAAAACACCGATAATTAGCACGATTTCGTGGCGATGAAACAGATGAGAAGAATGCCGGAACCCGGTTGAGTGACTCTACGTAGCTTTCCAGTGTAGCAACTATCTCATCGAAATTAGGTCGTTTTCTGGGAATTCTTGACCAGCATTTCTTTATGAGGATACCAAATTCCTTGGGGCATGTAGGTGGTAATGGAGGCCTAGCATTCTGCACACAACTCAGAGTCGAAATTAGAAATTCAACAAGTTTATGCGATAATTAAATATTTCTCATAAGGCATAATGAAGAAACATACAGTAGCAATCAAGTTAAGTTGGAGAACTAGTAAGTAATCCTAAAAGCAGCATCAGACACTATATCACTAGGCTAACTGTACACAAATTAGTATATATCATAGAAAGCTCGCTTGTTTCCTAGTGAAGGAATGCCAAAACACAGCAAAAAATAATTCTTCTATCTTCTATAGGTTTTTGTAGGAATTTCTCTTGTTGCCAAAGGTTTTCTAAAGGCCTAAGGCACTTCCTAAGAGTAACTGGCGCTGTGCCTTTCTATCACCTTGCTTTGGTGCCTAGCTGCTCTTATGCATGCACCTTCACAAAGTTGCCTTCAACTGTCTATGTCAGGTCATCATTACCATTATATGTCAGGTCTGTTATGCAAGCACCTTCCTTCAACTGTTTATGTCAGGTCATCATTACCATTATATGTCAGGACTCTTATGCAAGCACCTTCACAAAGTTGCCTTCAACTGTCTATGTCAGGTCATCATTACCATTATATGTCAGGTGACATATAATACTTTCTGTTTGCTGAAAAATCCCCAGATCAGTATAATGCTTTTGTTGGTGAATCTGTGCGCTCAGGGGTACAAGCAGGGCATGAGATCCTCCATCCTATTTTGTCCAGTGCCCCCTGTCCCAACAACATCTTAGCCATTTAAATTTCTCCTCTCTTAATTATTATATGGTTGGGATGCTCTTGGGATAAAGGGTACTGGGCAAAATGGGACAGAGCAGACAGATGAGTAGAAGGCTGCTTCTTTCACTCTTGGAAGATATTTGTCCTTGTTCAGGAAAACTTGTTTGGTGTTCGTGTATCTCCCTTTACCATATACACAAATTAGACTTATAGGTATCCGACGTCACATTACCTTCGTCAATATTCTATCAACTATTGTACTTGATATTCTGAGACCAGCAAAAGCAATCATTTGCTGGTCCTTTCCAACAGTTTTATGAGAGCTTTATGTAGCAGATTATGCAGAGATGCATTCTACATTTTGCTTCAACTAACGGAGATGTCACAAATCAATAGGCCAAGAGATTCAAGTCAGAAAACCCTTGATACTGTAAGTCTTTATTGTGAAAACAAAGACCTTCAGATGAATGGGTTTCTTTCTTCCTATGCTCTTTTCAGGTTCTTGGCTCCCATGCATTTCACAGAGCTTCTTCTTCTTTTCTTTTTCTATTGTGTTTTTCTTTGGAACAAATGTTTCGTAGAATTTTAAGGTCTAGCAATTTTGTACTCATTTCACATTAAAGTAAAAACACCTTAAAGAGTTCTAAGAACCAAGAAAGGTAAATTATGTGCCCTCTACTTTCTGAATACAGTTAATTAGGTTAGTGAGATACTTTATGAATGCACAATAATTTCAGTAAAACTGACGACACCAATCAACATAGAGTTAATTAGATGCAACTTTACCTTCTGGCAGACAGCAAATGCAGCCTGTTCTGGAGTCATGTCGTCAAATGGAATCAATGCTGTTAAAAGCTCCCACAGGACAATGCCGAAACCATAAACATCAACTTTCTTTGTATGGTGTTTTTCTTTAATCATTTCTGGGGCCATCCAACGGTATGTCCCCGTGAATCCCTTTGCACTACCACACTGAGATTCCAAGCATGAGATACCAAAATCAGCTACTTTGACACACATGTCTTCTCCTAACAGTAAGTTTTCTGATTTAAGATCCCTATGAAGTATCCCTTCAGCATGAAGATACTGCATCCCACGTGCAATGTCAAGGGCTAGTTTGAGAACAAGGTCATGTGGAACTGAATGCGGCTGCTGCTGATGGAGATATTTTCTTAATGAGCCCCCAGCCAAATACTCCGTGATAATACAAAACACAGGAGGCTTTTTACAAGCTGCAACAAACTGAATGAAGAAAGTGAAAAAAAAAATACAGATCGAATTGTTATAAACAAAGTTCAACATATGAAAATATGATATTAGATGCGACAGATTATGTTCTTTGTTATGCTACTCAGGCCAAGGATGCAAAAGAGTCTGTACATGTATATTAAGAATGTGAAGATACACAGGTAGGCCATTTAGTTTTGCTCCAGAAATCTGTACTTAGATTTACAGATTTCCAAATAATGAAGCTTAAAATGCTTTCTCATTTTTCATCTGTAGCCCTGAGGTCCCACTGAAGCATTTGCAGGTCCATCTATTCCCCATCTATCATTAGAGCAAACATTCTCGGTGAAACAAGTCATAAGATAATACTAATGATTATAATTTTTTTTCTCTGCAATTCTAAAGCCAGAAGTATATTTGATATCACTGCAAAAGTTTTATGATCTCTTCCACTCAAAAATAATAGGTTAACGCACATGGGTCATATATACCAGTGTAGGCATAACGTACAATATCCAATAAATGCCTATCAACCACAATAGAAAACCGTCGACTAAATGTCTTCCACAAAAAATTACCAATTCGGTTGCAAGCAAATAAGCAACTGCATCTTTAATTCTCATCAGAGATAAAGTGGCCCTCCAGGCAAAAGTTCATCATTCCTACTAATGGATTTCGCGTGA
This sequence comes from Erythroxylum mucronatum, assembly GCA_027563825.1. Lineage (NCBI taxonomy): Eukaryota > Viridiplantae > Streptophyta > Magnoliopsida > Malpighiales > Erythroxylaceae > Erythroxylum > Erythroxylum mucronatum. The sequence goes on along the minus strand of JAOSBP010000007.1, from coordinate 18,631,596 downwards.
ACATAAAGTTTTTTGAGTCTCCAGTGGTATTCCAGTATCCTTTTCTTATTTTAGCAAAGAACCATCTATAGGATCACAACAGAACTACAAATAAATGAAATCTTTATCATCTTTTGTAGCCAGCCTAAATCATAAGAGTTCTAGCAAATAAAAGTAGTGAAAAGTACAGGAATACACAGGACATTCCACTAAAGAAACAGAGCTTACAGTGATGATATTAGGATGCCTTAACCGAAACAGCAAAGCTACCTCAGAAGTGAACTGCTTCTCAAGCATAGAAGCCAAGCTCTCATCTTCCTCTGGCTGACTCACAAGCTTGATAGCCACATCTTGCTGCTTATATATTCCTCTATAAATCCTACTATGCCTCCCCGTTGCGAATTTGATACCAATGAGCAATTGGGACATATCAGCACTCCATTCTTCCTCACCCTCTCCTTTAATTTCAGCACCAGAAGAGACCAGATACTTTGACCAAGAAACAGCTCTGTTGTATTCTCCAAGAGAAAGCCTCCTCTCCGTTTTGCCATTGTTGGATATTTGCTTAAAGCAGCGAAATTTCTTCATGGATTCGAAGTTTCGAACCGAAACTTCTAGCAGTCAATCGATTCAAACCTAACCCAAGAAGGAAAAATGTTTACAAGCTGTATATCATTCAACTACATTTCGAAAAACTCTTCATCCACGCACTCAAACATTGAAGAACACGATTTCGTCGCCAACCAAGCGGCTGCATAAGAATAAACTTGCGAGACCAATTCTCACGCAGAAACTCTGCTTATATCCGACTTCAAATCAACCTACAAACACCAATATCCAAACCTTGCTCCTTCTTCATCACCAGAAACAAACTCATTTAATGGATGCAAAAGAACTCCTTTCAAAACTCCAAACCTTAAGCTCAAAAACCGTGAAAGCAACCCCAATAAAGAAAACCCTTTTGACAAAAACATCTCTCATCAAAAAGACGTGATCTTTGCGAAGGCAGAAGCTACGCCATTGCAGCAACAATTTCAGCCCAAATGCTATACCTTGAGAAAGTCTAGAGCTTATTTGATGGGGTTATAGAAAACTGAGAGAAAGGGTAGGTTATGGTTGTTTCTGAAAAAAAAGAAGAAAAACTTGCTCAAATGTTCAGCAAGTCCATGCCTTTTCCTTTCTCAGTGTCTCTCTCCAATCGTTAGAGAGTAAGAAGTGTGACGACCACATTCATAACGTGCGAAGATCCACCTCGGAGGAGACAAGCAGGGCCTCACGCTTATGACTTGTGGCCTTCTCTTTTCTCCATTTGCCCTTCTTTCCCTCTATAAATTTCACATTTGCCAGTCCATAGTTGTGGACTCCACGTGCACTTGCTATTCTTATTTCCCAATACACCCTCCCATATATACATAATATTATTCCAACTCAAATTTCTCATTTTGTTACATTTACTCGAAACGAATTTGACTTCAACATCCAAATTGTTAACTTGTTTCTTATTTATTTTTGAAATTCAAGATTATCGATCCTTGAGTTTTCATTAAGATTTGGAAGTGTTTAGATTGGAAATTATAATCTAAGCAATAAAATAGAAGTAGAAGTAGCTAATTAGATTTTTCAACCCTATTTGATTTAATACAATTTGATTTGATACATATCAAAAACAGCTTTTTTATTATATAAGGGTAAAATTATATTCTATCAAATGATAATTTTGGAATATTTTGTTTCTATATACAAGAGGAGAACCGAGCATTGTAAGAAACCAAGCAAGGGTAACATGGGGAATTTAAGTCCTACAAGGAGAGGGATAAGTCGGTCATTGAAACGAAGATATAATGTCCTAGTTGTAGTTAGTTGTAGTTAGGGCATCAGGGCAGGCGTTACAACTTACGAAACAGAAACATAAACGGTAACAGATGTTGCTTGCGTGTAACTACTACTTATGTATATAATAATATTTGTAAAATGATACTTTTGCTTTTTGTTATAAAATTTTTAATTATTATTTTAATATATATTTGTTCAATTTCTTAATTAATTATTTTTTTAAATGATTCTGTTTAGAATTTGTACCACTGAAAAAAGATTTACTCTTAGGTCACGAAATGATGCTGTGTTGGAATTAGGACAAAAGGAAGTGTGTATTTAGTTACTATTTAGTGAGGCCCCACGTTAAAAGGCATATGCGGTGGGGTTGTGTTTCGAAGAACAACCGCCGTATGGTATGGTCCTCTTCCGTATACGGGCTGCATAACTTTTACTAACTTCGATGCAAGTGCCAGAATTGAACCTCCCCAAATTAAAATTTTTAAAGCAACTTTCCCTTTTAACACGGATTCGATTTTAAAAAAGAAACAATAAAATAATTAATTTTTTAATTATAAACTGAAATTTAAAAAGTGATAATAAAATATTAAACTTTTATTTTTCTAGTTCTAGCTTGAATTTAAAAAAACAATAAAATGTTTAATTTTTTAAAAATTTTCAATTCTAACCCGATATTAATGCCTACGTTAAGTTTTCTGATATGACTTGTCACGTATTTAAAAAATCTTAACTATTAATACACGTCAGTCAAAATTAACACAATAAATGAACATTAATAAAGCGATGTCGTTTAATTACATAATTAAAATGACGTCGTCGTTTAAAAATGACATAAATTAGATTACGTAGCCCTGACGATGTCACACTTTGAATGTAATTTTTCCTAAATTTTCAATTTATTCTCTTGACATCTTCGCTCTTCGATTTTTAGATTAGGTAACTATGATACCCTCACACTGAGGACATCAAGAGAACGAACTAAAATTAAAGAGCTTACTAACATAGTATGTTGCGATGTGAGGGTAATTTTGGGCGTTGAAAGAATAAACAGAAAGCAAATGGCTAAGGGTGTCTGGAGAACAAACAAATAACGAAGGACTGAGGCTGTGTAAACTAATTAAGGGATTCCATTTTTAACAATGACGTTGGCTTATTAATCTTCATTTGTTGTATTAATTTTAGTTTACATGTATTAATAATTAGGGTTTCTCAAACACGTGACAAGTCATGTTAGTAAACTTAACGTAAACATTAACGAAGGATTAGAATTGAAAAAACTTAAAATTTTGAATATTTTATTGTCACTTTTGAAAATTTAGGCTAAAATTAAAAAACTAATATTTAAATATTTTATTACTATTTTTAAAATTTTAAGTTATAATTATAAAATTGAGGACATTTTCAAATTTTTTTAAGTAACCCTATCAAATATCAATTAAAGAGAATAAGTAATGGGGGCAATGAAAAAGTGCAGTCCTGTTGAGTGAAGCGGCCCACACGCTCCGCCATAACAAGAATCCGGCGACTCCAACAGCCTTGGTTTGGAGACAACACGTGTAATGGGTAAATTTATCCGTTAACTTAAGAAATTAAAAGAATACATTCCCCTCTTTTCCACTTAGAGGATTGGGATTAAGAAATTGATATATATATATATATAGGAAGATTCACTCAACCCTCACAAGTTTTAGTATATCGATAATACTCCTACAGGTTGATCTGATGTCTCTACACCCTTTTTCTAAGAATTATATCTTCCGTACATGTGGGGTAACAATGGAGGTACAATCTTAATCACCTCACTTTAATTAGATTCTGTTTAAATCTATAAAACGACAAGGGTTTTTATCGTTAATTAGTATCCTAACCGGTAACTAATATCAAATAATCGTATTATAATACTAAAAGACAGGTACAAGCCCGAGAGCCTTTTGTAATAAGTTTGTCATTTGGTGGAGGGTTACAGTTGAAAGTGTCAAGTCTCTAATTCCAATCAGGAATCAATGACATGAAATATTATCGATCATTAATTTCGTGTTTTACTTGAATGTTTTAGTTCTGAAATGTTAAGAGAAACTCTAATCATTCCAAATTTCCTTAATTAATATTATTATTCAGTCAAAACAAAAATTACAACTAATCCTAATTCCTAACATTTAAATAATCTTAGGACAAGTTCTCTATAATTTAATTTAGAAATATTCTTATATTTGAGAAAGCTAAGTAACTCTAAATAATCAAATGCATTTTTAGTTTCACTTTATTTGTTTGAGTGAACTATATACTAAGAGTGTATTGATTTGACTTCTGCCTGATTGTTATAGTTAATTTTTATTATTGATAATAATTAAATATCGGATAAAATTAAAGATGAATTAATTAAATAATTATTTTATTTTAATATTTTATATAATATTTAAAATTATAATAAATTATTATAATAAATTAAAATATTTTAAAATTTTAAATTAAATAAACTAAATTATTAAGTTATATTTATTATTAGGGTAAAAAAGATATACCTTCCTTATAGTTTAAGAAATCTAAGAAAACATGTTATTTAATTCTAATTAATAAATGGTAATAATTATAACAAATTATTAGTTTCAGTTGAGTTTAACGGTTAAGTTGAGCTATCTTGTAAATAACATTTGATTAGTCTACTACGTCTGGGATATATTAGTCTTAAAAAAGGGTTTTCTAAAAAACTAAAAAGAGTTCCCTTTTTTCGCAAATTAGATTATGATAGAAAATATACAAAAAAAAAAGTTGTTAAGAGTGTATTGAATAAAATATGTTAAACCCTAATTTATTGAGGGGAGTAAGAAAGAACGTTCTTAAAATGTATTCAGTAACTTGTAAAATCTTTGAGTAAAAAAATTAATATTTTAAAAATTCAAAGAGAAACATAGATTAAAATTGCCTGATTGAACTTGTATAAATTAGGTTTTTGTCAATTTTCATATTCTCTGTATAATTATATGCTTGCCATTCGTTTATAAAGAATACGTATGTATATGGAAATAATTTAACGTCTCTTAACTGTCAATGAGAACGAACACGAATGCTGATCGCTTAGTACTGCACTGCAGCAAGCCATTCTGGGTTTCTGTATGTCAAGGATGAGAAGGGAAAAAGAAAAGATCATTATAAGCTGAAGGTGGCTGGTTAGTGCTTTGAAGAAGAGAAGGAGAAACAAAAGATGGTAATGATACCGAATATTTGTCATGTAGTTCAGATTTCGACACTGCATGAACATGGAAGAAATCACGTGAAACCCTTTTTCCCTTTCTCTTGTTTTCTGAATTTTTATATATACATACATTTTTTGATCAGGAGAGGAAGATTGATTTGTTGGCGTTTCATGTTGAGCCACATTTGGTAGTAACAAAACTTCTTGGTGTTTTCTCCACGTGGCAAACTGGGGTTGCTCGAATTCAATTTACATGAACAGAGGGAAATGGAGATGTCACTAAATCTCAACTGCAATAATGTAGAGTTGTCCTGTACTGGTTCACTTACTAGAATGTTTCATAAACTAATGCAACTAGTCAATACGATAAGAAAGAAGAAGATAATAAGGCAGGGAGATCACCTCAGCCACAAAAGTTAAAGTGTATCTCAAACAGTTGGCGAGCTCATTTCAAGCATATCATTATTGACTCTCATCTCTAGAACCCATTATTTATATGTCGATAATGGTTGATTAGGTTTTGGATCAGCATACTTTATGTTACGTCACTCGCGGAAAAAGGAAGGAACCAAGCCCCACAAAGCACCAATGACAGGAACATTAGCATGCCGTAAGGATCATCGATTGGGTTAGGACCTGATATTTTCTTTAAAAGTTGTACATGATTAATCTTTCTTTGGAAAAGCCAGCATAGGTTTTATGTGGATTGATCTAAGGAACATCTCTACGTATACAATTTCTTGAGATAAAAGTCAGCATACAATTTCTTGACACCCCCGATTCAGAGGGTTTCTTGGCACAACCTGATATGGGGTAAAAGTAATAGCCCTGGGTGCTCTAGCATTATAAACTCCTGTACCTTCACACACCAAACCATTGCTTCCTGTGTATTTCGGACAATAAGATCACAAAATATTTGTTCTTTCAGTGTTCTTTCTCTAAAGCAGCGTGGGTAAATTGCCTTAATCACTTTCAAATACATTTTCCCCATTTGATAAACCTTCACTCTATTCTAAATTGGTTCAACCAACCAGTAAATACCCGAAATTGTGACACCAACCTTTTCACCATTCTCCTTTCTATTACTATCTGTAACCTGTGGAGTGAAAGGAATGCTCGAATCTTCAAAAATGAAGTCTTGGATGTGGGGCGCCTAAACGCCAAAGTAATCTTTCAAGTTATGAAACATCTTCGCTCAAACACGAAGAGAAGGTAAGAGTGAGTTGGTTTATTCTTCTAACAATTTCTGTCCAGGTTTTTATTTCAGGTTGAACATAGGTGGGCATCAATTCACGCTTGGGTATAAAAGCAAAGGGAAAATCAGCCCCAAGGAAATGCTGGTTTCAACTAAATAGATGCAGCAGGGACTGGACAAGCACTGGCACTTCCTTTATAGCATCAACTGGACTGATTATTTGGATGGAGACCATCATTATCCCAGCAATGAGGATATGAGAGTTGTGGACATACTTGATAGTAAACAAAGACATGCACACGTACTAGCTCATCTTATACGGTTTTGGGCTGTCAGCTTAGTCTGTGTTGTATTAATGTTGTGTTTTTGCTGTTGGAAATTGTTGTAGGTGTATTAATGGTGTTAATGGGTTGAGATTAATATTTTAGATCTGCAAGATCAATTGGAAGGAAGGTAGAATAGGCTATGGTAGACTGTTTGTGGAAATGAATTAGGAAATTAGGTCCTGTGAACCCTTTTGGTAGCTAAGGGATGTTGTTTAGGATTCTCTAGCTAGCTACGTAAATAACTTTATATTATTTTGAATAAAATTTCTTCTGATTTATATAAAAAAAAACCTCTAGGTAGGACTTTTTTAGTTTATATTTCAGACTTTGAACACAATCACTAGTCCAAGATTGACTTCTGTCCAAAGGCTTGACATACCTCTTGGCCCATCAACTTCTGGGTCATGTTCGAACTTGAACTTTTCTTTGCCTAGTTAGCTAATTAACTCTGATCTGATCAGCCCAAACTTGAAAACGTGATTCCACCCACTTCATCCTAAATTCTTTATTGGTCGTATTTACTTTTTGTCTCGTTTATTAGTTTGAGACTTAACCACTGTCTGGTCGCAATCAGTTGATTTAAAAAAAAGAGTTTTTTTTAAAGTTTATGACATAAAAATAAAAATTATTTTTAATTTTAACCATATTTTATTTTATAATAAAATTATTTATACAAATAAATATTATTTAAAGTATATTAAATAATATGCAAAATATAATACGTTAATTATTATATAATTTTATACTATATGAAACATAAATAAAAATATATCTAACTAAATCCTTTATATAAATTATAACATAAGTAAAACTAATATAAAAAATATAAAATATAAAAAAACCAAATAGTATTATATAAATCATAAAATAAATATCAAATTGAGTAAATATGAAGAAGAGTTTATGGGTATTATAAAAATTGTGTAAAATATAAGGGTAAAAGTGACTAAAAAATAAGCTCATTAATTAATATTAAAAATTTACCCAAAAAAATCATTTAAAAGAGTTTTTTTAAAAGCTCCAAATTTAAGCTTCTTAAAAAGCTGTATTTTAATTGCTAAAAAAATCATATCCAATAAAAAGTATTTTTTTATTTTACAACCAAAAACCTATTTTTCTTTAAAAAAAAATTTGCGGAAAAAAAATTACTTATTAAATTCCTAAAAGCTCTTCCACACAAGCACGAAGAAAACAACATGCAAAGCTGGAAACGACTCAATGCGTCTCTGACGGAATTATAAAATGATTCGTTATACAGAAAACAAGTGTGATTCTGCTTATTAAAAGTAGTTTGCGGCTGGAAAATTGCAATCCCTAAAACCAAAACATACAAGAAAACTCTCTTAAATAAGGATTAATAAAAAAAGTTGCTTTCATAATACAAGCCTAACTGTAATGTTTACATTTTTTGTTTAAAGGAAAAACAAATTCTAACAGCAAAACTAGCTGTCTCTGACTCTGTACAACATTAAAAATTAATTTTGCCTTCGATTTTTTCATATAACTTTATTGAACATAGTGTAATGCCATGTGATGTGACTCTGTTTCCGTGGTCAAGTGGAATCGCGGTTACATAGGTTGTAACCAGAGATAAGGGAGCTAACCGCGAAAGCTATGAATGCCAGGAAAGCCATTGCTACTGAAGCAGTTGCCATTTCCGTGAACCGGTCCTTTCCCCAATTTGATTGCCAGTCATCCGCCCTTGTTGCTGCTGAAGACGATGCCGATATCAGTAGGTATGCTAGTATCTGCAATGTTTCCAATAGAGATATAAACCCCATTCCAAGTTTGCAATTTCAGGATAAGCTGTGTTTGATTATTCATGGGACAAGTTAGCAGATTTGGTCCCATGCTAACTCAGTAACAACAGAAAACTTAAAAATGACTGCCACTCGATTACAATCTCCCACAAGTAGGCTCCTTCAACTGGAACACTTGCCATAATCCTATACTCGAGTCATGTCTCAAGGTTCAAACACACAACATCATCAGCTGCCACCCTAACATATATGTCTGATGTTTTAAATTGCAGATGACGCAGGTACAATCATGGTAACAATCCGCAACGCAACCGCGATATTGCGGCTGAAATTTAAAACCATGCATTTCCCCATATAGGCAATTCCCACATCCTTGTTTCACCAAAATCATCAGTCAAATGAACCTGTGGAGTTCAACTATCTACAGTACATCCCTTGAAGTTGAACCATATAACCAATGTTTTATATTAATTTATCTAAATTAAGCCTGCATTATTCATAATTACGAACCTTGCATTCACCTTAAACTAACGTTTGATTATAGGTGAACAAACCATGAAAAACTGTAAAACTTGCCTGGTCCAGAGAGAAGTTAAAGTGACGACGTAGATGGTGACGAATGACATGCTTCCCAGTTACTAAATGGTAGCCTAGATCATAAGCTTGAAACCCTGAATATACAAATCCAATCACATTCACAGACAGGCAATACCTGTCAAAAACACCCAGATGCGTTTTTATCAATACAACTTCAAAAGATTAAGCCTTTGAAAGTTTACGGATACAGATAGTGACCTGTACTCTTTATATCGATCAAAAGAGTCACCACTCCAACCCTGAGTCTTATCAGCCGCCATAACAGAGAACGAAATCAAACACAAAACGATCTCGCTTAATCGAAACCCCAATTCCCCCATCCGCACCATCTCTTCTCTACGCGACCTTCTTAAAATCGACGCCACCGTCCCCGGTCTCCGCTCCTCCCCAACCTTCCTCACAGTCTTTGCGCTTTCCTCTCTGATCGCCCTATTCATCATAACCGCCGGCGGACGATTCTCCGCCTCCTGTGCCGACGCCGACTTCACCGCCGCGTTCTCGGTTGGAAGCTGTGAAGTCACAGGGGACCATTGAGTAAACTTATCAACAGCGACGATGGCCTTGGAGTTATCGATTACGGGCGGCTGCTTCTCGGGCGAGTTAATTGGAGAGGCATAGGGAGGGGTCTCCGGTGGGTCGCCATGGTCGGATCGGAGAGGCGAGTGGAATCGGAGAGGTGAGTGAGGCGAGTCAAGATGAGACAACTCTGAGTTGGATGAAGACGAGCGCCCCATGTTGTTCGGGATATGGATTTTGGGTTTGGATTTGGGTTCCACCATCTTCGCCGTAAGATTTAGCGGGCTTTAAGGGACAAGTGTTGTATATAAGTGTTCCGCGTGTTGCTGTTTGGCTAGTGAGAAACTGGGGAAAAGTTTGAGAAAGAGAGAGAAAAAGAATCTGAGAGAAGAGGCTTTCCGTTCATGTTATGCTTGTGGGCCCGCTACAAGATAGCTATTTGTATTTAGGTACAAACAAATACACGACTTAGGATGTTTGAATGCAACGAGAACTCGACACGTCATCCTCGTTTATCTTTCTGGAATTTGGCGATAGGACATTGGCTACCGATCAGATGAAGCTGACAAGTGCATTTACAGCTAATTATTGCTCATAGGCTGATATTCCAAGTAACATATTGCGCACACATCAAGACTGAAAAAGTATGAACTTTTTTTTTTGGGACCAAAATATGCCTTTTTCAAATCTCAAATTACTAATTAATTGAATTTAAGTTAAGATAATTAAAAAATCTTATATTTTTGTTAATTTTAAAATTATAGCTTAAATTTTAAAAAGTGATAATTAAATACTTAAATTTTTAATTTTTCAATTCTAATCCGAAGTTAATATCTTTGTTAATATTGTTGATATAACTTGCCACACATAATAGACATTCTTAACACTTAATTAAATTAACTAATTAAATTTCATTAAGTTGTTTAATTAAACTACGTATTGTTTAATTTTATTAGATAATTCACTTTCAATGGTATATTTAGTGAATTATTATATGTTTTCAAAATTTTATTTAATATATTTTTGCATAACATCGGTTGTGAAATTTTTATTAAAAAATATTAAATGGATTAAATTTTGATGTTTTTAATAAGGTCTAATTTTTTGAATTGAAAGATACTTTTTTGTGTGCAAGTAAATTGAAGAAGAACAAGCGGGAAATTGCAAAAATTAGGAACTTTTTGGTAGGATTCTTTAACCAAATTGAGAGTGTGAGTTTAGCTTTATGGGTTAAAAGCACAAATTCCTCATCCAGCTTTTGGTTCACTTGTTTAGCTGTGAAAAAAGGTATCTTGAAGAAAGGACAATGCTTACTTAACAACATTTACTTAGGACAGGAGCATATGTCCTGAGCATATGCATATGAAAAGAAAGCAAAGCAGACAGCCATCACAAGAAAAGAAACATAAAAAGATGCAGTGCTAATAATCTTACTGGAGGCCTGAAAAGATACAAGGAAGGAATAATAATATCTTTTTCTTGTTGATGGAATTCATGACTGAATCAGTGCCTTAAACAACAAAAAGAAACCACCACTTGTAGCACATCTGGCTGTCAACTTTTTTGCTCCTATTGGGGCTTGCTTGCTTCACCACTTGAATCTCTCTTTGGGGATGTTCACAAAGTCCAACGATCCTAAGCATACTGTCACACATGTATCCACCAAAGTTTGAGGATTCTGTGACACCAATTTTGGACAATGGGACGAGAAAGAGCATAGCAAGGCCCTAAAGCTCTTATTATTGCTTACAGAAATTACAAAGTGAAACTACACATTAAGGTTTTCAAAGCTTTTGTAACATGATTGCTTGATTAGTCAGCAACGAATGATTCTTACGGTAAATTATCAGTAAAAAAAAAATGCAAGATCGAATCTAAACGTAACGGAATGAATTTAAAATTTTCATATAATCAACTTTAACAAAATTTAATTAGAAATATAAAACAAGAAATTGACAAAACTATACTAACATGTTTCGATTTCCTGTTATAATTTCTTGTCTCCTTGAATCCGTCAATCCATGAGTCGTTCAATCGTCCGACATCTAATGACATCCACAGATTTATTCAAAGAAAACTCAAATCTAATTTGAGAGGAAAAATGTAAGAAGTGTTAGCTCTAAATTTTCAAAATTTTCCTTTTATATGAAAAATCTTATTTTTCATGTTCTTGGATTTTATTAAAATTACAACTAAAGTTAAACTTTAGTCACAATTACGAATTAATCCTTATAAGATCAAATATCACATATTGATCCTTAAAGTTTTTTAAAACTTCTCAATTAAGTCCATCTTAATTCAAATTTCATTTTATCCTTTATAGACCTTTTATGTGTGACCCATTGGGTTCCTAATATGTTGGCCATGATTATAAATTATAATTCTAATTCATAATTAGAATCAGATAAATAAAAACTCCTTTTAATTTATCTTTAATTTCCTAATTAAACAATTTATAATCATAGATCATGATTGATGTCTAGCAACATGTCATGACCATTCAAATATTAAGAATGTCAAAGTGGTTTGACTTAACCTGTCTATGCATAACCATAATATATAAATTAATCCTTTCGTCATCTATTGTTCCAATTGAAATTAGACTATGGAATTCGTGTCGACTCTAAATAATTCAATCATGTTCGTTCTTGCTAATTAGTAAATGATTTATAATTGATATTTGAAAACAACTTTTCCAAATTTCAATTTACTCTGGCTAGAGATTCCCAAAATCATTACTAATCAAGAACAGCAGAACATTCTTCCTAATTACTTTAGGACAACGAATCCTTTAT
>JAOSBP010000007.1:18585300-18609904 GCA_027563825.1 Erythroxylum mucronatum | reverse complement strand
AATGTACAAGTCGACTTATCGGTACTGGACATGTGTAAGTCGAGTTACTGGAGTGTACAAGTCGACTTACACTTACAGCAGGATGATGACATGTTACATTAAAGTCATGGATGGGGATGAGATAACTATAACTTAGGATCAACAGAGTTCTTAAACCAAAACCATGCATCTAAAAAGGATTTTGGCTAGAATATTGATAACTACCCATTTGAACTGATAATTCAATACAAGTGGCAACCAGATGAAGAAACAGAAAATCAATCCTCTTATTGCAAAATTATGCCGGCATGATTTTGTTGTATCAGGGCCTGCAAAGGTGAAAGACTTGCCATAATACTAGCTCCAGAAATAACAACATGCTATTCTTTTACCATAGAAATTTGTAGAATAGATGATCATATTCACTTATGAGCATTCCCCCAAACAAATTCAAAGGTTGACGATGAACATTCTGTCCTACTATCAATATGTGAATGTAGTGGGTTAGATGAAACTTTGTCAGAGCTCCAAAATGCCCTTTAGCAGCTATTGCTGCCATTTTCAACTTGACAGCTCTACTTTCCTAACTATTATTATCTTGAGTTATTCCAGAAATATGTAATACAAAAGATTCTTTCTCCATATCATTAATCTTAGCTGGATGACGTGCATAGTCTTCTTTGGTAGTGTTATTTTGTTTATTATGAACAAGAGCAACAAAAAGCTTCATATTGTGCAATCTCTAGCTTGTAGGAAGTCTTCCTTCTCAACTGACTTTCAAGTTGAAACTTTCAATGGTGACAATCAGTAGGCACAAAGAAGCATACGATGAAACAAATAATGTGATTCCTGGAAAGTGTACTTGTTCTTTTACTATTTAACTTTTGAAAATTTAAGTATAGCCTCTATCTAAAGAAACAGTGAAATTTAAGTTGAGATTCATGCATGATATTGTGGCTCCAGATGCTCGGGGTTATATGTTAAAATCAAGATTTACACCCATATTTGAACTAGTCATTACAGAGAATAACCCTAGACTAAAAGAAATAATCTCTAGAGGATAGAACTGGATAATTCGACGAGATAATCTTCTACAACAAAGTCAACAGCTTCGGCAAATTAGTTAGCAATTTAGTAAATCAAGCACCCGTTAACAAGAAAAGTAAAAGAATACAATACAACCCATAATCAATCAATCTCAAGCAAAAGATACACTTTCGGTGCTCAGCAAGCAATTACGTGCTCTACAATATGTTGTTGCTGATTGAACCAAAGTTAAGAAGGGTTGCTATCGATTGCACAAAGTCAGAAAATGCAAGAAGCAAGAAGAAGAAAAAAGAAGAAAAGTGGTATTCATTATTTTGGTAGCAGAATGTTTTAGCTAAGAAAATTAAAACGTAGCTAAATATTTTTAGAAACGTTATGGATAGTGTAGGTAAAAAGATTTGATGACGATTTTATATTTGTAGCTAAAAAATTTTATTGACAAATATTTATTTTTAATTTGATATTTAATTATAATTATTAACAACATTTTTAATTCATGTTATTGTTTGTAACATGGTTTGAATTATAATTTAGTCACATTTTGTAATTATTGTTGGTGACATATTGTTTAAATAATAATTAATTAAAATAAAATAGAAATGTTTCATAATAAAAGATAAAATGCATTTTATACAAAAACATGTAAATAAATGTTAATTAAAAAACTAAAGAAAAAAATTCTCGACAAACTAAGAGTCCTCATCATCACTACTACTAATATACTATGACCTAAGTATTTGTTTGACCATATTTTTAAGCTTGGTTAATTGTCTTTCAGTACGATCTAGTTTTTGCTCATTACATTTTAAATTTTCTACAATACGATCTAATTTTTCTTTATTATATTGTAACTAAGCTTTAAGTAACTGGTTCTCCTCTTGAAGCGTTGTTACATATACTGGTCGTGACGATAATTAACCAATTAACTCAGGGCCATGTGCAAGACCTTTAATATATCCTAATCTTGTATCAAGGACATTGTTGCAAATGTCATCCACATCGGGCTCATTCCCATCAGACAATGATATCTGCAACAACTCTTGCATCTTGTCTTACAATTTGAAATACAAAATCGAGATGTAATTCAAATATTATTACTTAGTATTACATAAATAAATACACTCTAAAATTAAAATTTTTATACTTATATAATTATTTTGTATCTCTTCAGATGTTCAACCTTTACCTTCCTTGTAGTGTGTTTGCTTGTAGAGTGTGATCTTATCACACTCTTGTCTATGAAATTGAGTCTGGCTCTGTTATATAAATAAAAATTATAATACAATAGATTTTATTATGTTAAGTAATAGAATAATAACTTGTAAACATTACACTTACAAATTCTTGTTGTATAACAACAAATGATTTGGAGCCAGTGTTTTAAGAAGTTTTCATTTTTGCTCTATTATCCTTAACTTTCTCATACTTCTCCTTAATAAAGAGAAGAAATAGTCATTAAATGAAAAAAAATAAATGGAAGGAAATATGAAGAGAAAGAAGATAAACCTTAACCTTCGCAGAAGCCTAATAATCACACATTTCACTCCAATTTTCTGGAGTCACCTGTTTTGAATCATGTCTTCTTACCTCCTCATCTGAAAAGAAATGTAGTATTTATGAAGTCGATAACGATGATCCTTTGCCCTTTGTTTCAATAATAAACTAACACAGCTTGAAACTTCAGGGTTTTCGATATCGACGATATTGAATTTCATCTATGAACAACATGTATAAGTTAACTTACTCTTTAAATAAGTAAAACTGTAATGCATATAATAAAATGAATTGAAAAATTACTGAAACTTTGTCCAAAGCATTCTATAGCAAGTTGTCTCCTTCAACTAGCTGGTATGCTGAAGGTAAGACAATTCATTCATGACAACGACTCCCAACTTACTAGACAATTTTTTTGATTGGATCTTATTAAGAGGACAACATTGCGTGGGGTCAATATGCATAGACAACCTATTATTCATTGCAACATTCATCCGTTGCAACTCATATAAGTTAACTTACTCTTTAAATAAGTAAAACTGTAGTGCATATAATAAAATGAATTGAAAAATTACTGAAACTTTGTCCAAAGCATTCTATAGCAAGTTGTCTTCCTTTAACTAGCTGGTATGCTGAAGGTAAGACAATTCATTCATGACAACGACTCCCAACTTACTAGACAAATTTTTCGATTGGATCTTATCAAGAGGACAACGTTGCGTGGTGTCAATATGTATAGACAACTTGTTATTCATTGCAACATTCATGTGTTGCAATGAATGTTCCTTTTGTGATACCTCAACCTTTTTTTCTTATATCGGTATTGGAACCTGACAACAAAAGAATAATGATAACAAAAAACACATTAAACATGTAAATATATATTTGAGCATAATTGTAAATATAGGTGGTTAATAATAACAAACCTGAAGATCCCTTAGCACTAGTTGAGGTAGATATAGGTTGTTGCTGACTGCCTTCATTGAAGTATGAAATCGATGGTTGTTGAACGATAGGGTCGGATTGATTAGTTGCTATGGGGGAGAATATATTATGTAGTTGCCACTCTCTTTTCCTTGTTTCTACCAGGTCCCATTATATTGAACAACTAAAACAAAATATCAACATAACGCATAATCTTTACTCAAACATCAACATTCCACGTGAATATAAGTCAAACACAAGTCAAAATTAAACATTTGACATAAACATATATAAATCAAACACCAATATTACTCATAAACATAAGTAAAAATCAACAATACACATCGATTCATCCTGAATAAACATAAGTAAAACATCAACAACATAACTCAAATATGAATATGACATTTAAAACAATATAAACAATTTATTTACATTCAATCATTATGATCAAGATGTTGAAAATCATCATCATTAATTACATTATCATTGGATTCTTCATCACTAATATATTCAACCAAAGTATCATCATTATCATTTAATTCATCCTGAGTATAGTCTTCATTTGTTTGTGCGATAAAATTGGCTTGGACTTCATCCAATTGTACTATGTTGGGATTAACATCTCTTTTATGGAATGATGATATATTTGCATCTTCTAATGGAATGGCTTTATTAATGAACTCCAATCCAACCCATTAATAA
This sequence comes from Erythroxylum mucronatum, assembly GCA_027563825.1. Taxonomy (NCBI): domain Eukaryota; kingdom Viridiplantae; phylum Streptophyta; class Magnoliopsida; order Malpighiales; family Erythroxylaceae; genus Erythroxylum; species Erythroxylum mucronatum. The sequence goes on along the minus strand of JAOSBP010000007.1, from coordinate 18,605,755 downwards.
ACTTTATCTGCATCTGCATTAAATTGACCATTATCCCATTCACAAAAATCGAAGGCATTTCATCGTTGAAACTTTTGAACAACCTTCCAATTGCTACCCAATACAGTATTGTTGAGGTAGAAAACTTGCTTTACTTGACTTGCAAGGACAAAAGGATCATTATCATACCATGTCTTACTAACATTGATGCTAGTAATATTCCCGTTCACTTTCATGTCAGTAAGATCAAACCATTTGCACTTAAATAGAACAACCTTCTTATCCTTGATTTAGTGCAACTCTATTATTTCAAATATGTCACTTAAATAGTAATACCATCTCGATCTTGTATGTGAAATCTCACGTCATTAACAATGCAACCTATATATTTTTTCCCACAAATATGAGGCCCACATGCTAAACTATATAATGTTGTTGTTGCCTCTTACACATTATGGTTATGTAACCATATCATCTGTATGACAACATAAAATTAGAAGTTATTCTGACATATAAATTGTCACATGTTCATAATATGTAATTAATAAGTAACTCGATTTCTAAACCATGATACAAACTTCAACTTATGTCTTTATTCAACATTAGTAATCCTTTTGCTGCGAATGGACTTTTTGTGCTCTCTATTTAAAAAAGTAAATGAGATTCAATGAACAAAATTCTAATATGATTGTTTGAATTAGAAGGAATATACATAATCCATATATATATCGACTTTCTTGCAATTGTTCAAAATATAGCAATGGGCGATTTCGAATTCGTCTTTAGTTAACTCCACATATTTACCCACACCAAGTGACCTTACTTTTTGGAAGAAAATTGACAACCCACCCTCTTCATCACAATCAAAGTTACATTCTGGTCTATTAAATCTTGTCCCCACATCACTTAAGTATGCTGAACAAAATGTCAAGCATTTATTTGCTCTATAAGCCTTTGTAATAGACCCTTCAGGTCAAGCTCTATTATGCACATAACACTTAAGAGAGTATAAAAACCTGAACAAAATATAAAATATTAGGAACTGTTCCTAACAAATAACTTTTAAAAAAGTAAAAGTTAATATGAATTACCTTTCAATCGGGAACATCCATCGAAATTGAACCGTTACACAAAGTTTTGTGTCATAAGATAAGTGAATTGCCAAATGAACCATAACATCAAAAAATGATAGGGGAAATACTAGTTCAAGCTTACATAGAATGAAAGCAATGTCTTTTTCCATTTTGTCAAGTTCTTCAACTTTAAGTGTCTTACAACATAACTGCTTAAAAAACTCTCCTAATTGACCCAAAGTTACATGCACATCTTTCGGCAAATACCTGCATATTCTAATGGGAAGTAATCGCTGCAAAAGTACACGACAATCATGGCTTTTCAAACCTAATACCTTTCCCTCTTTAACATTTACTCAACGGCCTATATTTGATGCATACCCACAGGAAACTTCACTGATTGAAGAAATTGATAGAAAGATTGCTTCTTCCTTTTTGACATGTAACAAGCAAGGGGAATAATGTATGACCCATCATCTCTTCTTTTCAAATGCAAGCCTTTTCCAATATTCATGTCTTCCAAGTCATGTCTAGCCTTAATTGTGTCTTTCGATTTCCTATTAATTCCCATCATAGTTCCTAAAATTGAGTCACAAAAATTTTTCTCAATATGCACCAAATTAAGATTATGCCTCAATAGTAGTTCCTTCTAATATGACAAATTGAAAAATATGCTTTATTAGTCCAATTAAGTTCAACATCATTTCTCTTTCTCTTTCTATTACTTGGGTGTTTGCCAGGTGTTATGTCACCCAAATATGATAGCTGGTAAACAATATCATCACTGGAAAACTGTAATGGAATGTCACCCGATTCTACTTTTTCATTAAACAATTTACTTCTTTGCCATCTTGCCCATGTTCCAAATAACGACAATGATCTATATAACATATTTTACTTCTTAGCCTCATTGAACAAGTTTGATGGTTACAAACAGGACAAGCCTTATACCCTTTAGTGCTCCACCCAAACAAATTCCTATACGTTGGGAAACCATTTATAGTCCACAAAACAACGGTATGCATTATAAATGTTTGACTTTGAATACCATCAAAAGTTTGTAATTCAAATTCCCATAGATCTTTTAAGTCATCAATTAATGGTTGCATCTATACATCGATATCCTTACCCAGAGCAATAGGTCCTGGAATAAGCAAAGACAATAACATAAAAGGTTCCTTCATACACTTATATGGAGGTAAATTGTATGGCACTAAAATTACCGACCACATGCTGTATGAAGTACTCATATTACTGAAAGGATTAAATCCATCTAAGGCCAATCCAAGTCAAACATTACGACAATCCTATGCAAATTATGAAAACTTTCTATCAAATTCTTTCCATGCCATTGAGTATGCTAGATGACGCATGATGTTATCATCAATGCGTTTCTTTTTATGCCACCTTATATTAATGGCTATTTTTGTTGACATAAAAAGTCTTTGTAGCCGTGGTTTAATAGGAAAGTATTGCAAGATTTTATTCCGTATCTTTTTCCCTCTCCCATCATCCACTTTGCACCTTGATGTACCACAAATTGGACACTCCTTAAGATCTTTACTTTCCTTTTGAAAAAAGAACACAAACATACTTACAAGCAAGAATTGAAATATATCCCAACCCAAGATCCCTTAACAATTTATTTGTATTATAGTAAGATTTGGGCAATTTGTGTCCAACAGATAATGTATTGTTTAGTAAGTCAATTACCATGTCAAAGGACTTGTTATCTATTTATTATAGACCTTCAAATGTAACAATTTGACAACAACAGATAGTTGTGAGAAATTTGAGCACCTCGAATATAATTCTTCTTGAGTAACTTTCAATAACTTCCCAAAATTATCTTTTATAATACTACCAATTATTTAGGCATACCTGTTTCATTCTTAGTCTCTATATAATTCCCATAATCATCTAACATCTCGTCAATCCCATCATCACCATCATCATTAACAATACAATCATCTTCATCATTATTGTTACTATCATCATAACTTGTACCACCACTTCTACTACAACTTGTTTCCTTACGTTCACCATGATAAAGCCATGGACTATAGAATTTATCTATGCCTCGAGTTAGTAAGTGATTATATACCACATCTTGACTTTGAAACTCGACATTTAAGCAATCGATGCAATGACAACAAATATGACATTCATCACCCATTTGATGTTACATCAACTTTAAGTTACTACTAATTAGAGTGTTTTGGATTTAAGTTCGTTGACAAAGTTCGAAAGTCAAGAAAGTCTAAGGTACGTGGTGTTGTTTACGTCTGTAAATCGAGAAAAGGACTTCTCGCTATCGCTCCTAGACTCATGTGGAAATTTTCATCTCTAAGCCTCATCGGAGCTGCATTACCGGTTTCTAGCCTATATACCATCCTAAAGGTTTATTATGCCTCAATGCTTCAAAATACCCACATTAAATGCAATACTTAGACTGTTAAATCAGAACTTTATGTTATCATCAATGATACTCATAATATTGCAAACAACAACATGATAACAATATCTCATTTGCAATCACAAAAATTTTTTCTTACAAATACTTCTTCTAGTAAAGCAAAACATATTGGAGACATTAGTTGGACGACTTACTTGGATAGACGAACAATCGCAAACTATAAAGAAGGAGGATGTTGAACGATTATGGATGTTCTTCAATACAAAACAGAGCCTGCAAAATATTATCTGACTTTAATATCCAACTTCAAATTCCACAAAAAGCAAATTGAAATTCCAACTTAAAATTTCATAATAAGCAATTTGAACTTCACAGTACCATAATTTGGATAATTTTCTAAAAATAAAATAATCTCCTAATTTTATATAATTAAAATTTAGGCCCTTATTATAAAATTTATTTTTTAGAAGATATAACTCATATGAGGTTACTTTAGAGACATTAATATTAATAACTTGAATAATTAAAGATAAAAGAATATACATTGTATTATATAAAATTTTCTTAATTTTAGCATAAGTTTGACATAGCAATTATCTCTTTGTTCCTATTAATTAAAACAATACTAATTAGTAAAGTGAGTACTTTTTTAATGTATTACTCATATGGATAAATGTTACTGATGTCAAGTGTCTATAAAACAAGCTTAAATTAGTATAAGGAAAAGCTCATTTAATTCTCATACAATTACAAAACTAAGAATAATATGAAGTACTTGAAATGTTATGATTTTTAACAAAAAAAACGTACCACTCCATCAAGAGTTTATGGACATAAATACATCAAAATGAAAGTGAAACTTGAACAAAAAATACTTATAATTTCATATTTATATTACACTTTTAAATTAGTATTTCATCCCATGACATATCTACTTAAATTATATTGTTCCCAACTTTTATTTAATAAAAATTCATCATCATTTAGTGGACTCTCACCATCACCATCATTCCTTCATCCTAGATCATCTTTTAATTCTTTCTCGTCTAAGAAAATTGATTCCTATAAAACCCAATATACTAAATGATCATTATGATCAAGTTAAACTGGATCAATAGAACTAAGTCCATATGTTCAAACTATATAATTAACGTGCTTAGTGACCAATACTTTATCCATAAACCACTTTGAATTTTCGTCGAACACTTCAAAGGCATGACATATTCATCCCAAATCACCTAAGGAAATCATGTCTTTTTCCTTCCTCAATATATTGTAAAACAATTCAAAGCCAAATGCGCCACAGATAATCAAAACAAACGCAAAAACACTCCAAAAACTAGCTTAAACCATCAGGTATTTTCTCTTAAAATACCAACACAGTGAACACAACATTCATTATAGAGCACAAATGTTGAATGACTTACCTCCACCAAAGGGTAGAAGCACCCTAGGGAAAAGGCGGAAGCTGAGATTGTGGAAAATTTAATAACCCTCGGCATTTTTTCATTTACACAGAATTTGAGACGATGTTATTGGGCGTCGAAGAGATGACGTTGTCTCAACTTTTTTTTAAATGCCAAAATATTTGGCAACTAATGACGTTTTCGTTGCCAAAAGATAAATGGCATCACACATTTTGAGACCAATTTAAAAATCATCGACATTTCCATGAACACAATGACGTTTCACTTTGCTTAATTTGTTCATCTATTTAGAGACGATATCGCAAAACGTCATAAAAGGTTCACATTTTGCGACTAATCTTTGAAAGTGTCGCCAATGCTACACTTTTTTACTAGATCAATGAATTTTGCTAAATTTTTTAATATATCCTAAACATAAATTACTATAATACTTATATAGGAGAAAATGCAGTTTTTTTACACCTAATAAAATTTTTTAGTAGCAATAATATATCCAACAACTAATGTAACTAGTGTAATGTTTTATGAAAATTTACATTATGTATAAATATTCTCATATGTTACGTATGTAATATATATTACTTTATTTAATAATTATTATCTTTTTATTATAATAAATTTTCGTACTGTAACATATAATCTTCATATATTATATTTCCCAAATGTGAAACCAAATGATAATGACAAACCATTTGGGAACGGGTTTATGAATCCTGACGAAATGTTATATTTCTTTCGACTTTATCGAAAACATTGTCGTTTACATTAACTACAAACAACGTCATTTGTACAACATTCATCTTTATTCACCATCTAACAAACGATGTGGTTATTTGTACAACAAATGTCATTGTTTTATTGTACAACCAACTATGTCGTTCCCTACTAGGTTATTAGCACAAAATTGACAGAAAAGATGAAGCCATCTTCGTCTCTGAGTATTTACCATTTTCATACATTCTCCCTCTGGTTTTGGCAATTATTGAAAAAGCCTCGCTCGTAGTGAATCTTCTTCTTCTGTTGTGGTCGTCTTCAATTGTCTGTTCGTCCAAGTAAGTAATCCACCTTATATATTGTCAGTTTTCTATTCTCCTTTCAATCTTTGGGTTATTGTAATGTGCTTTTCCTGTCTTCTTTGTCCACAAAGTTTTGTGATGTGGTTTCGATTGTCTGCGTAAATTGAAACTGCTATGCTTCATTGTGACCGATTGAAGATGTATAAGTTCTAAACTGTAGTACTTTCACTTTTCAAACCCTTCTTCTTGTGTTCTGTTTTCAATAAACATTTAGGTGTTTATTATGAGTTCTTTTGTTTTCTTGCATATGGTGTATAGGTCGTGTTTGATTTTGTGTTTTGAAGATGATTTATTGTCCTCCTTTGTTAATTGTAAATAGGTTGACAAGTTCTAATTACATTTAACGAGTTTTTTAGGAAAGCCTGCTAACTATTCGATAAAACGTCTGAAAGAGTATTTAACTTGTTTTAAATAATAATAATATAACCTTATATAGATAATACTATATTTTTGTACATCAACAACATGGTCATGTGTAATCTACTTTTAATTAAAAAATTTAGATATGATATAAAGGGTAAATGGATTACTTTTATTTTAATAATGGTAACTTTCATCTCATTAGGCAGATTGAAGATGTATCACTACTAAACTATAGTATTTTCAGTTATCATTGAAAATTCCATTAAACATAATGAATTTTATTCTAAATTCACTTTTTTCATAATATAACTTTTATCATAATTCATCGAGGAATGTTGAAGTGACGACTAGTTTTTGATGGTGGAAATTCACTTCGTTGGGAAGAATGTGGTAAAATTGTCCCTAATGAAGTAATAAACAATGCAGAACAAATCCCCTCTTTATACACTAATAATCGTTTGTCTTCTATGGTCGATCTTTTTCTTCAAGGTTTTTAGTATCATCCCAACTACCTCACTTTCCTTATTATCTACATCTCATTTCTTGTTACGAACCTATTATATATATGAACATTTGATTTTATATACTATATCTTGTGTTAAGCTTCCTTGAATCTTTAAGAGAACATAGATGGAAATGGAGGCAGGGGCGATATCACAATGTCCGTAAAGGATTGGAGAAATCTGTTGTTTTGAAAAATGTGTCGATTCCAATGACTTGGTATGGTCATTCAGGACTGCATGTGTTCCAATTTGGGTTCATTTTACGATTTCACTAAACTAGCAATCTAAGTTCTATATTGATTGTGTTTTAGGTGAAACGCATTATACCGACAGTTCATCTGAACAAGTTATCTTCCATACTAAATATAGGGACTCATTCACTGTATTCTCTAGAAGTTTAGCTATAGCGAAGAAGCTTATGGAAGGGGGTGTCAACAACCCAGAACCTAAGGGAAGATCTTTCATTATTTCAATTAGTACCTTTAAACGTGCAAGGACCCTTCTTGGGAATCTAGACATTGGGAACTCATTTACTTTTACTGACTCTTTATGTCACTTGGAATCTAAAAAAATAATTATATCATTGTCATTTATCAATGCAATCGACTGGACTCAGCTTTAAACTTAATTTATTGTTCTATATGTAAGACTTTTTCAAACAACCTCTCTACTAGTTAGGGGTAAGGCTACGTACTATTGTCGTTGTTATTGTTGTTGTTCTATGTTTGTAAGAATTGTTAAATTTCTATCTAAAAGTTTGTACTACTTACCACATATCATTATATTATATTGCAACCATTTTCGAAGCTTTTATAAATAATTATTTTACTGTTATTAAATATTAATGATTAAGATTAGTTGTTAACTTAAAATTATGATATTTTTAGCATTGTTCAAATTTAACTTTTTTGGTTCACTTAGCGTTAACTACGATTATTAAGTACACTTAGCATTAACAAACTATCTTCTAAATATTATTAATTTTAACAATATTATCATATACAAAAATTCATCAAGATTCACCTAAAACTGTGTGGAAAATATTAAGACAAACAATTTGCGACGAACACCATAATCGTCGCCAAATGGTGCCATATTTGCTACGAATCTAATAAATAATTGCCATAGGTGGCATACCTGCAACGCTTTAGAATATCATCTCCAATAATTGGCGACGAACCAAATAAATTGTCACACTAAGTACACTTTTCGTGACATTTTATAGATATCATTTCTCAATATAACGTTTCTATGTCACTTGCGTGACGATTACCATAATAGTTGCAAAAATATGACTATTGGTGACATAATGTATATTTCAGTCACTATTTGCTTCAACCATTTGCAACTCTTTTCCATAATCAATGCCAAGTACATTGATTTCCCCTACATCTGGTGACAAAGTAGCAGTTAGTAGCAAATATGTTTCATTTTTGCAATAAAATTGTATAAACGTCTTTAAAACTTCATGTTATAGCGACAATATTTGTTAATTGTCATAACTATGTTCACTTTTCTGATGTTTCTAAAAAATGTCGTAAAATCGTTTACTGATAGCGATGAGAACTTAAATTGTCACTAAATGTGTTCTTTTAGAGACAATTTATAGATCGTCACAAATTAAAACGTTGCTAATAGATTGATCTGTTGTAGTGGCGTCTAGGAAGCCTATAAATAAGGCTTCCCATATTAGTTTCCATTCATCCCAAATCTCCTCTTCTTCAGTTTAATCTCCACAGTTTAGAGAGTGTTTCTCCAACTTCTTGAGAGAGTTAGTGTTTTCTCTTGCAAAATAGAGAGAGGTTGCAACTCCTAAATTTTCATATTGAAGTTTCTTCTTCTTGCCTGTGATTTTTACCTTAATTTGTTTGGATTTTTTCACATAAAAATCTGTGTTTATTTCTTCATTACTATTTCTTCAATCCTATTTAGTTGTTATCTTGCTCTAATCCGATCAATTTTCACAACAACTGGCATCAAAGCATGATGAGAAAATTATGACAAATTTTTTTGGCACAATCCGTTCGATTTTTAGGTGAAGAAGGTGAAAGTTGATGAATAGTAAAATAGTAACCAAGAAAGGTGGCAATTGTTCTTGCATTTATTTTGAATTAACACTGTAATAATCATTGAGCAGTAGCAACTGGGCACTATTCATGTATATGATACTATTTATATGTACTATAAGGTAGTATTTACTTATACTATACTATTCATACAAATGGATACTATTCACGTGAAATAGTGGGAGTTAAGTTCTGTTCGTGATAGAAGAAATGGTGGCAAAATTTGAAATTGAGAAGTTCAATGAGAGTAATTTCTCATTGTAGAAGTTAAAGATGAAGGCTATTTTGAGAAAAGATAATCGTTTAGTGACTATCAGCGAAAGGCTAGCAACATTCACAGATGATAATAAGTGAAATGAGATGGACGAGAATGTTATCACAAATCTTCATTTGACATTAGCAAATGAGGTGTTGTCAAGCATAAAGCAGAAGAAGATGACAAAGGAGATCTGGGATCATTTCACTAAGTTGTACGAGGCCAAATCACTTCATAACAAGATTTTCCTTAAGAGAAAATTGTACACTCTTCAGATGTCAGAATCTACTTCAGTGACAAAGTACATCAACACCTTGAATACTCTATTTTCTCAACTCACATCACTGAATCATAAAATAGAGTCTTAAGAACCTGTTGAACTTCTACTTCAAAGTCTACTAGATTCGTATGATTAACTCATCATCAATTTAACAAATAATGTTCGTGTAGACCATCTAGTCTTTGATGATTTTGCAACTGCTATTCTTGAAGAAGAAAACCAATGCAAGAACAAGGAAGATAGGCAAGCATCTTTACAATAAGCAGAGGCATTGACGGTGATGATAGCGAGATCAACGAAATGTGGTCAAAATGGAAACTACAATCATGGTAGGGAAAGCAAGAAGTAAGAAGAATTTAAGATGTTATAATTGTGGCAAAAAGGGTCATGTGAAGAAGGATTGTCAAAATAAGATAAATTCCAATCCTTAAGGAAATATGGTGAGCACTTCTGAAGATGGTAATGTCCTATGTTGTGAGGCAGTGACAACAAATGAAAGAAAAAAAAAGATTTGTTGGTGTATGACTTTTTAACTCAGAAGCTACTTTTCATATGACCTCTCGGAGGGAATGAATCTATCATTATGAACCTGTCTTAGGAGGATTTGTGTGCAATTGCAATGATCATGCCTTAAAGATTATTGGTGTAGGAACCACCAAGCTAAAGTTGTATGATAGTAATTCGTACTATCCAAGGAGTGCAGCATATGGAGGGCTTGAAGAAAACTTATTGTCTTTAGGACAACCTCGTGATCTTAGTTGCAAGGTTTAAATTGAAAAAAAATCATACAAATAATTTGAAGTGCGCTTGTATGTACGAAGGGAGAAAAGATAGCTACAAATTTATATGTACTGAAGGGAGAGATTTTGCAAAAGGCAGAAGCATCAGTTGTTTCAGGATGTTCAAATGCAATGATATGACATCATAAACTTGGACATATGTCTGAATAGGGAATGAAGATTCTTACTGAGGAAAAGCTACTTCCAGGGCTCACAAAGGTATCTCTGCCTTTCTGTGAGCATTATGTTATAAGCAAGCAGCATCAGTTAAAGTTTAACACATCAAATTCTAGAAGCAAATTAGTTTTAGAATTGGTTCACTCTGATGTATGGCAAGCACTAGTTCTGTCTAGGGATGTCAATTTTGACTTTGGCTCGAGTTGACCGGGCCACAAGCCAAAAGTGGTTTGCCCAATTGGGTTAGGAGCCTAGTACAAGTCGGCTCGGCCCCGCCTATGTTCCAACCGTTACTTCAAAAATGACGTCATTTCATAAAAAACGTCATTTTTGACATTTTTTTAAAAAATTATAAGATAAGCTGGGTTGACCCGACCAGCCTTTGGCCCATCTAGCCATGGGTCGGGCCACGAGCCACCCTAGCCCATGGTCGGGCCCATTGACATTCCTAGTTCTGTCCCTGGGAGGAGCGAAGTACTTTGTGTGCTTTATTGACGATTAATCTAGGACATATTGGGTGTATCTAATCAAGAGGAAGATAGATGTATTTCTAATCTTTAAAGTTTACAATGCGTAGGTAGAACTTGAATATGGAAAGAATATCAAGTGTTTGAGCACAGAAAATGGAGGAGAATACATTGGCAATGAACTTGATCAATTCTACAAGCAAGAAGGCATCCAAAGACAGTTTACAACAACATACACTCCTCAGCAAAATGGAGCGGCAGAGCGGATGAACAGAACTTTGTTAGAGAGAACTAGAGCTATGTTGGCAACTACAAGCCTAGATAAGACTTTCTGGGTAGAAGCAGTCAGTATTGCTTGTTATGTGGTAAATTAGGCTCCTTCAACTGCAGTTGAGTTAAAGACATCGATGGAGATGTAGACTAGTAAGTCAATTGATTATTCAAACCTTTATATATTCAGAAGTCCTGTCTATGTGATGTACAATTTTCAAGAAACTACGAAATTGGATCCAAAATCTAGTAAATGCTTATTATTAGGGTATGCTGATGGAGAGAAGGAGAATCATCTGTAGGATCTCACTTCCCATAAGGTTATCATTAGCAGGAATGTAATATTTGTAGATGAACTGCAAAAGAAAGGAGATAATGATCGCACATCAAAGAAAGATTCAGAGACTACTATTGTTCACGTGAAAAAGGAATCCCAAATGGATTCTTCTGAAGCAGTACTAGAGCACGAGGTACAAGGACCAATAGAATCTGAAGCTCCAGAGACTCGTCAATCAAATTGCCTAAAAGGTGACCAGATTGATATTCAGACTATATTATGGAGGGCAATGTTACATACTATCTTTTAATTAAGATTGGGAGCCATCAACTCTCCACGAGATAATGAATAGTTCAGATGCATCTCAATAGATGACAACAATGCAGGAAGATATTGAAGTTCTTCATAAGAATAATACTTGGAAACTTGTGCCACTACCACAAGAAAGGAAGGCCATTGACAACAAATGGGTCTTAAGATTAAGTGAATTGGTGATGATCAGGTATAGCGATATCGTGTAAGATTGGTGGTGAAAGGATATGCTCAGAAGGAAGGGATTGACTTCAATGAAATATTTTCTCCTATGGTTCAACTTACAATAGTTCGAGTAGTCCTGGCAGTATGTGCTAGATTGGACTTATATCTATAGTAGTTAGATGTAAAAATGGTTTTTCTTCATGAAGATCTTGAAGAAGAGATATATATGCTCCAACCAGGTTTTGAAGAAGTAAGAAAGGAGAACTTGGTTTACAGGTTGAACAAATCTCTGTACGGTCTAAAGCAGGCGTCAAGGTGTTGATACAAGAGATTTGATTCCTTTATTATGAGCTTTGGATATAACAGACTAAATGCAGACCCTTGTGCATATTTCAAAAGGTTTGATAAAAATGACTTCACCATCTTGCTGTTGATGTAGAAATGCTGGTAGAAAGCCCTAACAAAGATCATATTATATAATTGAAGGCTCAGTTGGCTAGGGAATTTGAAATGAAGGACTTGGGACTAGCAAATAAGCTTCTAGGGATGCAAGCTCACCGAGACAGAAGTAACATGAAGATTTGGCTTTCTCAGAAGAATTATTTGAAGAAGATCTTGTAACGTTTTAACATACAAGATTGTAAGCCAATTTCTACCCCACTTCTTGTTAACTTCAAGTTATCCTCCAATATGACTCCTAGCAGTGAAGATGAGAGGATGGAGATGTCTCGAGTATCGTATGCATCAGCAGTGGGAAGCATAATGTTCAATATGATTTGTACAAGACCAGACATTCAACATACAGTGAGAGTAGTTAGTCAGTACATGAAGAATCCTAATAGAGAGCATTGTAATGATATAAAGATAGTCTTTAGATACATTAAAGGAACCTCAGATTTTGTATTGTATTATGAGGGATCAGACTTTGGTGTCGATCCTCTTACGACCTGATGGAGACATGAGCAACATGGAAATGACAAGGAAGAAAGAATGGTGTGAAAATCTAATTGACTTTCATTCAAATCTTCAAGTGAGAGATTGTTGTTGCCGACTGCACTAAAGTAAAAAACGGTTGCTGTCGTCTGCACAAAGTCGGAGAAAGCAGGAAGAAAGAAGAAGAAAAATGAAGGCCAGCCAGCTGTAGACTATGGGAGGGCTATAAATAGGCCTTCTTATATCAGTTTTCATTCATCCCAAATCTCCTCTTCTTCAGTTTAATCTCCATAATTTAGAGAATGTTTCTCCTATTTCTTGAGAGGGTTAGTGCATCTCCTTGTAAAATAAAGAGAGATTGTAACTCCTAAATTTTCACAATGAAGTTTTTCTTCTTGCCTAAGGTTTTTATCCTAATTTGTTTGAGAGTTTTTCACATAAAAATCTCTGTGTTTATTTCTTCATTACTATTTCTTCAATCCTATTTAACTGTGAACCGGCTCTAATCCGATCAATTTTTACATCGCAATAAAGACTTGTTGCCGGCAAAAACAAAAGCAAAAAAAGGAGATACTTTGAGAACATCGACATAACTTTCAACCTGCTAAATCTAAAAAAAATGAAGAACCCATCTTTTTTAGTTCTATTCCAAAGAAGAACAAGTGTTGCTACTAATATCATCTTTGTTACAATTGCCCTCAAGGGGTGTGGCTCGATAGTTGAGAGCGGGGCTTGACTTCGGTTAGGTCCCAGGTTCGATTCCATGCTAGCCCCTCTTGTAAGAGCTTAGGGCAACCAAAATTTTACCTGTAGGTGGAAAACTAGTTGGGCTCTCAATGATGAGGTGCGCCTGCTTGACCCGCCTATAGAGTGGTGTGCCAGTTGAGCCCTCAGAGAGGTGTACCCGCTTGGCCCACCTAAAAAAAAAAAAACAAATCTTTGTTACAATTGTTACAGCGACACAAGTTGGAGCCCTTAAGGATTCTGTTATAACTGGGAGACAAATAGAGGTTGGAACTGTTGTCATTTTAATCATAAGAAAATTGGCATATTCACCGTATCCTTAATGCGATATGATGTTACAATCACTTTTTTCTATTTAATATTTGGAGGTGGGAGTTGCAACTGCTTGAAATAAAAACAGAAAGAGGACTTTTTACTTCCAGTTTTATGTGTGACTGGGTGTATGGACTTGACGAAAAAAATATCTAAAATTGGAGCTGAGCCTGAGATCATAAGCTTGGACCTGTCTCTCCCTACCGTCTTCTGCTTTCATTTTCGGTGTGAATCTTTACTAGTCAGATGAGTGAACTAGGGAGAGCAAGGATTAGCTCACATGTTTTTCCTTTCCTTGTCTAGAGTTGGAACTATCTCAAGTTAAAGGCAAGAAAAATGTTCCAGTTGACAATTGTAAGAGTCTTTGTGAGCCAACTAGAGCTCTGGCTAGAATTGGACCAAAGCTTCATAAGAATATGAAACTTCCTGTCTCTAAATGACGACCCCTGACTTCTCTTTTCGTCTTCACAGAGTGAATTAGTACAAGTTCCATCATTAACGTATATCCTTGCACCGTTTTGCAAGAGAAAAAGGGTTAAATAGTTGTCAATTTCCACGTCCACTACTCACCATTTGCTAATTGGTCAATTGATGAATGAAGGTTCTTTTTACAGTGGCAACTCCTGCAGCCATTAAGCACTGTCCATGAAGAAATGCCACTAATGGTGTATATAACGTTAGAAGCAAGTCATAAAATCTCGAGAGTCCAACAGACTAATGCCACGTTAAGGTTGACGGGCCAATAAGCATGCCACCGAGGAAACTGGATATAAAACAGACAGTTCCCTATATGCCACAGCAGCTGGAACACCATTTTCAGCACTTTCTATATCAATGTTTGCATCACCTGGAGACTCAGAATTACCAGTAAGGACTGGCCGGAGCAGACCATGCAATCTCAACAAATATCTCTGACTGGTGGGTTGGGTTCTTACATAGCGAGTAGTTGTAACAACAGTTGCAGGAGACTGTTCAGAATCAGTGCGAAGATTGGACAATGCACTAAGATCAAGGTTTGGAAAAACTGAGCACCGACAACGCGGACATTTCACATTCAGTCTAAGCCACTCATCAATGCACTCAACATGGAAGTTATGCGCACAAGGCAGACCACGAACCTGCATGAATACCAACAACAAACTTCAATGACACTACGATAGAAACTTAAGATCCTGCACTGTTACATGGTAGATGCACCCTCTACACTCCAATTCTCTGTCTAATTTTCCCCCACTTCAACTATGTCACCTTCCATGCTCTAAACTCCACCACAACTGGCCATATCGTGTGAGGTGGCTGAACCTTTGGAACCTTTAATTAAAGATTTGAAATTGGTAATTTTCTGAAGCTCATATGCATCCAACTTCAAGTCGGCCCAAGTGACACCAAAAGCAATAACTATGATAAATATTCCAGAATGTAACAACTAATTAACAGATCGTGAAAACCTAGAATGGAGAAGAACAAGCAGTTGTATAAAGAACGGACTTTCACCTCATTCCCCACATGAAACTCTTCTAGGCAGATAGGGCATTCACTGCAATCAGTTGGAACAGCCTTTAGCCTAAACTTTGGAAGTTCCTGAATAAGAGCTTCAACAGCTTCTCTCTGGAAAAGACAATGCAAAATTGAAGCTAAACTACAAAAATACAAGCAAGAAATTATAATAGAATGTTTTGCAGTTTTCTCTCTATCTCTTTACAACTCACATTTTACCTGAGTAGGAGTCAAATAAAGTCCAGGATGGTATGGAGTAGCATCTTGACCCATGCCTCTCATTTCTTGGCCTGCAGCTTCAAATGCCCAATCTGGCACCCGGACCATATCGACAAGAACCTGGGTTATGTTCAACTGGCTAGTATCAATTCAGATATTCAAATGGAACTGAAAATTTTCAATATTAGAGATGCATTAAGAGCTACCCCATATTCTGAAATAGGAATTCCTTGCTGAGCACGTAGTAGATGTGCCTGTCTTCGAGTTAGCCACTGTGAAAGAATTGAATTCAAAACCATCAAGAAGCATGACAATTGAGAAGGATAGTAACAAATCAACCGTAATATATGATACTTGGGCTCAACACAAAGATGCAACATAAAGATGGAAATGATAAATTTCACTCCTCAAATGGATTTTTGCTAAAGCAAGTAACCACATGAGTACAAGAACTCGCTAACCTTCCCAATAGACATGCAAGCAATACAGAGCAGTCCACAGTAGCTGAAAAGTAACCAAATTAGGAAACCCCATTTCTGACCTTCTGGCAGCTGCAGGAGGGAAAAGAGATCAGTTTCACAATTAGACTGTCTTTGATATGAGGAAGAAGAAGGGAAATAGATACATTAGGTACTTACACAGTTTCTTGCACCTGTGAACCAGAGTGTACCAATAATGGTCCAGGCCCAGAGAAATGGATAGAGTAGCAGTGAAAGAATAGAGAGAACTACTATTCTTCCACAAAAACGGACATACCTCTGTTGCCACCCAAGATCCCTAACACATGTAAAAGAGGGAAGGAAATAACTGATCACACAAAAATACGATGGCAAAGCAACTAAAAAAATCTGAGCAAATATCAAACCATAAATTGATCCAATTAATTCCTCAATCGCTAAACTTTATCAATCACCGACCGAGAGGGGACAAGAAAATGATAAAAAGTTAAACATTTTATCTGGTTTGCAACACTCAAATTCCTTCTGCAATATTAGCCAGCTGGAGAAGAAGATATTAAAATAAAGGTAGCAAATTTTGCAGTTACTTCTTTTCAAATATGGTTAATAATTTTTACACAAATCAAGAGGAAATTATATTTATGATACACGAACCCTAAATGCAACATCAAATCTGATGCAAAACAAAGTTAAAAATCCAAAGTATTCAAGGATTAACTCGAAAGTGGCATTCATGAGATTGAATGACTCACAAACCCATTCCAGCAGCGAGTCCACTATCTATGAACATCAACAGACGAAAGACAAACACTGTAGTGTAATCAACCTGCAGCAGTAAAGATGGGCAAGAGTTTTCGCACCTTTAAATCCAAACTGCAGATAGCCACTAATACATTAGAGCAGCTAAGAACTCGAGTGAAACAACAGATAGATAAAAGACCCACCACGATCCATATGTGCAATGGGTATGTACAGAGACGGTAACGCTTCCAATTGAAGGCAACAATGATTCTGTAAGTAAATTTGTTAAAGAAAATTGCAATAAAGCCTTAATTCTCCCCCTGAAACAGCAATAATCTATTAAATTCTATGCAAAACAAAATTACATACAGTAAACATTAAAAGAAAAAAGTACATTAAGCACTGGCCAACCGACTGCCAAAGAGCAAGTGAGCGACTAAGCGAACGCTCAACCAGATTGATTCGAAATTCAAACTTAAAAGTTCTTTCACATCTTTTTAGAAAGCTGTGAAATTCTCTAAGAAAAAATTTCCTAAAACAAAACAATACAAAAGAAAGGATACACACTTGTTGCGAGCATGGACAAGAAGAAACCATCGTACCTGCAGAGAACCCAGTTCCAGAAAGCATGAAAATAAGACAGAAATCCAACACAGCAATCAACGCTCATATAGAGCACCTCAAGATGCTGTTAAAACTTACCACTTGAAATCGACCCCTCTAATCGCCATAAATCCAAAAACCCAAGAACACTTTAAATCTTCATTCCAGCAATGCAAAAGCTCCAAAACTGAAGCCCCAAATTCACTTCCAATCTTTCATAGAATAAAGCTCGTCCGGTTCAAATAAAAGAAGTGGTGTAGTGAAGCAAAGAAAAAAGCTACAAGGAGACGGAAGATTGACGGGAGTTTGCGTCGTTAATTGACGTCGTTAAGTAGGTACTAGAGTTAGCTAAGTATTGTTGAGGTTACGTGTGGAGGTTGTTTACGTTCCAAAGGTCACTTCTATTTTGGGGAAAGATTAATCATAAACATTCAAGTGGATGCCACGTGGACGAAGTTAAATTAAATTTAGTGCGTCTGTCACTTTATTTATATGCTCTTGTCATCCATTATTCTTAAAATGTTTAATGATTAAATTTTTTATGGTTTAATTATATTGAAATTCTATGCTTTTGACCTTTTTTTAATTTTTTTAATTTATAAAATGAAATTTTAAAAGTTTAATAAAATTAAGAAAATATGACAAAAAGTGAGATAATTAAATATATATTTAATCCGGTGTACACAATAACTTATATTATAATTAATCAATAAATTCAATTAAAATAATTATTTGAAAGTCAATTTAATAATTTTAACACTTAAAATTTATGAAGAATGTAAAAAAAAATACAAGACTTGTATATTACAAGTTTGATTTTTTTCTTTTTCCATTTTCTCTTTGGTGTATGTCTCAAAGATTATCATAACAAATAATATAAATATTACATACAATGCAAGAGTTACCTAAAAGAAGGAAACTACTAACTAGGAAATTAAATAAACTAATTTACAATTGTATCTACTCACTAATTACAAAATATTTCCTTTCCTTTTATATCTAAACCGACACTCCCCCTCAAGTTAGGGCATATATATTTATAAGTCCTAACTTGTTGATGATTCCATCAAAGCTTGGCTTGAACAATCCTTTTGTGAGGATATCAACCACTTGTTGTGTGGTTGGAACATACGTCATCCAAATCACTCTATTTTCTAGCTTTTTTTGATGAAATGACAGTCAATTTCCACATGTTTAGTCCTATCATGCTGCACGGGATTGTTAGCAATGCCAATGGCAGCCTTGTTATTGTAGTATAGTTTCATAGGACTATCCAATGGTAGCTATAGCTCCTCTAGTACTCGTTTAAGCCAAATTGCTCATAAATTCCATTGGCCATAGCACGAAACTCTGCTTCAGTACTGCTGCAAGCTACTACATTTTGTTTTTTACTCCACCAAGTCACTAGATTTCCCCATACACATAAGCATTGCCCACTAGTAGATCTTCTATTAGTGACCGAACCCGCTCAATCTGCATCGATAAGCACTTCAATAATTCTTTGAGCCTTCTTTTAAAAAAAATAGTCTCCTTCCTGGAGATCCTTTGTATCTCAGAATGTAGTAAGCTGCTTTCAGATGAACCTTCTTAAGAGAGTGCATAAATCGACTGATCAAATTGACAACAAAAGCAATATCTAGTCTCGTATGAGACAAACAGATTAACTTCCCAACCAACGTCTGATATCTCCCAATATCAACTAGGTCACCTCCAACGTCACTAAGTTTTTCATTGGGGTCTATAGGCGTGTCAGCTAGCTTACAACATGTCATACTTGTATTAGAAAGCAGATCTGGTACATATTTATGTTGGCTTACCACGATCCCTTTCTTTGATCTTGTAACTTCGATTCCCAAGAAATACTTCAGTAGTACCAAGTATTTGATATCAAATGTTCTTGCCAGACGAGCCTTCAAGTTGACGATTTCTTCATGATCATCACCTATGACGATGACATCATCCATATATACCAGCAAAACATTCATCATTGCACTTTCCTTTCTTTTAAAGAATAAGATGTAATCAGTCTGACCTTGAGAATATCCTTGTTGTTTCATTGAATTTGTAAATCTTTCAAACCAAGCTCGAGGTGATTGCCTCAAACCATATAGTGCCTTTTTTAACAAGCATACTTGGGATCTAAACTCAGCCTCAAACCCGGAAGGAGGTTTCATAAACACTTCTTCTTCAAGTTTTCCATTCGGGAAAGCGTTCTTCACATCTAATTGGCGTAGAGGCCAATCTAGGTTCACTACAACAGATAATAGAACCCTCACCGTATTGAGTTTCGCCATTGGAGCAAATGTTTCAGTGTAATCCACGCTATAAGTGTGAGTGAAACCTTTTGTTACCAAATTTGCCTTGTATCTCTTGAGCATTCCGTCAGAATTATACTTGACTGTGAACACCTATTTGCATCTTACCAACTTCTTTCTAGCCAGAAGAGCTACTTTTACTCACGTCTTGTTCTTTTTAAGAGCATTCATTTCCTCCAAAACAATTGCCTTCCATTTAGGAACATGTAAAGCTGCTTGTATAGACTTTGGAATTTCCACATGATTAAGATGTTAGATAAAACAAGAAAAAGAAGGAGACATGTAACAGCCCAAACTACCCGCCCATAAATATTGTCCACTTTGGGTTGCTCATCGAGCCAAGGCCCTCACAGTTTTGCTCTTCCCACATCCAGTAAAACCAGTCTGTAGGGAAGAGATATCCGTACCCTTATAAGGCGTACTTCGTTCTCCTCTACAGCCGATGTGGGATCTCACAATCCACCCCTCTTAGAGCCCAGCGTCCTTGCTGGCATAATGGTTCGAGAACTAGCTCTGATACCATTTGTAACAGCCCAGACCATCCACCCACAGATATTGTCTGCTTTGGGTTGCCCATCGAGCCAAGGCCCTCACAGTTTTACTCTTCTCACACTCGAAAAAATGAGTCTATGGGAAAGAGGTATCTGTACCCTTATAACGTGTACTTCGTTTTCCTTTCCAACTGATGTGGGATCTCACAAGACAAGTTTTGAAGAGAGACAGAGTTAGACATAGGATATTTGATAG
>JAOSBP010000007.1:18468014-18492156 GCA_027563825.1 Erythroxylum mucronatum | reverse complement strand
TTATTTAGCATAAATAATTTTATTATAAAATAAAATATAGTTAAAATTAATAAAAGTGCTTTTTATTTTTATGTTGCTAAATAGTCTACTATATGAAGCTCTTTTTAAAAAGCTATTTTTTTAATTGACAGCCAAACAACCAACTGGCTTTTAAAAAAAGCTCTTCTCAGAAAAGCTTTACTGACAAAAGCTCTACTGATAAAAGCTCAACCAAATGGGCCTTTAGACTCGCTAGACATCGATCGATCTCTTCGCTAAGATTGGTTACAAGAAGCCTAGCGATTGAGTTCCTATATGCAGCCGCGTGGATGCGCCTGCAACGGGAGTTCAGATCTTTTGTCTAATATTATGATGTCTTATTGTGTCTAATAAATCTCCGTCATTTATTTATGTGGGTCCCGATTTGTTCTCGCAAAATAAATGGCTGAGATTCTATGAGACAGAATAAGACAAAGTAATATTGGACAGATGATCTGGATTCCTGCAACGGAGCTACGATATCTAGTCACCTTTTTAGGTGTGGCCTCTCTCCTCCACCTCTCCTCACCGCTTACTTTCTCATCACCATTGACTGTCAAATCAATTCTCCATTAGTTTACCATTGAACTTTTTATTATCAAGTTTTAGTCCTTTGCTCTGCTGTGTTCCTAAATATGATGGTGTTATTGCTACTGTAAGTAACTTATTTTTGTGTTGAAATTGGAGTTATTAGCAATGTTAGTTCCTTGGTGTGGCTACTGGGATCGAGCTAAATTCCTTGGTGAGCACAGACATTCAACCTGTAGGTGTGATTCTTCTTTAAAGACGTGTTTGTTGCATATGTCCCTGTTTGGTTTGGTTTACTAAAATTTTCAGATTTATCTACCAAATAGTTTTGACATAATTGTATAGCTATATTTGATTTATTTTGGCATAACTGATAAGTAGAAATTAATTGTGGTTATTGAAGTTGTTCCAATAATGTTTAAGATCACTGAACATAAGCTAACACGTCTAAACTATCTATATTGGAGGAAGATAATAATGATCTACTTACGTAGTATTTCCAAAGATGATCAGCTTATATATGATCTAACGACTGATAAGACAAAAAAGGAATGGCTAAAAGATATGCTAGATTGTTTTTGCACATCCAGAATTTGATAGATATTGAGGTAGTCAGTATGATTAATCATTGTGAGTATATTAAGGAATTAATGAATTATTTGGAGTTTTCATATTTTGAAAAATAAATTATTCTCGATCTATAAGGTTTGTAAGAATTTTATCAGGCTAAATAATATAATCAATCTCTTTAAACCTATTTTATGAATTTTGAAAAAAGTTTACGAAGAACTAAAGGTCTTGTTACCTTTTAGTTATGTTATGAAGGTCCTATTACCTTGGAAATTGATAATGCCAAAGAATATCTTTCTAATTCCTTTTAGACTTATAGGCTTAAAAATGACATCTTTACCAGACTTCTTATGTTGATCCACCATCTTAAAATGGTGTAACTAGAAGAAAAAAAGATATCTCCTTGGAAAAACTAGGCACTTTTGATCCAAACACTTGTCCTCAAGTGTTTTTGACATGATGCGATTTCAACAACTTATTTTTTTTAATCAATTGTATGCCATTATCTATTCTTTATAGTAAGATTCCTTATCACGTCCTCTTTCCTAGCAAATATTTATTCCTCATTAAGCCTCGCATATTTGGGAGTATATGTTTTGTCTATTATGTTTGCCTTCAAGTCCCCAAATTAGATCCCAAGTCTATAAATTATGTCTTCCTAAGCTACTTTCATCTTAAAAAATGTAATACTATTATCCCAGTCTTAATAAATATCTTGTATATGTTGTTGTCATATTTATAGAAAATATTTCTTCTTTTCCTACTCCTTCAAACCCTTGTAATATTCAAGGGAAGAATGATGATTTATTAGTATACCAAATCAATTAGTAGTACCAAATGTTACTTCTACACCTACTATTCCCATACTATGACCTCCACCACCATATGTCCATCACATCTATTCCAAACGATGAGATATTCCAAACACATGTTCAACACTAATTCCTTTTTCAAGATCAGATCCTAAAAAAATGATCTAGACCTTCTAATTACTCTTTATAAAGGTAAATGCCAATACACTTACCCAATTTAATCTTTTGTTTCATATGACCATTTGTGATCTTTTTTGTGTTCTTTTGTTGCCTCTCTTTATACTAGATATCTTCCTAAAACTATTCATAAGGCCATGTCTCATCTTGGCTGGCAAGCGGTAATGATAAAGGAGATAAATGTTGTTGATGCTAAAGGTATTTAGTATTTAATAAATTTACCTAAATGGAAAAAAGCTATCAAATGTAAGTGGGTATTTGTAGTTAAAGTCAATCACCATGGCTGAGTAGCTTGACTTAAAGCTTGCCTTTTTACTAAAGGTTATGCCCAAACTTATGATATGGACTAATAGGATACTTTCTTTCTTGTGGCCAAGTTGACATTTATTTGTTTGTTTGTTTATGTGTTAGCTACTTATAGTTGGCCTTTGTATTAGTTGGACATAAAAAATGGCTTTCTTACATGGAGATTTATATAAGGAGGTTTATATGGTGCAAACATCTAGGGTTTTATTGCTTAAAGGGAGTATGGGAAAGTATGCCAACTTCGAAGAACTCTATATGGTCTAAAAAAGAATCCTCATGTTTGGTTTGGCAAATTTAGTCAAGCAATTAGACAATTTTGAAGGAATTAGAGCATGTTTAAGCATTCAATCTTTTACAAACACTATATGGCATTATTATTGTTGTTGTGTACGTGGATGATATTGTTATTAACTGTAATATCATAGAAATTTCATCTTTGAAAATGTTTCTTCACAGCTAATTTCAGATGAAAGATTTGGGCATATTAATGTTCTTCTTAGGGGTTGTGGTGACAAGGAATAACAAAGGTATCTTCTTATCTCAAAGAAACTAAGTACCTAATTTCTTGTCTGAAACTAGGAAATTAGGGACTAAACCATATAATACTCTTATGGCACCTAATTTGTAACTTAAAAAAGATGGAGACTTGTTTCAATGTCATCAAGAAGTATAGGAGATTGGTTGAGAAATTGAACTATCTCATGATAACTCATCATTGCTTACTTTGTTAGCATTGTGAGTCAATTTATATCTTCTCCAACAATTTAACATTGGGTTGCTAGATTAGATCCTATATTACTTGAAGGGAGCTCTCAAACGAGGCATATTGTATTAAAATCATACTGACACTTATATAGAGTAGTTGTCATATGCAGATTAGGAAAAATCCAAAATTTATAAAAAAATCCACCACATGCTATTGTGTTTTTGTTTGATTAAATTTGGACTTATAGAAAAGTAAGAAACATAATGTTGTATCTTGCATGAGTACAGAATCAAAATGTAGAGCTATGACACAATTTGTTTGTGAAATAATGTAGATATATTTGTTTTTGATTGAAATTGGTCTTAAAATCTCAACGTCAACAAAGTTATAGTGTAATAATCATAATGCTCTTTATATAGCTTTTAAACCTGTGCTTTATGAATGAAATAAGCATATTAAGATTGATTGTTATTTTTTTGTGAAAGAGTGTAACAAAACTTGGTTTCTACAAGATATGTGAAGATTGGAGAACAATTAGGAGATCTTTTTATAAAGGCTTTAAATAAGACTTAGGTTGAGTATTTTTGTAAGTTGTAACAAGTTAGTGATGATTAACATCCATGCTTTAGTTTGAGGAGGAGTATTTCATATTAGGAATTGATTTATGTACATATTTAGGATTGGATTATATGGATTGATTGTATTGATTATAGGGACTGAAATTATCTCCCTACCATTTTAGTCTCTCATTGTATATATAAATAGAAGAAAATAATGAATACAAAATATACCTTCCTTTTTAACAAAAAGAAATGCCATAGATTTGAGAGGAAAGTTTATATTATAAGAATTCAAAAGACAACTAAAAGTTGCATATAACCATAACAAAACGAAGTTGAGGAATTTTTGAAGAAGGTGTAGTTGATTTTGATATGCTTGCATATGCTAATTTTATTCACTTCGAAGATGTTGTGAAGAATGAGAAATAAGTAGAGTCATGGAAATTGAAACGGAAGAAATATTAAAAATTACAATTGTGAATTAACTGAATTATTTCGATGAGAAAAAAGGTTAGAATAAAGTGGATTTACAATACTAAATTCAATGAAAATGGAGAAGTAAATGAGTATAAGGCTAGAGTTATGATAAAGAGGTATGCTCATCAATATGAGACAAATTATACATAAGTATTTGCTCATATGACAATAATTGATATAGTTCTCTTGGTAGTAGCATTTGCAACTAAAAAAGGACGACATATCTACTAGCTAGATATGAAACCTTATATTTATGTCTAAAAGGGAAATGAACAAATGGTTTACAAGTTGAATAAGGTAATTTATGCATTTAAACAAGTACCAGATTGATACAAATGTATATAAGCTTATTTTAGCAAGGAAGGATTCAAAAAGTGTGACTATAAGCATACTTTATTATTAAGAAAAGAAAGTATGACAACATGTTAATTGTAAGTTTGTAAATTGATGATCTTCTTTTTATTGAAAATGATGAATTAATGTTTACGATGTTTAAAATTTTCATGAAAGCATGAGTTGACATGACTAATCTTAAACTCGAAACAACTGGATTATGAATTGAATTACATTAATCTAGTCCAAACCTCTGTAATACTTTCAAAGCATACTTCTTTTGATTGATAAAAAATCTCGTTTGATGTTTATGGAAATTCTTATTAGCAAGTATATGGAAAGTTCAATAAGTTCCATTTAAAGTTATAAAAGGGCTGCTAAGATATTTGAAGGGAATCAATGAATTTAAAATTTTCTATTATAAGAAGATAGGAGATGATAAACTTATTACTTACACTGATAGTGATTTTGTTCAAGACTTGAAAAACAAAAAGCACATATTAAGTTAGGTTTCTTTACTAAGTTTAGGAGATGTTTCTTGATCATCTAACTAACAACCAGTAATTTAAAGTAGAATTCCTTATAGTTGAAAAGGGTGCTCAACTAGATCAAAGTGAAATAACTAGCATTTGTTATGGTAGTAACTTTGCAATAAAAATTTCAAATAGTTTTATAATGCATTATCACTAGAAGCATATAAATGTACATTTCATTTTGTTAAAGAGTTTACCAAAGTTAGTACTGTGAGATTGGTTTATTAAGGTAAAAAAAGTAGTTGCCACTTAATTGACGACCATTATTAATTCATAATGGGGTCAAATTTTAACGTTTTCTAAATGTTAGCATCTTAAGTGTTCTCTTTGGAATATTAGAGTTAAACTTGTCGATTGGTAAAAAACGTAGGGTCAAAAATGACCCTTTTGTCCTGAATGTTTTCATAAAGTTGTGTAGCTTATTAAGAACTTGTTTATGAAGATGATAAACTAATTGCTTATAACATTAAGTTTAAGGAAAAAAATTGTTAGAACTTGGTAAAATAACTCAGTCAATCCCTATTCTTATGGGGTTCATATTGCTTTGAATTATGAAAAACTCTAGGTTAAAGTTTCGTAAAATTTCTGTTCTGCGATTGCTTCAAATTGAAACTTACAGTTGCTTATCATAAAATAACTGGATTAACAACTACGATTTTCTAGAATCTGATCACAAGTAGAAAAATTAAGTTCATAGTAAATAAATCTACACAAGAAATTTGTTAATGCAGTTCGACACCATTCACTTTTTGACGTTATCCACTCGCACTCACATCCTTGAAAGTAT
Source organism: Erythroxylum mucronatum (assembly GCA_027563825.1). Taxonomy (NCBI): domain Eukaryota; kingdom Viridiplantae; phylum Streptophyta; class Magnoliopsida; order Malpighiales; family Erythroxylaceae; genus Erythroxylum; species Erythroxylum mucronatum. The sequence goes on along the minus strand of JAOSBP010000007.1, from coordinate 18,486,349 downwards.
CTCGCACCCAATAGCATGATCATCTCATACTAACCTTAACAGAGGATTTTTAAAACAACGAATGAAACAAAAACAAATTATCTCAAGTGATTAAATTAAGAATAAAAGAAACAAAAAGTACTTGAGTCAAAGAACACTCTCTTACGTGTGCAGCCACATTAAAGAATAATTATGGAGAGTCTTCAAATTAAAAAAATCTACTGTGATCTATGAAAACCCTCACACACAGCAGTCGAAAATCATAAATAGAACATTGTTATTAATCTCTGAAGCACCCAGAAATACGATAGAAAAAATCAATAGATGTGTGTCATCCTATGGACTGCTTGTTTATCTGAAACAAATCCTTCCTCCTTTATGATTCTATATCTTTTAGGATTCCTTCCTTCTACACATATCTTAACCTCCAAAAATTTTACTTATTTCAAGATAGTGAAATCCTATACCAAATCAACTTCCTTATAATAAAAGATATCTTAAATAAATTAAAATATAAATAATGCCAAAAATAGAATATAATATCTTAACAATCTCCCCCTTTTTGGCATTATTTATCACATCAAAAATTCTCCCTGAATAACATAAATGTAAACTCCCCCCGAAATAAACAATCATGATAGAACCAGTCGAAAAATTAAAATCAAGGTTAACATCAAGTCAACAGTTAATTGTCACCAATAAAACTATAAATACTAGCAAGTTCCTATCTCCCCTTTAGGATAAATCAATGCCAAAAGGAACTAAGAATCATAGGACGAAGTGGAACGAAAAACTCATTGTTTGAGTTGTTGAACTGTAGTCATACCTGCATGAAGAATGCCTTCAATGTGATCAATCTCAACAAATAAGAAGGCATAAGTATCAGTAGTAGCTGTAGTAAGATGTGTGGAGGACTTAGATGAGGAGTACGAAAAATTAATCACTTGAGCTTGCTTATTGACATTAAGAATCCGATGAGAGATATTAGGACATAGGCTTAAGTACCACCAAATCAACACGAAAGACACCGTGTGCATGCAAAAAATGAGTGATTCAACAAGGAAAACCCAATAATGTTAGTTGTTTACCAACACCCACATTCATAACCTCAATAATCAATCTCCCCAGATTTATGTTGACCCCAGTACCGATCGCGTACACAATTTTGGCCTTAGCATGATAAACTGTTACAGTATGCATGTTGGGCATGCAATTAGTGAGCAAAAGTTTATGAAGAACAATATTTCTATGATAGATCATAAGCACATAGTGCAGCAACAAAAGGCCAAGAAAATAATTTACTGCCAGTCAATACATTTGCCAGCATATCAGTACTTGCATCAAATCCATCCTCATAAGACTGATCCCCAATTAAATTAACAAAACCCAAAAATGTATTCAACAAATCAAAATCAAACTTAATCAATCTCCCCCTCATGTAAACCATATAAAGCATAAAGCTTTATCATCCAACAGACCTTCATCCAAATTACAATAAAATTATCGCACCAACTTAGCATCAAAATGTTATGGCAATAAAGCAGCATGTAACAAATTCCTCTCAGTCAACAAACCATCCAAATCAAATTGTTTATACTTAGTTAAATTAATGGGATGATCGAGAACAAACCTGGTTGAAGCGAAAGTATCCCATCATTGTTGGGCTACCAAGGAGTAAAATTTGGGGGACAAAACTTACTCTATTGAGAAGCGAGCAAGATACTGATGGTGAGGCATCTGAACTAACTTCAAAGCTAGCAATTTCACTTAGCCTCTAGATGAGGAAGGAACAACATATGGATCAAAAACAGCCGATGGTGGTGACTCATTATGAACAACATTAAAATCTTCGAAATTAAAGGAAAAGTCTTAAAAGGAGGATTCCTCAATAACTTGAGATAATACATGTTGAGTCTCTTCAGCTTCAGACTTTTGATTTTTTTGTTTTAAATTTAATAAGCTTCAAAATTGTAAAACATTAAGTCCTAATGCCCCACGAAGAAGTTCAAACCTCATAGAGTCAAGAGGTTTGGTAAAAATATTGGCTAGTTGCTTCTCAATTGTTACATAGAAACGAACTTCAACTTTGCTCCTCGTTTGTTTTCTCGTTTGACAAACGCTACAAATAGTCTTGTCATCTTTGTTCATCATAGGTTAGTGATGTGAGCAGGAGTAAGGATCACCATGGAGATGGCGTGCGTGGCGGAGGTGAGCTTGTTATTCCAGTTGGACCTATGTCTAGAGCTAGGACCGAGAGACTCAAGGAGGCTCTCTATACCCATGTGGGTCGACTTATAGAGATGATGAAGCTAGCCAAGCCTATTGGAGGAGAGTTAGTTGGATCACAACCCAAATTGATCCACTTGTCTCAAATCCTTGGACCGAATTCACTTGGAACTTGAAGATCATTGTGTTGGGCTATTCTTCGTCATTTGAAGCCCAAGAGAAGGCACACTTATGACCAGACTTGGTGCCTCAATAAGATCAGACCTTTAGGCGCATGCTTATGATCTATTTTGGACTTATTTATATTTTGGGTTTCTATGTATTTTAAGCTCAAGTCTTTTAACATTAAGCCTAGGTATAAATACTTATGTTTTAGGGTTTTGGAAGAACTTTTGGATCATTTTATTTCGTGTGTCGTCGGCCATATTAAGAGGAGAAACCCCTCTTGTTCTTATCAAGTCCGGAGTTGAACATCACTTATCAACTGAATCAGATCGTGGTGTGATTTTGATCCTAAACAACTTTCTTGGTTTGTTCTTTACCCGTTTTCTAGGTTGCTCGAGATAAGTTCTTCGTAGGGTCTAATAGGTAAATTTGAAACCCTGCGTATCAGATTTTATTTTGGTTAATTCGAATCTACCATCTTCTTGTTTCCTTGATTCCGAACTTTTCCATCTTTCAATTTCGTGGATCGTGTTAGTAGGCCTCTTATCGCTTCACATTTTCTCAACTTGTTGATGAGGTCATAATTGACATTGCCAAGCTTTTGGTACCATAGAGTCATTATCATCATATGACCTGCAACATGTAACAATTATCTATCAATCTTGTTCTGCTTACTATACAAGCTCCTTGTTGGTTTAACACCTTGCATTCATCACTAGTAATATGTAGCAATTATCCATCGATCTTCTTCTGCTTACCATACAATCTCATTGTTGGTTTAACACCTTGCATTCATCACTAGTAAACTTAACTAACAACCTATCATCACAAAGCTGACTAATACTCACCAAGTTAGCTTTTAAACCATCCACATGAAGCACATATTCGAAATAAGGCAATCTATCTACGAAAAGAGCTCCTCTACCAATCACTGTTGCTTTCCTTCCATCACCAAATGTAACATGACTGTCCATACAGATTTGATAATTCATCAAATAGCTTCTTTCACCTGTCATATGCCTTGAACACTTGCTTTTAAAATACCATTCATTGTGAGAAGCGACGCACATGGATTTAAGAGCCACAAGTGCTTGTAGTTGATTCTTTCTCACCTAACTTTACTTTGATAACCTCTGCTGCTAAAAGTTCTTTCAAGAATGTTTGGATTTCGTATTTTGAGCTTTATTGAATAACATTTGCAATAGTTTGTAGCAATTTGGCCTAATGTGACCTTTTACACCCCAAAAGTGATATGTAGGCACAAACTTTATGTATGTTTCTAAAATTTCTCCTTACTTAATTGATCTTGTTTCTTTGACAAATCTAATTTCACCATTTTGCTCATTATTCACCTTAAAGCATTCATCTTTATATCCAACACCTTGAAAATCTCCTTTGTTTTTGCCAATTTCTACTAATTTGTCTAGCTTCTCGATACCACCATTCAACATTCTTAGTCCTTTCTCTGCATTGATCAACTTTGCCTTGGTTTCATCAAGTTATCTTTGTTGACAATAAATTCATTTCCAAATCTTGAATAACATCTTTTATTGTAGAATTCTCCCTCTTTAACTTCTCATTTTGTTTAAGCGTCTTTGCCTATTTGCTATACATTAGTTCGTAAGCCTTGTAGATATCTTACTTTTTGAATTCTAAGTCATTGTCATTGTCATTGCTATCGTTATTAGAATTGGAGTTTAATACTGAAACATCTAAATCTTCCTCTTCAATTTCTTCACTGGTTGCTACTAAGTAAGCAACTGGACTTTCTTTATATAAAGCTACCAACGCAGCATGATGACTCATAATTTCTTCTTCGCTGCCATACTCATTTTCATATTTGTTTTCACTCCAATTATTGCAGTAACTTGTAAGACTTCCCTTTTCCCCTTTTAAAAGTGTTAGCATAATCTGTTTGAATATGCTCGAAATCTTGCACTCATGACATAGTATATTCTTTGCTTTCTTTTTACCTTTTTAAGTTTTTGCTTGTTGTTTGAAGTTATTTTTGGATGAACTTGCACCATTTTGCCTAAACTCAGGTATATCTTTGTTCACCTTCTTTAGCCACTTGTTGAAATTTCTTATTAGTACCACCAGATCTTAACTTTCATCATAATCGTCTCCTAAACTATGCACAAGTTTAGTAACTTCGGCTTGAAGCGTCAATCCTTTATTCTTCTCATGTTTGTCTCTCAATAGGTTAATCTTGAACTTTGTGAGAATTTCAATTACCTTATTCAAAGATAACTCATTAATGTCATGGCCTTCTTCAATAGCTGCAACTTTCGGTATGAATCTAAGAGGCAATGATCTTAAGGTTTTCCTGACAAGTTTCAAATTTGAGTACTTCTTACCAAATTGGTATGCTTGATTGGCAATATCACTTAAATTAATAATTTAAATTAGATAATATATTTAGTTCAAATCCCTTAATGTTACGTCTCCTAATATTTAGAAGTACCTGGAAAAATAACGAATAATTGTGTAAATATTTACAATTATTTGTAGAACAACGATAGTTGTATACAAATCTATAATGTTTAAAAAAAATTAGAAATACTCCAGAGACGTCCATTTTTTAATAACTTCTCGATCAAACCATTTCTGGACTTATTAAATATTTATTTATAATATTAGAAGATTGCACTTTAGAATTAATACCAAAGAGAATAACATCATTCACAGTAGACTTCCCCCACATCATCCATTGACCATAACTCATAGCTTATAGACCCAATATTTGAGTGGAATGACAGTAATGTTTTGGAAAGCAAGTCATTCAGATCACGTTAACTTTACGTTAAGGAAGGTATTAACGTTAAGTTAGAGTTTAAAATTTAAATATTTAATTGTTATTTTTTAAATTTAAATTATAATTATAAAATAAAGTAAAATATGAGATTTTTTTATAATAAAAAAACCACAAATCATAATAATTCCTAGATAATAAAAAATAGGTAAAGAAAGAGCGCACGAAAGAGATCCAAGAAGAAACCAAGAGAGGTGGGTCAGAAATTGAGAAGCAACAACATGCTGAGAAGAAGAGGCAATTCCATGTGCCCACATGGCTGAATGCAGATGGAGGGAGTCACCATCCCCGCCGCCACAGCCGCCACCGCCCTTAGATTTTCAGCTCCTGTAAATTTCCATATATACAAATACTCTTACGAATACATCCAAAACCAAAATAGGAAATAAAAAGACAAATACACTAACGAAAAATAGAAGAAAACTTATTTTCCAACTCATTCATTTGCTTTTCTTTTGTTATTGGCTGTTATTATTGTTACCCAGAAGAACAGGAACGACTGAATAACAAAGGGTTCTACAAACTCTACTTGAAAACACGGCTCTCTGAATAAGAGAAGGTCGTTTGTTGCAAGAAACTGAAAAAGCTTCCATCTCTGAGTCAAAATGAAGGAAGCTGGTGATGGGTTTGTGAGAGCCGATCAGATTGATCTCAAAAGTCTCGATGAGCAATTGGAGAGGCACCTCAACAAAGTATGGACTATGGACAAGAACAAGAAGGACGATGATGGGAATCCCCACGCCGCCGCTGCTTCGGTCACTGTCGCCCCAGCTAAAGTCGGTGCCGCCACGTTCAAGAGGGGGAGGCAGGATTGGGAGATCGACCCTTTTAAGCTTGTTATCAAGAGTGTCATTGCGCGTGGCACCTTTGGAACCGTTCACCGTGGCGTTTACGACGGTCAGGATGTAGCCGGTAAGTGACCTACTTGTTATTTTAGTCGACTTCATGATTTGGTCTGTGATTTTGCTTCCTGGTTTGAGTATAATTGGATATCCTGCTTTGTTCCTGGCATTTGTTGTATCTTCTTGTTGGGTTACTATGTGTACAAGAGGGTAAGGGAGGAATTATGTTCGTTTCAGGCCAAGTTGTTAGATTTGATGCGTGCTCATTATGGCCTTTTTAGTGTTCTGCTTTGGATAACTTGCTACGTGATCTCGGAAAATCAAGTTCTTGAATCCCGATCTTATTCTTTCTATACTCTTTTACGTCTTCTTAAAGATCTTTTTGGACAAAGTAGAGAAGGCAATGCAAATTGTAAGTTCATATTTCATATACTTGAAGCGATAATTTAGGAGCGCTTCATCGAGTCTAATTGGGTGAATTGACCAAACTTTGATTAAGTTAAGTTTTAGTTTTAGTTTTTTCTTAATCATGATGAAATCTTCCGTCTGTGAAATCGTATCTTTAAACCATTATTTACTTGTTGGTTATCGGACCATGCTTAGTAATCTTATGATACCCGTGACTTCTCCACGGGCTAGGATTGGTGCTGCTTCTGACAAGATGGTTTGATATTTCCAAACTTTCATGTGATCCCAGCTGCTAATTAAATGTCATCTCGATGAAGAACAAATACCAAAAATTGGGTCTGCTGCTGGAATTCATGGTTATCATGATGACGTTATTTGTGATTATAATTATGAACATTACTGCGCTTAGGTTCCAGATTTGTCCTTTTGGTATCCCCTTCTCCTTCAATGTATTAGTAATATTCCTTGGTTTTACACAATTGGGCAGGTAATGCTATGATTCTGTTCTACTCTGTTTTGTATTTATTGATCCTTATTCCTTAGTTTGTCTTTATGATCTTTAGTTAAGCTGCTTGACTGGGGTGAAGAAGGCCACAGGACAGAAGCTGAGATTGCATCATTGAGAGCGGCTTTTACACAAGAAGTTGCTGTTTGGCATAAACTCGATCACCCCAATGTTACTAAGGTCAAATTTTCAATTGCGATTTCTTCCCCTTATAGTTGTAATTCTGCATAATCTAATGTGTTCAAAGTGGAGTCTAATATGTTTAGACTTCATATGTTTTGTTTGCGCAATCTTTACTGAAGGTTATATAAGTATGAAATTCATTTACATTAGATACTGGACCTCTTGATTTTGGGTTATTCTTAAGTTTACTTCGGTTGGAGGGTATTGTCTTTTTCAAGTGTTTGAATGGGCCAGCTTCTGAAGGGGGGCTTGTGTGTCGGAGACCAATAGTTTTCTCTGTTTGAATCAAACTGCATAATTTCGCAGATTGCTGCTGGAGGAGGGATGTTTATAGTGGAACTGTGGCTTTGCAAATTTGTCATTCGTTCTTGATTTTTGCCCATAAATTTCTTTATTAACAAATAAAGTTACTTGATGTTGATCACCTTGTACTTGCAGTCTTCTTATGTCTTCTCTTTTTTGTAGTTTGCAGCCATTCGATACATTGTTGTGTACACTCTTTTATAGTTTCTCTTGCTTCTTTTTCTTTTAGCTTTTATGTGTTTGGAAAAAGGAATCTTTAGTTGTCCAGAAGCATAAATATTTTGAACTTGGTCAGCTTGTTTATTTTTTTTCTCATTTTCTAATATATTATTTTGGAGGAAGACACAGACAAACCACTTTCTTTGTTTTTTGTCTGCTTAGTCAGACTTGAGCAATAGGTTTCTGTTAGAGCATTTTCAAGTTTTAAATATAAGAGACAAACTTCTGGTGCGTTGCTTAGATGATGGTGCACAAAAAAATGTGAATGGAATTCCAAATCAGAACTTGGCTTGCAATGTCCCTCTCAGATGATAGCTGCACCAAATGTGTTACACGTTGAGAATGCAACTCCAGTTTCAGTCCTTTCTGATCCCACTGCTAGCCCATCTCATTATTTATGTCATTGGAGGTCAATTAACACCTGACAGATTTGTAGAATAAAGCTTCATTGTAGAACCATCAGAAGGAGATTTCTCTCTTATTCAAAACTCATGAATAACTTTTTACTATATTTTCTCATTATCCAGGTCAATTTGTATACATTTAAAATTTTTTTTTTTGGAGATATCGTGCACTCAACTTTGTCCGATGCATTTTTCCGAGTGCCAGAAAGCTAAGTTATGAGTAATTTGATCGCTTCAACTGCTTAACTTTTTTATTCAAGATAAACAAATTACAAGTTCTCTAAGATCTTTTTATTAATCTTAACAATAAATTACCAGCTATTTTTATCTCCTTAAGTACAAGACCAGAGCTTCTTGCTATGTGTGTGTAATACCCATTCTCATCTTTTTGTTTCAGTTTATTGGGGCAACAATGGGCTCATCAGAGCTGCAGATACAAACAGAAAATGGTCAAATTTGCATGCCAAGTAATATCTGCTGTGTGGTAGTGGAATATCTTCCTGGGGGGACCCTAAAGTCATATCTCATAAAGCATAGTAGAAGAAAGTTAGCTTTCAAAATTGTTGTGCAGCTCGCACTTGATCTTGCTAGAGGGTATCTCTTCGAATATCTTCCTAATGTTCTTGAGATGCTTACTGCTTATTTATTATCAGAGTGATTGGTAATTGGTACTTTGCGTGTGTAAGCGATTGGAATGTGATTTGACCATATTCTGCAGGTTGAGTTACCTTCATTCCCAGAAGATTGTTCACAGAGATGTAAAAACAGAGAACATGTTGTTAGATAAGACTCGAACCGTGAAAATAGCAGACTTTGGGGTTGCTCGTGTCGAGGCTTCAAATCCCAATGATATGACTGGGGAGACTGGAACACTTGGGTACATGGCTCCTGAGGTATATATTAGTATGAAATTTTTCCGTGCATCAAAAGGATGTTTATTTTTCAATTGAATGCCTTTTGACTTCATTGGATGACTGTTGCAAAATGTGGGTTTGTGGATGTTGGAGTTTTTAAGTTTGTAAATCAAAGGAGAAGGTGAACTGGAGACAATTACCTCATCTATATTTGTGGCCTACAGGTTCTTAATGGCAATGCATACAACAGGAAATGTGATGTGTACAGCTTTGGAATCTGTTTATGGGAGATTTATTGCTGTGACATGCCATATCCTGATCTTAGTTTCGCAGAAGTGACTTCAGCTGTAGTCCGCCAGGTATATAAGCATATGCTGCCTATCAGAATTTGTTCTTCTGGCAATGCTACCAACTTTGGAAGTAATGAACTCCATAGTTTCATGACATAACGATTGTTTTGGAACTGCAGAATCTAAGACCAGAGATACCAAGGTGTTGTCCGAACTCTCTGGCCAATGTAATGAAAAGATGCTGGGATGCTAATCCTGACAAGCGCCCTGAAATGGATGAGGTTGTCTTCATGTTGGAGGCCATCGACACGACAAAAGGAGGGGGAATGATTCCTCCCGATCAGCAGGGTGGTTGCCTTTGCTTCCGCAAATACCGAGGGCCTTGAGTTGCCAAACTTTGAATAAACATATGGGATCTGAGATGTATTCATCACATTTGTACGTAAAAACCAGAAGGTAAAGGAAATTTTAGGATGTCAAAAGTGGGGAAAGGGAAAGAAGGTTGATATAGTTGTTTCACATTTACAGTCCTGCATTATTGAGTGAAGTGATGTAAAGCTTTTCGTTTACCGTTCTTTCCCTTCTCCTGTTGGGATGGATTTTGTAATTACGAGAATTACCAGTCTGGTAACGGACTGGCATGACCAACCTCGTGTATGGTCACTCATTGTATGCCATTGATAAAATACTATCGATTAGTTGTGTATTTTTATTCATGAGACATCAGTCTCGGTCTGTTGGGTGTGGACTAAACGCTAAAATAAAATGAAACTGAATCGCTCAAGTGCCACAAGCCAAACTTCTACTTGCATTCTTCCCACGAATTGAGAAGCCAAAGAACATTCCGATTTCCAACTTACAGGACAAGGGACAAAAGAAAAGAAATTTGACCTTCTCCTTGTAATTTTTATATGGTTACTTAAACTTTTTAATTTTTTTTTTGGAAATATTACAATAAAGTTTATATATTTAATTTGACATTATTTCAATAAAAAGTATTTATTAAAATTTTTAAATAACTTTACTTGTTATAGAATAAGAGAAAAATATAGGAAGTTTGTATCTTTTGACATTCTTACTAATACTTGAAAACACACGAGACCACAATTCTTCTTCTCTAACCTTGTATGAAAAATCCCATTTGTCCGATTTGTTGAATTAGAGTATATCCTCCTAAAATTAATTTATTGTTGATTGAGGTATGAGTCTGGATCTGTACAAAAATTTTATAAAGACAATGTGATAGTTTATTAGTTCTGTTTGACACAATAGTAAAAGAGAGTGGAGCTGAAACATAGACACATATTAGAAGTGGGTAGCGCAAACTTGTTTATCAGTAGAGTTTTAAGAAGAGTACAAGTTGACAGCGGTTTACTTAATTAACAAGGCTTCTTCCACTAAACTTCGTAGAAAATCACCATCTAAGATCCTATTTTGTCTTAAGCCACCATATAGACATTGATAAATACTAAATAGACTATATTTCTAATCTCATATTTAATGCATTTCACTTATTTATTTGAGAGTTTCTTATTGTTTCATGTACTTATCTTATTTCTATTATGTTTTATGTCTTATTTGCCTTCATGAATAAAAAGAAGAAGATTTGGGACGAAATCGCGATAGAAAATAAAAAATTAGAACTATTTTTGAGGAACCCAGGCCGATTAAGGATATGTTTAATAAGTCTACACGACCGTGTGAGTGACCATGTAAATCTTTGAAATTATGTTTCTTGGTGATTTTATAATGATTAAGTAAGATTGAGGGACACAATCACGTAGATGATCGTGTGGTTGACCATAACAACTCCAAAAAACTCTAAATTTTAACTATCGTAGGAGGCTCAAGTGAGGCTTGGGAAAACACGTAGCACCCAAATATTCCCTGGGAGGATATGTGGATGCCACACAAGATAGTATAGAAAAACTAAAACATTTCGCGGATGCATAGCATTCAAAATCTTCCATTGGAAGCAATTTAGAACAAACATACATCATATTATACGTTGAAGTTAAAACAAACTTGTTTCGAACCATACATACGTTATAGCAAAAACTTACAACAATTCAGAATCATGCACTTTATATATACAAGCCAAAATAAACTCAAAATACATTTTTGACAAAACAAAACTCATACTCCATTGGCCATTGTGGTTGACTTGTCTCAGTCCTTAAGTTCTTCTTGAACCTACATCGAGCAAATCTACCGTACTAAGCATATAGCTTAGTGAGTAATAACTAATATATACATAAACTGACAACTAATTAAACAAAATCATGATATAACAGGAGTATGCATTAACAATTTATTGAAACGAACAATTCAAACATAATGTATCTCAGAACAGATTGTATAGAAAATAGCATTGAATATCAAAAGGGGGTGTAAACCCTTAAGAATTAGAACATAATATCTTTATTTAGATAAAAAATCAAACATATTTCAGAATACAAAAATCAGATGACTGCTAAATCCATTTACAGAAGCGGGTAACGAGACTTATACAGAAAAGACCGAAGTCTCGACACCGAAGTGTCACAGAAAAGACCGAAGTCTCGACACCGAAGTGTCAATAACAGAAGACACCGAAGTCTTGACACTGAAGTATCAATACCAGAAGACATCGAAGTGTCACAGAAGCAACTGCAAACCCTTCTAGGCATGCCTATTTACCCACAACTAGGACTTAACAAATTCAAAAATAGAGATGTCTGAAATTCCATACACATATCAATCATTGGTTTCATGCCAAAAATTCAAACATATCAATTTGAAAGCTTTGTAAATCATTCAATGGATCAAAATCAATAGCAAACAAAACAATCAAAGCAAAACTATAAAAAATTTCTTACTGAATTACTTACAAATATTCATCAAAATTTACTTATAGATAAGACCATCTAAATTACTTACAATTACTCAAGGATTACTTACAAAAATTACCATCTAAATTGCTTACAAAAGCTTCCTGTTTGTTTATTGCCTCGAAGTCTCAGCAATATCTGGAAGTGGTCGGTCTATGCGTTCCTCTATAACATTTAATACAATCACATATCACTATTATGCACGATATGAATTCACTAATGCACATTCATGTATACTAAATATGTATGATGCATGTTCACGACAAATTCTGAGTTTCTTATCCTTAATCTTGTCACATAATTAATCATGTGAAACTATACTCAATTCCTCAATCCAGATTTATTTCACAACCAACTTTTGGGTCCACTTTGCTCAATTATTCTCATTAGGAAGATGAAGTAATTAGGTAATACTTCCTTCTAAAAAGTTTTCCCTCTTTGTCTTAGGTTTCCAAAGATACCAAGTTCATCTAATTTGATTTAGTATACTGAAAGTTATACTCACAAGATTGTAGACTGTTCTTAAGCTTCAGCAAAATTCTTATCTCAACTTCCAATCATATACTGAAATTTTTAGAGGCAGAATTAGAATTTAATATCTTCAGAAAATTTGTAGCCTTATGTCTCTAGTTTAATCATAATTAATAATCATCTCACTCTGAGGTCCACAGATCAAGATATAGTCCAATTACCGAAGTATGTTCAGTAAAAATCATCCCAGTTATCATACTTCAGCATAGTCACATTTCCATTTTAAATTTATCAAACAATCCACTTTATAAAGTCCTAATTTTTGTTGGATATTAAGATCAATATCTTACGAGTCCATTGGTTCAAGAATCAAGTCATTTGGATGTCGGGTGAAGAAGTTATAACAAAAAGATCAAAGTATGTTAAGATAATAACCTCCTTTGGACAAACAGGGAAGTCACGATCATGCACATGCACGACCGTGACGCTCCGGGTGGTCCTGCAAAGTTGTAATTGTGTACATGCACGACCGCGACGTTCCTTGTGGACCTGCGAAGCCTTCTTCTTCACCTTACCTATTTTTTTTCTAGCTCTTCCCAAAATAGACTTTCGGGTCACTTTTACATGATCATTTTGACAATAAAAATGAAGGATTTAGGCCAAACTTTCTTCTAAAAAATTGTTCGTTTATGTTTTAAGTTTCTAATGACACTAATTTTGTGCAATTTGGTTCAGTATTTTGAAAGTTATCCTCAAAGTACTACATACTGTTCATAACCAGAGACATAATCCAGAAACTCCACTTCAAGCCAAATTTTGACATACTTAGTGACAGAAATCAAATTCTACTCCTTCATGAAAGTTGTAGATATGTCTTTCTAGTTTAATATGAATTTAACTTCATCCAATTAGGATAATCACAGATCAAGATATGCCTTAAATACAGATGTATGTTAAGTAAAATACTGCATATATCGTATTCCAATGACTATAACCCTTCATCTTGTTAATCATATCACCGAATTTGCTTCTTCTTTCACCACCCACACATACGTCAACACCATTTATGCAGGCAGCAATCCATAAGTATGAAAATATACACCATTCATGCATGCATCCATTTAAATCATGCAAACATGCATAAAACTTACTTGTCTTAAGTTTTTCTCACTACAACAAAAATTTCCAGAAATGGAGAGAGCAACCAATAGATTTCGGTATTGGATTACAAAAAGATTTTGTAACAATCAAGACCCTCATATGGCAGGAGGCTCAAAAGGTGTAACATGGGTAAGCCAATAACACTAAAAATGTAGAAGTTAAGTGTTTAAACAATGGATGAGCAAGAAGGAAGATAGTGTTTTTGGTGGAGACAAAACAAAGGAGCTGTAGAAACTTTCTTATCCAAAAACATGACTAGGTGGCTCCATCCCTCGTTGACACATGTCCTTTGGCATGTCTTACATTTGTCACCCATTTAATTAGCCCATATGTCACTTACTAATTGCTCCATTTTTCACATAGTAATTTGTCCAAAATTGCATATGCACATATAAGCAAAAACTCAATTATACAGAGCATAAAGTGCACTGAAATTCCTCAATATTCTAACCCTTAACACGGGGTGTTACAAAATACATATTGATGGTCTAGAATGATAGAAGAGTGACGAACAAGCAAGAAAACATATTTTGGGGTGAATTTCCATTAATCAAAAGTAGATTTCGTGAAGATTAAAAGGGATCTTATCATGGTTCTTTTAGTTTTCTGTTTTCATTTAGTCTTGATGTTATAATTATGAGCTAAACTTTTATTAGTACTTGGATTAGATGAATCCTGGGATAGACCTGGTAATGATTTTATTTTAACTTAATTCATTATTTAGTTTCATTGAGATTCAATTATATGTTCTTAGTTATTCTTGAATTAATATTGCTATTGTATTATTTCATGTATGATTTCATGCAACTGAGATGAATACATATACTATCATTCAAAGGAGTTGTATGTAAATCTAGAGGTAGATAGATATAAATCCTCTGGATGAGGGTCAAACCAAATAGTGAAATTTATGAATCAATTAATACAATCTTAAGGGTTTTAACTAGAAAGAAATTTTAGTTAGTGAACCGAAGTTTGGGTGCTAATATTCTTGAGAAAGATATTAACATAAGGTATAAATTTTCACGATGTAATAAACTATAGATAAAATTAAATAGTGAAATGATTGCATGAGGAATCTTGATTCGAAGCTGAGGTACCACTATTATCTTTAATCGGTTATTAGTTTAATCTTTATTCTTGTTAGTTAATTAAGTTGATCTATTTTAGTTTATTATTTTAATTTTGTATTTAGTTTTTCTTAAACACCATAATTTGTTAGGTTAGATAATAAAAAGACAATAAGTACTAGTAATTCTAGTCTCCGTGGGATCAACTTGTACTTGCCAATGATAGCTACCACTACACAATGCACTTGCAATTTAAAACTTAAATTAATATGAAGTTTTTGACGTCATTGTCCGAGACAACAATCTTTTATTTTCGTGTTTATTTATTTTTTCTTAGAGCTCTCTTTCTTGATCTTGTGCTTGTAGCTTATTTTGTAGGAATTGGATATTTGTCATCGTAACCACCAAACATAATGGAAGAATGGAGAGGACATTATTCTCAAGGGGACTATAGTATGTCATCACTTATGGTAGCATTGGAAGTTTGAAACAAGAGGCATGGTTACATGTATTCGGAAGCTCAACCAATATCTATGGTGTGTTATGACATTTGTGGGGGAGATCACCCTAATCATGAATGTCAAGCATCAAACTACATATGGGAGCGCATCTGAATTACATGGAGAATTAGCATCAAGATACTCGTTACAAGAATATTTATAATTCATAATGAAACAATTGTTATGACTTTGTATGGAACAATCATGTTTCACTTGGATTTATATAACAACTGCAGCAAGATAAAGAGGACCATCTTAAAGATATCTTAATGACATGCATTGCTTCAAGCAACACTACCCTCAATAGACTCTAAAAGCTAGTTACTTCATTTACATACATTAAGTTAAATTTGAGAGACATGTAAGCGCATTAATTTTTAAGAGTAGAGAAGAATTAAAGGTTGAATGCATGTAGGAAGTTGCAGTTTAAGAAGAGGAGGAAGAGTTAGTAGAGAAGATAAAGCTTGAAGAAACTGAGGAAGTTGTTGTTCAAAAAGAGAAGGAAGAGGAAAAAGAGGAAGAAGAAGAAGAAGAAGAAGAAGAAGAAGAAGAAGAAGAAGAAGAAGAAGAAGAAGAGCCAAATAAGGAAGCTATCAAGGAATTATTGATAGTCATCTTAAGTATAGAGGGCTCCTACTTCACACAAAACAAACTGTCATAGTCAATCAAAGAACTAAGGGATTTTATTCTTCAATTTTATATTGATAGTTTGGAGTCTTCCAAGCATATGTTATTTTAACCTTATCCTCAGTAAGTTCCAAGTTGTCATTGAATTTCATAATTGAAAGAGATTGCTAGGTAACTCAGGCCTTTAGTTGTCTAGTATTTAAGAGGAATGTCATGAATAAAAACCCATAGAGGAATGTTGGTTAGCCTGATTTCCTCAAATTTAACTCCATATGCCTAAGGATAAACTAGAAATGGTTTGTTGCTCCTACTTAAAGAAAAATGTATCATCATTATTTAGAATTATATCATGGAGGCCAAATTGCTTCCAGTTGTTAATAGCTATAGTTTTCATAATTGGCAAAGGAACTCACTTATAGAAGAAGAAACCAACAATGATTGATTTCCATTTTTGAACTCCAACCTAAGGAATGGTGATTGTTGGAGATAGAACATGATAATCCAAAGTGGCAATAAGAGGGTAGAAAGACAAATTGGCTTTAAGATTATAGTTTTTAGTAACCTAAATCCAGGCGTGCTTAATAGGGGGAGTTGCAACTATAGGAGGACGATGAAGAGTGTTGGAAGGATTGAGTGATGAGAGGGAGGAGTGAACAAGAGGCAAGAAAATTTTTGAAATTCTAGACATGGTGAATGACTGATTGATAAACACAAGGGCTGCCAGCTAAAGACAAGTAGAGAGGGAGGTGCATTAAGTAAGTTATAATGGAAAAAGATGGTAGTAAGATGAATGATAGATCTATTTAGGTGATAAGGGTAATGGAATGAAAAAGTAAGCCAGTTTGACAGTAAGTAAAAGGAAAAGAAGTTGCAACGAGAAAGTGGCAGAGGAAGAAATAGTTGTCTAAAGAAGTTATGTTGTTGTAAAACTTATCAAATCTCCAGTAAATCACTCAAAAGATTAATAGTAACTCACCAATAGATCAGTATGATTTTGGAAGTATTTTACCTTGGGATAGACCTTGCAATGATTTTATTTTAACGTAATTCATTTTTTATTTTGATTAAGATTCAATTATGTGATCTTAATTATTATTGAAATAATATTGCTAGGGTATTATTTCATATATAATTTCATACAATAGATATTAGGAAATCCTTTTGTATCAATAGATATACCATAATTGAAAGGAGTTGCATGCAAATCTAGAGATAGGTCAATATAAATCCTCTAGATTATAGTCAAACCTAATAGTAAAATTCATGAATCAATTACAATCTTAGAGGTTCAAACTAGAAAGAGATTTCAGTTAGTTGACTAAGGCTTATGTATTAATAATCCTAAGAAAGATATTAAAATAATATACGAGTTTTCACAGCCCAAGAAGCTATAGATTAAATTGAGTATTGAAATCATGATTGTATGAGAAATTTTAGGGGAATTCAAAGTCCAGGTACCACTGTTATCTTTGATTGTTTCTTAGTTTAATCTTTGTTCTAGTTGGTAAATTGTGTTGATCTATTTTAGTTTATTATTTTAATTTTGTACTTAATTTATTTTATGCATCATAATTTGTTAGGCTAGACAATAGAAAGACATTAAGTACTATCAATTTTTGTCCTTCTGAGATTGATTTGTATTTATCGTGCTAGCTATAGCTATAATGTGTACTTACGGTTTAAAACATAAAATTGTATACCAAACATATTGAGATTTTTTGATGTCTTTGTTATGCTTACAACAATCCAAGATAGAAAGACAAATATGAAGCTAGAATTAGGTGATGCATGTTTGTGGGCTACCCTTGTAGGAATTGTATGACCTTGAGAAGAATGTTTTCTTTTCTTCACAAGATGTTTCATTAATAACAATGTATTTTGTTTCGCATAGGATATTAGATAAGTTGGACAACAAAAAGAGAAATATAGGTTAGTTAAGGACATTCATTTGATGACTTTCAAATACCCCCATTGCGGTGATGTTGAACCAAAACCTCAAAGATTAAATGGCATTACGTCAGAAGCAAAGGGAGAATACAGGTGAAGGTCATGGAGATATTGTTAAAGGAAGCGACATGGAAGAAGATCGAGGTAGGCAAAAAGAAAGTCTAAGTGATCAATACAACTAGATACATTATGAACATGACGTGTAGATTAAAACACTGAGCCAGGGAATTTAGGTTTAATCAGGTTACATATTGGTGCAAAAGGGTGCCCATATGGAAAATTTCTATTGGACCCCGCTTCCGGAGCCCAATACTTGGGTTCTTGAAACCTTGAGCTGAAACCCTGAAGGGTTACTTGTTATCATTTCATAATGGTGGTGAGTGCACTTTAGATAATCATCAAGATTATAAGTTTAAATTTTCATGGGAATTGTAACCTTAAGTCTCTAGTAAGTCTCTAGTTCATTTTAAAACAAGAATCACTTCAATTGGAATTATAT
>JAOSBP010000007.1:18440673-18458827 GCA_027563825.1 Erythroxylum mucronatum | reverse complement strand
TTATATTTAAAAATAATTTATTTAAATTTTTATTTATATAAAAATATATACAAACAATTAAAAATATTTTTTTAAATATTTAAAGCACAACGCCTACCTATCAAAGGCACTTGAGGTTGAGTGCTGTGGAATAGATCTATTAGTACAGAGTCATAATTTGTAACTCCCACATTATATTGGAATCCTAAAAAGATAATTGTTTTATTATTTACTGCTTTAATTATTACCTATCGCTATAAAAATGATTTGTTTAAAGTTATCACAATACTTCCATAAATTGTTTTAGTGACAATTAGACCTCGGAAAACGTGAAATGACTTTTGATTTGAGATAACATATGTAATTCATCAGTGTTTAAATAATCAAGTGTTAGTTATAATGCATTTGCAAGAGCAAAAACACACCAACTCATACATTATTTATGTGCCATCTTTGACCAAAAATCAAAATAGTAGATTTTCCATAATTTTCCAATAACAGATTCATGTGGATGAGATCCGAAAGTTTCCAGTTTTGCTGAAGAAAATTTGGGCTTTCTAAACAAACACCAAGCTTCTGCAAGAATAATTGAAACCTACACACAAAACCATTGTCATTTGATAAATATAACAAAATTCAAGAAGCATTTGAAGTTTTTTCTTACTTCAGTTGATAAACATCTAGCATAGCAATCTCCATCCTCATCTTTCCACGCAGTCACCTACGAGAACCACAGTATTGTTAAATTGAAGAAAGACAATCATATAGCACACTCTTTCTTGCTTCTATAACTAAACTTCACAGACATGGCACTTGCAGCCAGTGGTTAGAGTTTTGTACCGTTCCGGCTGGTACCTTCCGTACCGACCGAAAAACGGTACCGGAACGACCATAAAGGTACCGGAGATGAATTTCGGTCGGTACCACCAATACCGAATTTTTGCGGGGTCATTCCGTAAAAAAGAAATTTTCGAGGGACTAGTTTGTAAATAAAAAAAATTTAAACCTAATTTTATCTACCCCCCCCCCCCCCGCCAGCTGCCGAGTGCCGACTCTCCCTCTCTCTTCGTCTTCTTCAATTTTTCTCTCCCTTCCGCCGTCCCGACTCCCGGCCTTCGGTCTGCCTCGTCGCCTGCCTCGCCTCACCTCCGGCGTCCAGCCTTCTCCTCCTCGCCTCCGGCCTTCTCCTCCTCGCCTCGCCTCGCCTCCGTCTGGCCCGCCTTCTCCGTTGTCCTCCTCGCGCTCGCACACCGCAGACCGTTGGCAGTCGCACACCACCTCCGTCCGACAGATGCTCAATGTTATATCTATTAATATTTTCTCCAAAAAATTATCTATTAGTAGTCATTTGGATTATAATTATTATAAATAGTAAAAATTCATATAATGAAATTTAGACTAAATATCAATCACCTTTTGTTCTTTTAAGATTTTAATTTTTATCCTTATCTTGTTTATTTAATCCTATAAATTAATTGTCATCCCATTATTTCAATTTTAGCGTTTTAATTTTCAATTTTATTTTTTCTTAATTTTTTAATTTTCATATTTCTTCAAACAGAAATAAAAATAAGTTTGATTGTTAACATTAGTTTGATTTATCTTGTATTATTTATAATAATTAAAATTTAAAGATAAATTAATTTGACAAATTAATTAAGTAAATAATTTTAAATAAATAATCATGTTAGTAAAAATATGTAAGATTTTACTTATAAACCAATATTTATTAATTAAGATATTTTAATTATTATAGCTAATGTTATTATCTATAATTGTATAATATATCAATATGGATTATTTTGTAATTTTTAAAAATTTTAGGGACTATTTTGTAATTTTAAAAAATTTTAGGAACTATTTTATAAATTTAAAAAATTCTCACCGTTCCGTTCCAGAGTTCAATTCGATACTGACCCCGGTATGATATTCATAACATTATCTAATACGGTATTTATAACATTGGTTCCAAATATAAGAGTAATTGGTGCCGTATTATGTTTGCATCGTACGATACTTCCAGGCAATTGGGAAGGACTGTCATGTCATGAAACTGATTACACCAGCTGACAGAATGACGACAACGCGTAAACCTGCGATGGTGATGATACAAGCCAAAGGTTCTTTATGCAAATGTATATCTTGTTTTATATGGAGATGTAACTGATTAGGCCAAATTCATTTAAAGATCTAAAATTTAGTCAAATCGTTTAAAATAACGTTGGAAGTATTTTACAACGACCTCGTTTTGGGTACTCCAATTCTTAAATTTAAGATTAAAAATGACATTATTTTAGAGAGATTCTTTCAAACGTTGTTGTTTTTGCAATAGAGGCACTAGTCGTTCTTTTTTTGGTGCACCTAAGATATTTACCGACAGGATTAGTAACTAATCCTTTCGTTACAGGAACATCTCCAATACGGGAGGGTTCCAACTGATCTAGGAGCTTGCTCCATTTTTAAGGGTGAGAATCGAACTCCCAATCACTTAGTTAAGCGACAAAGGTATATACTACCTATGCCAACTCACTGAGTTGACACGAGTCGTTCTAAACAGGCATCGGTTAATTATTTGGAAACCATTAGAAATTTACATTGAACATTTCAAAGTATCGTATCCAACTTCTCCAAGCTATCGAATTGACTTTTCTTGCCACAATTAATTATATATAAAGAACCACATGTGCAGGATATATTAGGCAAACGTTCAAACGAAAAAATCTGAGGATAAGAAAGCTGTCAGCCATTAATATGTATGTGACAAGGCCTCTCTCTATGTACAGAAGAGATCCTTCTGCTCTTTCATGGCTTCCTGAGGGTCCAAACTTTGGTATACTAGTAATCCAAGACGAAGATGCTGAACCCACTTGTTGCTTTGGATTGTGTCCAAGTGATCGAGTCAGTGACCTTCCTTTTCCTCAGAACAAGAAGCTGAAGGTTGAGTACACACAAGGAGAAAATCAAGTTGATGAAACTCGTACTCTCTTCATTCCAGTTCTGAATCAACCCTTGTCTGCGAATCAGTACTACGTGATCTCAGCAAAAAAGAGACGTGAAGGGTATGTTGCAGAAAGCTTTTATGATTCCACAAAGTAATCTTTTCTTATTTCTGAAACAGTAATGTTGAGAGTTTGATCTGATCAGGAAAGCTTACATGAGCTCAAAGCAAGAGGACATCACGACATGCTTGTTCTGCATACCGTGTGTTTCGGATGTTAAACCACAAGCTTTGGACGTTCACGACACATATCAGGAATTTGAGGTTCGACACCTAAACCGTGGAGGTTTCACTGCTAAATCCGTAGCTTCGAATGGAATTCCTCCAGAATTCTTGAGGAGAAAAGGTTGGAGAGTTCGTACCTCATCTTCAGGACAGTTCTTGTTAAATGAAGCACCAGGACTTGACGAAACTGTTCGTGCCCACCTTCCTGACTTCAATCTCTCATTATCAGAAAAACTTTCGGGGCCTGTTACAGTAGGAAAATGGTATGTTCCATTCATGTTCATAAAGGAAGGAAACATCAAAGAACAGATTACCCACTCAGCATATTACCAGATGATACTTGAACAACAATGGGAACAAATTGTTGCTTGTGACAATGAACCTGGCAAAGAAGGTGTCGTGACAGTTGATACTGAAATGGTGGAAATCGCAGGAAGAGGACAAGCTCTGAACAGGAAAGTGATTGATGGGGTGATGTGGTTTGACACAGAAGGTGAAGAAAACAGTATTGGGATGAGTTTAGCAGTTGTTGAGAGGATCAAATGGGAAGAGAAGAGGTTTGGATGGATTGGGGAAGAAGGGAAAGTGAGCGTGAAAAGATTGGAGGAATTTTCGGGAACTCAGAAATGGAGGAGTTTTGGTTGCTATGTGTTGGTTGAGAGGTTTGTGTTGAAGAGAATGAATGGAAGTTTGGTGCTAACTTGGAGTTTCAGGCACACAAATCATATTAAGAACAAATGGGAATGAAAGTTGAATCATAGTCTTTGGTACACAGTACCAAGATTAGGAACTCTTGCTTAATAATAATAATAATAATAATAATAAATATAATATTAGTTTTGAATGACCTGAAGTTTGATTGCGCTTAAACGATGTTACTTCATAATATATTCGAGTTTCAAGTTACCTGGAACAACTTAAGCTCGAGTTCAAACTCGATTTGATCACTTGTGTTTTTTGATCAAATTTATCACTTTCATAATCTGCATCACAATAGCCAACTATGCTAAAAGAGTCAGTTTTTGAATACTATAATCCAAAATTCATAGTTCCATGTGCAAAGATACACCCTGAGCATAATGTTTAGTCCTGAGTTTGTAAGATATAATAGTAATCCAATCATTCCTCTATATTTTGTCTCATCTGTAACCTTGCCTTCTTCATCATTATCAAGTTTTGTTCCACTATACATGGCAGTACCTATAGGTTTGACATTCTAAAAATGGTACTTCTTGATGAGTTCTTTTGTGTATTTTTTTTTGGCTAATAAAGATTCCTTTTTTTGTTTGCTTAATTTGTAATCCGAAAAAGAAGAATAGTTATCTCATTATGCTCATTTCAAACTCCCCCTGCATTAATGATGAGAATTATTCATAGAAGGACTGATCAGTAACACCAAATATTATGTCATCAACATATATTAACACTATGAGTAGATCATTCACCTTTTTCTTAATGAATAAGGTTTTATGTACCTTTCCTCTTTCAAAATCATTCTCAAGTAGAAAATTACTTAACCTCTCATATCATACTCGAGGAGTCTGTTTTAGAGCATACAAGGCTTTAGTCAACTTCATTATATAATTATGATGATTTTCATCTTTAAATCTTGGAGGTTGCTTAACAAATACTTCTTTGTTAATATATCAATTTAAAAAGGCACTTTTGACATCCATCTGGAACAATTTAAAGTTTCTATGACATATGAAGGCAAGTAAAATTCTAGTTGATTCCAGTTTAGCAACAGGTATATAAGTTTCATCAAAATCAATACCTTTCTGTTGATCATAACCTTGAACTATAAGTCTATCTTTGTTTCTTACCACCTAACCATTTTCGTTTAGTTTGTTTTGAAATACCTAACGAGTTCCAATGACTGACTTGTTTTATGGACGAGGTACTAGATTCCAAACTTTATTTTTGTCCAACTAATTCAGTTCGTCTTTTATAGTTGAGGCCCAGTTTTCATTAGTAAGAGCCTTTTCAATGGTCTTCGGTTCTAATTGTGAGATGAGGGAAACAATGTTTTTAAAGGAAGATCTGGTTCTTAGACTTTCATAAGGTCTCCCAGAATGCATTCATTAGACCTCTCTATTGTCTTGGTGTTCTTCGTCGCATAGGCTCCTGCTAAGAGGAAGGAGCTTGCTCTGTCCTGGCTTCAGAACAACCTTCTTGATCTTATGATTCTAAGGGTACTGTAGGTGTAGTCGACGTATTTTTAAGAACCAAGAAATGCTCTTCATCATCTGAATAAGTTATTGTCGTCGAAGGTAGTCATTAAACACTACATATGTTGATTCTTCTATCTTCTTTGTTCTTTTGTTGTAAACTCTAAATCCTTTGCTAATAGTACTGTAGCCTAGAAAGAAAACTTCATCTGATCTCGCACCAAACTTTCCAAGGTTGTCTTTTCCATTATTTAGAACAAAGAACTTGCAGCCAAATGCTCGAAAGTAAGCGACATTCGATTTTCTTCCTTTCTACATCTCATAGGGGGTCTTTCTCATAAAAGATCTTATAAGGTACCTATTGAGTATATTGCAATAAGTGGATACAGCTTCTGCCTAGTAACCATGGGGTAGGCCACTTTCACACAGCATTTTCCTAGCTATATCAACTAGGATCCTATTATTTCTTTCAACAACATCATTCTGCTAAGGAGTCCTTGGGTAAGAAAAATTGTGAGATATACAATTTTCATCACAGAACTCTTCAAATTTTTTGTTGTCAAAATCTCCTCCATGATTGCTTCGAATTGAAGTAATGCAATATCATTTTTCGATTTAAATTTTCTGCAAAACTTCTCAAAAACATCAAAAGCATCATCTTTATTTGACAGGAAGTAAACCTATGAAAATATGGAATAATCATCTACTAAAACAAAGTCGTAATATTTACTACCAAAATTTTGAGTCCTAGTAGGACCAAATAAATCCATGTGCACAAGTTCAAGCGGTTGTTTAGTAGACACAATATTTTTAGGAGGGAAGTTGCTTCTGATTTGTTTTCCTTTTAAACAAGCCTCACAAACCCGATTGCTTTCAAAATTCAGGCTAGGTAGTCCTCTTACTAACTCATTCTTGGATAATTTTGATAGAATGCTCATACTAGCATATCTAATTTTTTTTATGCCAGATAAACAAATCATTTTCTAGAGAAACAAAACACTTTTGTGAAGACATGTCTTCTAGTTGAGCACAGTATATGTTTTGATTTCTAACACCAACGAATACAATATTACCATTATGATTATCGACTATTTCACAATGAGATGCATAGAAAATGACACTATAACCTTGTCATATGACTAATTTACATTTAATAGGTTATGTTTCAAATCATTCATCAACATAAAGGACATTATCAATAGAGGTAGAGTCAGAATCACCAATTTTATCAATCCTGGTGACTTTTGTCGTGTTTTTATTGGCAAAAACAACATTACCTTCATCTTTTCTTTCAATGTAGTTGAAATATGATATTTCACCAGTTAAGTGTCTCGAAAAGCCACTATCAACTACTCATTGATTTTCTTTTATCTCCATTTTGAAGCATATCTCATTAACTTCTGATTTAGTAGTGAAGTATACGTTGTTGGCTTCTTTTGGCTCTTCTTCTTAAAAGTTTTCATAATCCTCATCCTGCCAAGCTGCAGTTATCGCTTGCTTTTTGGGTTTCTGATTTTCTGACTTATCCTTTTAAAGAAGAGGACATTTAAGTCTTGTGTGTCCAGGCTTCTTGTAGTGATATCATATGATTGATTGTTTTGTGTATTGCTATTGTTGCTACTGCTTTTTGATAGGAACGTGTTGTTTCTAACTTTCTTGTTTCTTTCTCTTTTCTTCTTCAGCTTCTTTTTGTAGAACCAGACATATTTTCTGACAATGAAGTTAAACTTGTCATCGCCATCTATTTGTAACTCATTGTCACTTTCATCACCATTTGATTCATCGGTTGCTTTTAGTGTCATTCATTTTATGTAGGAGGATCCTTCATCTAATCTAAGCTTAGTTTCATAAATCATCAGATTTTCTCATAGCCAGTCGAGTAAAATAGTGTCTAGATCCTTTGCAGTTTCTAGAGCTGTCACCTTAAGTATCCATTCCTTTGGTAGTGTTCTTATAGTCTTATTTATGAGCTCATCATTGAGATATATCTTTCCTAAGTTCTTTTAGGCCATTATGATGTTGTTAAATCATTCGAAGAATTCATTTATAGTTTCTCCCTGTTCATGTCAATAGTTTTGTATTGATGTACTAAAAAGCTTATTTTATGTTTCTTTACCTCATTCGTTCCTTTAAAGGTGACTTGTAGTTTATCTCACATTTCCTTTGCTATAGAACAGTAGGAGATCTTCTCATATTCTTCTAAAGATAGTGCACAGATCAGATGATGTTTTGCTTTAGCATTTAACTATACATTTCTTCTGTTAACATCAGACAATACTTCTACATTTTTTGTAGCGGGAAGTGTAGCTCTAACTTTGACAGCTTGCAAGACTTCAATATCTATAAATTGGAGATAGATTGTCATTCTCTCTTTTCAGTATAAGCAGTTTCCATTAAAGTAAGGAGGCTTTGAGACATATTGTCCTTCAAGGCTTCTCAAATTTTTTGATATGATCTATCACGTGCTGTAAAATACAATAAATGTGAAACCTAGATCTGATACCAACTAATAAAGCAAACAAACGTAAGAGGGGGGTGAATTGTGTGTAAATAAAAATTCAAGTTACTTTCAAATCGATAAGATCCTGCTAAATAAAATAAATAGAAGGGTTATATAAAATTTCGAAAGGATCTTGTCAACGTTTAAAAAGAAAAGAGCCTGTTAATTTGAAGTTAACGTTAAAATAGAAAGGAGCTAATTAATCAAAAGGAGCCTGCTAACACTCAAAACAATAAGAGCCTGTTCAATCTATAAGAGCCTTCTAACTTTTAAAAGAAACCTCTTATGATATAAAAAAAGAAGGAGCCTATTGTAAAACTGAAGGAGCCTCTTGAAAACTTATACTGAGAAAGTTTAAAAGTAATGAAGAGAGATAAAATGACTCAGTAGATTTATACTAGTTCAGCTTATAATGAAGTCTACATCTAGTCCCCAGGTATCCCACTT
Organism: Erythroxylum mucronatum; assembly: GCA_027563825.1. Taxonomy (NCBI): domain Eukaryota; kingdom Viridiplantae; phylum Streptophyta; class Magnoliopsida; order Malpighiales; family Erythroxylaceae; genus Erythroxylum; species Erythroxylum mucronatum. The sequence goes on along the minus strand of JAOSBP010000007.1, from coordinate 18,450,510 downwards.
GAGTATTTCACTAATAAACCAAGTAGTAATTTGACAAGCCTTTTTAAGCTCACAAGTGTATATTTTTCAAAGTTCTTCAACCTTCGACGATAGTAGTATTTTGCTAGCCTTTATAAGCTCTCAACAAATCACAAAGTAATTTTCTCAATATGAACTTCAATAACCGCTCTCTAAAAAGAATTTTCACTTTTGAAAACATAAAAGATTTGATAATGATATGCCTTTCAAAAGTACTGATGTTATGAATGCATACAAAAAATTTGTCTTCCTTAATTTTTCTGTGTCACACAGTAGTATTATTTTGCTAGCCTCTACAAGTTCTTAATGAATGACAAAGTAATTTGCTTAATATGAGCTTCAATAATCACTTTCTAAAAAGAATTTTACTTTCTAAAACACAAAAGATTTGATAATAATATGACTTTCAAAAGTACTGATGCTGTGAATGTATATACAAAATTTGGCTTCCTTGATTTTTTTGTGTGTCTGTGTGTCTCACAACTGTAATGATTCTTCATTAAGTAGGCATTTCCTTCAACTACCATTGCATCATTTCTATTGTAAGTTGACTTTGTATCTTTGATATCGTCTTTGCTGGAATCTTCAATATTCAACCTTAAAGAGAAAAGATGTAGCAATGTCTTGGAATTTATTGTCAAAAAATATATCTAGGATTAGCAAGATCCTTTCGAATATTGTAAACTAAATAAGGTAAGTTTATAAAAGAAGGTTCCTGCTAGAAATGAAGCATTTATCTTGTGATTTTATTTCCTTTTAAGAAATATATCGCTGCTTATATAAGGAAATAAATCCAATTTGAATTTTGAAATATTATACAATTATCATTAAAATCGTTAAACATAAATCTTGAGCTAACATCTAAGAGTTTCACTACCACCTCTAGCTCAAGCTTAAATCATTTTAAGAAGAACCCTATAAGATATTCTTTAGACAGTTTGAGCCTGTTAGAGTATTTGTCAAACCTTGCACAATAATCTTGTACTGATCCAGCTTGCCTTAGCTTTTTGAACTCTCCTTGTAACGCCCCATATTAGGGGTTAGGATATTAAAGAAATTCAGTACATTTTATGCTTTGCATATGTAAATATTTGTTTATTTGTACATAAGCATCTTGGACACATACAATAATTGTACATGCATTCATGATATTTTTTGGGTATAATTGATTTATAAATTCGATTAAAAATGCGAATTATGGATTATTTGCATTAAAAATTTATTTGGAGAGTATTATTATCATTTCAAAATTTTTGGTGAATTTTAGAAATTTTTAAAAAAATTTGGTATATTTTGGATATTTTGACATTTTTGGAGAATTATTCTTGAGTTGAAATTTTTTTGGGAGACTATTAGTAATATTTTGAAATTTTTGGGAATTTTAAGAATTTTTCTGAAAATTTTGGGGTATTTTTAGATTAAGAAAAATAAAATAAAATAAGAGATCAATTAAAATGTGACAAATGGCTAAATTATATTGTGACAGATGGTTCACATGCAAGGGAGAAATGTGGCAAGAACTCTTTAATCCGTGTAGTTATCTTGTTTGTAAGGGAAAAATAAAAACATTTCTGCAGTCCATTATCGGTTGTCCTTCCTTGCATGCATTGACACCAAACAAAAGAAAAACATCTCCTTGCTTATACATCAGTTATTTCTGTTTGTCCCCTCCACCGAAAGCTCTTACTGTTGGAGTTTTTCTGGAAACAGGTAAGTGATAAAAAACTATGAGAATGTTCTGTTTTTAGGTGTTACATTCGATCTTGCATTTGAGGTGTTTTAGTTAGGGGACAAGAATGACATAATGAGGTTTGTTGTTAGATATTAAAAGACATGCAAAATCAGATATGCAGAAAAATTGCTGAACAGTCGACGTTGGTGTGTTTTAAATGTTCAGGTTTTAATCTTGAATCTTGTGTTGTTATTATAGTAAGTGGACTTTGAATGGGAGTAGAAATGTAGATAATATAAGTTAGAAATGATACAAAAGAAATGGAAAAATGCAACAGCTGAATGTAAGATAGAAAAGAAAAATGAAAACATGCAGATGAGTTTGGCATTTGCGTGAATAATATTATGTGTTTTTGGATGATTATATTGAATCTTATTTTTAATTTGTTTGAATTGTGATGAGCTGATATGGAAGTAATTAAGTTGGGTTAAGTGGCTTATGTGTTAATTGAATAGGATAGAAATGAGAAACTTAAAAAAAAGGAAGAAGATGAAGACAACGTTTTCGTTTTTAGAGAGAGAGAGAGCAGGAAATTCGTACATGAGTTTTGTTTTGGTGTTTTGTGATAAATCTTGAATCTTAGGTTGTTTTAAAGTAAGTTGAAGTAGAAATGCAAAGAGTATACATGAGGGATGATGGGGTAAGTGGAAAGAGAGAGTGCAGAAAGTGGGTAAACAAAGGTTGAAGATGATGAATAGTATTGAAAACTTTTTGATTTTAGTATGTATGACTAATGTTGTATTTGAGTTGTTTTAACATAAGATAAGTTGCAAAAAAGGAGTAAATGTAAGGGTTTAACCTTGTGATGAGAAATTAAGTAGAGGAGAGGACGAAGATGGAGGAGAATTGCTGCAAAAATGGGACAATTACGTGCAAAAAACGTGATACTACAGTACAAGGTGGTGGTTACTTGTATAAGTTTATGATCAGAGTATTTCATTGAACAGCCTTGAGTATTTTGCCTACAACTCTTTCTTCTGAACTCCAAATGACTTGAAACTTAGACCAATAGATTCCTAAGATATTTTTCTTTCTCCCCATAAAAATTTAGAGTTATCTGAATTGATTTGAAAGTGATTGATAGGATGAAAGTGTGGAAGTCTGCTGGATTGTTATGAACTGAAAATTTTCATGATCATGCTTCGGTTTTCTAATTATAACTTGAGTTATAGATTTCTGAATGAGTTCCTTTTTGATTCCTATTAAACTAGAGACATATTTCTGAAGAGGTGTAATTTTAATTCTGTCTTTTTGATTTTCAAAATTGGCACGTAAGTGAGTTGCAGCTTAAGCTGGAGCATTGTCAGGGACAGAAATCATATCCTGTGGTTATTGATTAAATTGTATTGATGTAGGCAGAATTAGGCTGAGGTATCTTCACCAAAGTTGTAGCTTATTCTCTTATCTTTAAATTGATATAAAGTTTGTAATTTTTGGATATCTGAGTTGAAAGATATGATTTGTAGAATTAGAGAGACTGGTCATGTTCTAGCCAAAAGTTCAAATGTGTACAGTCTGTGGTATTTTGGCCATAACTCATTGAATACTAAATCAAATTGGATGATCTTAGAGTCGTTAGAAACTTAAGATATTGTAGAACGACTTTTCAGAAGGAAGTGTTGCCTAATTTTGTCATTTACCCTATCAGATTAATTATGCAAAGTTGACCCGAAATCATGTGGGTGGAAAATCTGAAGTGGTCAATTAGGTTATGAAATTGATTTCACATTGTTTTATTTTGGTCCAAATTATAAGTACCAAATGATATTAATAAGGGCTTTGATATCTGATTGATTTGATGATGAGAATTTCAATAAGATACCCGGAATTTGTCATTGAACAATGCATTGTGCATATTTTAGTTATTTAAGTACATGTGTATAAGGAATATGTTTTCAATTATGCAATAGTGATTTGTATATGTGTTAAATGTTATCGAGGAACCCTTAGAGCGACTGATTCCAGATATTGTCGAGACTTCGAGGAAATAAACAGTAAGGATGCTTTTGGTAAGTAATTTAGATGGTAAATTTTGTGAGTAACCTAAGATGGTCTCAGCTTGATTTGTTTTATTTATTACTGAATTAAATTGATATTGATGAATGTGTACTTAATTGTGTACTGATTCCGAAGACGAAGGTCCAAGGTACTGATTGATGAATGAGGTATTGAAGTGTTATTTACCTTACTTTATTCTGCTTGTTGAATTGACTTATGCTGATTGTGTTTTGAATTTCGGACAATAATTGTCCGAGGCGTTTGATGCAAGTTGATATCATTGGAAGTGCTACTTATATGTGAATATGATTGACTACCTGCTTTGTACATAAAATGTCTAAAATGACTCTGTTTTGCTTTAAAACTGTTGAGTCCTAGTTGTGGGTAAATAGGCATGCTTAGAAGGGTCTGCAGTTGCTTCTGTGACACTTCGGTGTCTTCTGTTAGTGACACTTCGGTGTCGAGACTTTGGTCTCTTCTGTGACACTTCTGTGTCTTATGTTATTGACACTTTGATGTCAAGACTTTTTTCTCTTCTGGACACTTCGATGTCGAGACTTTGGTCTCTTCTATATAAGTCCCGTTACCTGCTTCTGTAAATGGATTTAACAGTCATCTGGTTTTGTAGTTTGATATCTGTTTGATTCTGACATAAGCTAAATTATGTTCTGATTCTGAAGGGTTTATAACCTCCTGTGTTATGCAGTTTTGTTAATTATAAAATCTGTTATGAAATGCATTATGTCTGATTTATTGTTAAAGAAATCATTTAATATAGATTAGTTATCACTCACTAAGCTATATGTTTAGCACGGTGAATTTGCCCCGTGTAGGTTCAGAGTGAAGATTATAAGGACTGGGATGAGTCAACCGCAATGGCTAATGGAGTCTGAGTCTTGTTTTAATAAAAATGTATTTGGAGTTTGTTTTGGGCTTGTATATAAAGTGTATGATTATGAATTGTTGAAAGTTTTTGTAATAACTATGTTTCAGGCTAGTTTCAATTTTTGGAACAAATTTGTATTAAGCTTTTGTGATATAATGTATGTTTGTTTAAGATTATGGAAATGCATCTATGAAATGTTTCGTATGAATGCTATTCTTCCGCAAAATGTTTTGGGTTGTTTGTATTGTCTTGTGTGGCATCCACATATCCTCCTAGGGGGTATTAGGGCGTCACACTATTTTGGAAAATGAATAAGTTTTTAAAAATGAGGAAATAATGAATAATGAGATTAAATGTCATATTAGAAATGGAAACTCAACCTATTTTTGGCATGATTATTTGTGGTTATAAGAAATCTAGGGGAATAGATGGTCAACTTAAGGGAATACTTTATCATCTTAAAGAGCTTAACAAATTATTTCCATAATCTAAATTAAGAGAATTCAGTAATGTTGCTAAGATGTCCATTAATAGTCTTCATAAACAAAACTTGTCTAAACATGTTTAGAGGTCTCATGCTTATAGTACCATCATACAAGCTTGTGTGTTTTGAGAAAAACTCCCCTAAATCTTTGTTGATTCTATAGTTAGCCATAAAGAACATGACTAAAACAATGGAAAGGCTTACAGATGTCAATTTAAGCCAAAATCCACATTAGAAACTCTACAAATAAGAGATGAAGTGCATCAATTATACGTGTTTCAATTGTTAATACATAAATAATCTTTGGCTATAGGTAAAAAGAGGAATTATAGAATGGGTTAGGGAAAACCACTAAATTACCTTCGTCATATATGTGTTTTAGAGTATGGCAAATTTCATATACCAAGTTAGACATGGATACCTATTAAATTTATTTCGACCAAATGCATGAATTATAATGTGGATGCCTTAACTATTCAGTGAAATAAGCCTATTGTTATTAGTGCACTGGGTGTCAAAATCTAACCTTTCATTCTTCTTTCAATTTCAAGTTCAATTGGTGCATTAGGTGTCATTCTTCTTTGATTTTTAGGCCTTTCTTTCTTTTTAACTCATTCCATTAAGGGTTTATTCATCAAACTTTGTTTTATTAAACAAATCTTATCAATATACCTATATTCACTATAAAAAGGACATATCATGTGATATGAATAGTGCGAATTGGTGTTATAATAGTGAGACGTATAGTTCTGATGCACAAAAACATTCTTAGGCCTTCTCTGAATGTGTGAATGGTGATAATTTTTTTGGGTAAAATGTAAAGATTGAATGCTTTCTTTGGATAATGATATGGCCTAGTGTTTTGTATGCATAAGACGTGTTCCTTTGATTATGTTGATGCCTGTAAGAGATATGAAGATGTTTCATGGTGATATACTTAGTATGGGGCCTATTGTAGGTGGAAGCTTGGTGCTTGCTTTTAAATTGATGTTGAGACCACAATGAATGAGTGAGATTGTATGCTATATTGTGCCTTTGTTATAAATTTTATGTCTATTTTTTTCTCAACAATATTAAAATCTAGGCCCAAATTTAAGAATCATATATAAATGTGAGACTTGCCTTTAGAGTAAGGCCTAGTAGATGAAGCATACGCATATAATTTATGTTTTACTTTAGCTCCAAAAGTACTATGCATGTTTGCTATCTTAGACAAAGGTTCTTTACTATTCAAATGTTTGCTTTTAACAAATATAGTCTTAGTATTAGATGCACTCCTATAAATATATCCAATGTCATGCACATTATTGGTATTCTCTTGTGCTCTTGGAAAGATTTCCAATTTCTCGCTTCCCTTAATTTAGAGAGGGAGTCTATGAGACCATTAACCTCAATATCTTATTCTCACGCTTTAATGCATCTATGTTATATTTGTCGATAATTGTCATATTTTCTTTGACGTTATGCAGTTAACTCTTTATATTTTAATGTTTACTCGTGTATACATCTACATATTTCTAATCTCTTTGAGTTTCAAAGGTAATTTTTCTTTTCAAACTCTTGATCTCAATATTTTTTAAACCAATTTAGCATAGGACAATTAAAATCTTCATCACAATCAGAGGATTTAGAGATAGAAGTACCTTATCATCACCATAAGTGATGAAATATATATGAGCTACTTCTCCTTCTGAATACTTACTCTTAAAATCACTTAAATTATCCTAAGTTGAGGCTTTAAATACCTTCTTTTCTTTTTCTCTCTCTTCCCTTTTTTGTCATTTCTTTCATACTTTTCACTATCATTGAGGAGATTGGGACTTCATGTGACCTAGTTTCCTACATTCAAAGGAAATCATGTTAGTTGATTTTTGTTCACTATCAACTTTACCTTTTTTGAAATGCTTTCTCTTGGAGAATTTATTTCTCCTTATAATGAATCTTCTAGTGATAAGAGTAATATCATCCTTATCGCTTCCTCTAGAGGATGTCTCTTTCACTTCCCTTGGCTCTTCATTTGAAGCCTTTGATATTAAGTTCTTCCTTTTAAATCCATTTCTTCTTATTGCATTTTCCTAAGTCTTATTTCATCAGTGAGAAGCAATCCAATGAGCTCCTCTATTAGCACCATATTTAAGTCCCTTTCTTCTTTAATTGTCATCATAATGGCTTCCTAAGTCTTTAGAAAAAACCTAAGTAATTTTCTCACTTTCTTAATATTGGTATATGTTTTGCATAGGTCTTTAAGGGCATTGATAATGTTAATAAATCTAGTGTATAATCTAGAAATGCTTTCATTACGTTTAATTTGAGATAATTTATATTGTGACTTAATTTGTTTCCTCATGCATAACTTCTAATGTATGCTAAATTTTATGAGTTATTGCACACATATAGATTCTATTAAATTTATTTCTTCCTAATGCACAAACTAAAATATGAATAGCCTTATAATTTAAGAAAATTTAGTTTCTTATCTTAAAGCTCCTATTCTTTCTTTAGATTGGAAACCTTTTTTTAATCATCTATAATTTTAGTAAGACCAAATGGGTCATTACAAATAACTTTTCATAGGTCAACATTTTTGATCATCCAGGAGAATTTCATTTTAGTTTTTCAATAAAGATAATCATTTCTATAATATCTAGGTGAAGTCATGAAGATCTTTTCTCAAAAATTTCATTTTAAATAAAACTAAAAAAGACTCGCTTTGATATCACTTGTTGGTCCTTAATGGCACCTAAGAAGGGGAGAGTTAGGTGTTAGTAAATTTAAAACCCTTTTTCCAAAACAAAAATGTAACTTGAACAAGTACAAATAAAATGATGGTATGGAATGACAATAAGATTTAGAGCAATCATATAAATACACATAATGTAAATAAGGAAGTGAAGATATATTGCAACCAATTTATAGTCGTTTAGCGAACAAATCTTACTCACTTTCATTCATTAAGTCTGCTGATAGGATTGAATTTTCTCATATTTTCTTATACATTTATATGTGATTTCAATCCAATTTTAAGATAAAATGCTCAAGTTGTGTTCAAATTATGTTGACTGCTAAGCTGGATTTGCTGATGTATTTTTGAGATCAAAATGGCTGACTAATTGCGGTGTGACATAAATTCCCTTGTACGTATTTATGTTTTGTTTATTGATGTTCTGCAGGTATTGTCTTTGGATATTGGGGAATGGAGCAACGCTTATCAACAGTGGCTCTATTTGGAAAAAAATAATGGTAACTAATGCCAAGAATCGAGCTTGTTTTTACAATGCAGATGAGGATTAAAGTAACCAAAGGCATGATATAACGTGAAATAGAGAGAGCAATTTATTTGTCCCATCAAGAGAGACCTAGCTGAAATAAAAGCCAGCTAATGGTCTCATCCACGCACAACACAGCTGGAGAATGAGGATTAGCGTGGAATCAAATATCAAAAGACGAAAGGAAAGGCTGGCTGGTGAAAAAGTTAAATCAACGAAGTGGTCCCAGCAAATTAACATTACAGTGGATGGGGACAGCAGCAAAAAGCAGTGGAGACTTATTGCAACATGTGTGGGACATCATTTGAAGTCACAGCAACAGTGAAGATTAAGAATGGACGCTAATCATGGGTTTATAAGCCAGGATGTGGGACACGTGTATAACTGATGCAAAACAAGAGAAAAAGCAGATTAAAAAGCAAGAGAACCAAATAAAAGCAGCAACGTGGCCAGCATGAATGAGGAGCTGCGTTAAATTGTCAGAAATCAGCTTAACGTGAGGGGCAGCGTGACCAAGGCAAATTGACGCATACAGTGATCTTGGGTTTGGGACAAAATAATTCACGCAAACAGCACATAAGAAAGAAGCAGATGGACGTTAAGCAAGAATCACGCTAAATAAGATGACATGCAATCGTGGGACCAATTGTTTTCAAAGGAGCAGCTCAAGTAAATTCTAATAGCAAGTCACGACAATATAGGGTCTTGAATTTCTTCATGCATGTGACTCGTGTGGGACAGCTGGAAGGCAATTAAAATCAGCAAGAAATGCAGCAAGAAAGTCAGTAGAGGACGCAAGACATGACAAGGTGGCACACGCATTTTCCAATCAGATTTCAACGCACAAGAAATAAAGACGGGAGGCAAATCACGATGGTCCATCAACAAGAGAGAGAATGAGCACGCAAGAGTTGAATTAAAATGAAACAAAAGAAGACAGCGTTATTTACGCAGACTGAGGAAATTGAAGAACTATCAACGCAGAGTATGGAGACAGCAAGAGTTGCGGCGGCACCATCTACACCAGAAGCCACAGAGGGAGGTCTGCGCAGACCTAGGTGGAGGCATGAGCCTGATGATGGAACAGAGACGCACGCTGAAGCTGGTTGGAAAACAGGAGCAGAGCATCACGAGGGAACTCAGTTTCAAAAGAATAAAAGCAGCAGCAAGACAAAGAGAAGGGGTTGGTCATTTTTCACGTTACAATATACACAAGAGGTTTTTCAGAGGTTCTCGAGAGAGCAAATTTTTCAGGTTCCAATATACACCAGAGGGGATCTAGAGGCACAGCGGAGGAGGGGGATTTTCTCGAAGAACTTGGAGCTTTCTCTGTGTTTTTCCTTCTACTTTCTCTTTTTATTCTTCTTCTGATGTTGAGCTTCGTTATTTGTGTTATATTTGTTATAATGGTTAGGAACTAAACCTCACTTAGGGTGAGGGGTGTAGCCGTTTA
>JAOSBP010000007.1:18341580-18375375 GCA_027563825.1 Erythroxylum mucronatum | reverse complement strand
GCATATTGTTTAGTATACTTTAAATATTATTTAGCATAAATAATTTTATTATAAAATAAAATATAGTTAAAATTAATGAAAGTGCTTTGTATTTTTATATTTCCAAACAGCCCTATTGTATGAAGCTCTTTTTAAAAAGTTATTTTTTTAATTGACAGCCAAACAGTCAATTAGCTTTTAAGAAAAGCTCTTCTCAGAAAAGCTCTACTGACAAAAGCTCTACTGATAAAAACTCTACTGATATAAGCTTAACCAAACAGGCACTAAGGTAATAAACTAACCTCTTACATTCTTTGATAGTAATTATTGCTTGAGGTGGATAGGTAGAATTCATTAAGCTGAATGGGTAAGTTAGAATTTGCAAAGTAGAAATTGTTTAAGAAAGTTTGATAGGCACTCGAGCAAGGAACAACATCACATCAACAATTCAAGGGAATTTTTCTTGTTCCCTTATCTTTTATATTTTATTTATCTTTGTTTCCTTGTTTGATTAACATTGAGGACAATGTTAAAAATAGGCGTGGGGGAAGTTTAGGATAGATGACATTGAATCGAGATAAGTAGGAGGAGAAAGTTGGATTGTAAGGTCGTGTGATAATGGTGGCTTAGGTATAAAGTTCTGAGCACACCATTCTTAACTTGGTAAAATGATTAAAATTGGAAAGTTAAGTAACAAGTTAAATGTTAAACTTCTTATTTTGTGAAGTCACACTTTGAAAAGTTGTTAGTTTAGTCACTTAAGTGAAAGTGTGTATGTTAAGGTTGCTTTGGCTCATTAAAATCACTTTGCATGCTTAACTAATTGGTTTACACTTGCTTGAACCTAAACTGGGACTAGTATAGGGATCTTTCCTCAAAAAATGAAAAAATAAAATTCATTACTACTCTGCCCTAAAAAGGGATATGAGTACGGGCTTTACCACTGCTGATGTGTAAGCTTCTTCAGTAACTGGGGCTAGTCATTATAAATGATTGCGACTCATGCCAAAAGGATGATTTGACAATCATAGAGACAAGTAATTAAGCGTGAATTGCACAATAATAAAATAAATGAAATAGAAAGAGCCTTAATTTACGGACTAGTTTGTTGCAATGTAAGTGAACCATGCTAAAATGAACCTAAAATTTAAGTAGTAAGCCAAAGTTATTTGATTTGGACACATGTAACTTAGTGATTGGACTTAGTGATCTGAATGCATTTGATGAACAAAACTTGGAATTTATCCTTCAACTAGTGAAAATTGTTCAACTATTATGATAATATGGTTGATCTTAAATTGATGTTCTTGAATTTCTCTTTTAAATCACATTAATCACACAGTTTGAATGGTTTATCTTAACCTTATTCCATGCTTATTTTGCTTGAGGATAAGTAAAAGTTCAAGTGTTAGGGAGTTGATATGAATTTAATTTTTATATATTTACACCTTATTTATAATTGAATTTTACTTAAATGTGCTTTAATTAGGCCCAAACTTATGTATTTTGTGTAATTTCTAGATGTAGGCCTTTCATGTGAGATAATTAGATTAAAGGGACAAGTCTATAAGAACTTATATTAGGATTACTAAAAGTAACAAAACGAGTTTGGGACAATCAGCCTTCATATGCCCAAGTTTGTTATAATAGTTACATGCAATAGTGGGAGAACATGGATGAACAGTTAAATTAGCATTAATCTGAGAAACAAGTTGAAGGAAAGCAGTACCTAACAGAGTAGCCAATATAAAATACATTGGTGGCAATGAATGCTCAACTCTTAAAGTATTGAGATGAGTTTTTTCAAATAGAACAAGGATATATCAAGTTAGACGTAAAAATCATATAGAACAAGGATTGGAGAAAAAGAAAACTAAAATTTGATGGAGTTCTCATATCATGTTAGCTAAGACAAGACAAAGTGGAATTATATTTTATATTGTGTGTATGATATAAAGAATGATAACTCTACTACAATGGAGCAATATGAAAAAGAAGAAAATATTACAATTTTATTACAGAATATTTAGGATATAATTATAAGGATTATGATATTAGAAACGATGTTGGGATGCTAACCTGAAATAGATGAGGTTGTCTCTATATTGGAGGCACTCGACACGTCAAAAGGAAGGGGAATGATTCCTCCCAATCAGCAAGGTGGTTGTCTTTGCTTTCGCAAGCCATGAGTTGCCAAAACTTTGGATAAACATATAGGATACTATAGGTTAGGGATGGCAATGCCTAAGCTCGAACCTTGTCCCATCCAACTCAGTCTAAATTTTTTCAATTTTTTAAATTGAAATAAAAATAACGTGGTTTTACTCAAAATAATATTATTTTACCCATATATGTCAAGTTTCAAAGAAAGTCGAGCCTAAGCAACCTAAGCCCAAATTTAACCCAAGACCTAATTTTTTGGAGAAAAAAAGATGAAATTCTATCAACTTGAACTTCACTAGTTGTAAGTCGTGCTGAGTCAAACCTTCACCAAACTGCCAAGCCTACTATAGGCTTTGAGATGTATTCATCCCATCCGTAAAAAAACCAATAGGTAAAGGATGTCAAAAGTGGTGATAAAAGTAGAATTTTGAGGGAGACAGGCAAAGAGAACTAGAAGATTTTGAAGAGTTGTTATTCATTATGCTTTCCATCTGAAAAGAGTATGATTTATTCCGCTAAAACAAAACAGCTAAGGCTAAAAATCAGGGAAAAAAGAATATCTCATACAACGTAACCACCAAAGTAACTAACAGCTAATTCTTTCTTATCCAATTTAGCTAAAGACCAGTTCTACTGACATATTATGCTGTAAGAAAATTGTAAATTACCGACAGAAAATTACCTATAGAAAAAATTTCGTAAAAAAATTTCGAAGTAAATGAGCCACGGAAATTACTTTCTAATTTGCAACACAAAAAAATTTGTTGCTAATGGAGGAGACTAAACTTTACCGACAGAATTTAGATGAAATAGTAAAAATCGTTATAAAAATAAGTGTCAATAGTTCCTTGTAAAAATTACTTACAAAATTTACCGACGAAAAAAAACATATTTCGTAGGTAATTTACCTACGGAATATGTTTCTGTAGGGAATTTCCCTACAAAAATAAAGTTCCATAGGTAAATTACTACAAAGGGATGTTCCCATAGGTAATTTACCTAAGGAAACACCATTCCTTACGGATTAATTTTCTGTCAGTAATTTACCTACATAAACCAATTAAAACCACAATCTCGATGCGTTTGAATTTACCTACAAAATCGTATCATTCTATAGGTAAATTCCAACGATGTCATAATTGTGGTTTTAATTGGAAGGAAAACAATGTCGTTTGTTCAACCACAAACAACATTGTTTCCTTATTTGTTTAAACGAACGTTGATAGCCTCTCCCCCTCACTATCGAATGTCTCTTAAACTTTTCATTTTTTTCCTCTTCCCTCGCCATCATGGTCTTCAATTCCATACACCATCGTCATTGTCTTGATCTCTGGTTATTGTCCATCGTGGTTAGTTATTCCTCCTTTGCACTTGGTTTTTTATTTTTCTGCTTGTTGTTGTTAGGGAAGCTTTTGTTTTAGTCAGTCCTGGTTGATGTGTTTGTGTTGTCTACATTTATTTCAGCTTTTAATAGTTCACTATGCATCTGAATGTGTTCCTGTTGGTGAAGAATGCCACATACCAATGTTTTTCTTAATAATTAGGAATGAATTTCTTGTGCTTATAAAGTGTTCAATGAAAGTTCTAAAGGGATTAATTTTTTCATTGCATTATTTTTTGTTTGTTATTCTCTCATTGCTTTAATTGTAAGAAAAATTGCATAAATTTGTGTTTGTTATTTTTACATTGCATTAATTGTAAGAGAAATTGCATGAATTTGTGTTTGTTATTTTCTCATTTCATTCATGAATTTGATGTTGTTTAACTTGTTTCCTTGTTATTTGAAACGATAATATTCAAGTAAGTTTCTTTTAATTGTATTTAAAACTATAGTGTTTCAATAAAAGACAAACTCTTGTAATGTCAAAAGTTGAATTGAATTGGCTTCATCAAAAATTGAATTGTAGTTAGCAAGGTCTTATGATTTTATTACGATAAAAAATTGAATTGCCTTCCATTTGTTGAGCCTACTTTGATAAAATTATGCCTAAATTGTGGAAGTTGTATATTTTATAACAATGTTGTCAAATATCCTAAAGGGGGTCTCTAGGTCATTTTGGTGTTTGAGGAAGTCATATTTAATAATGACTTGTTTAAAGGTAACACGAGGACATTGATCATTTAGTATGGAATCATTTATGGAAGTGAAAGGTAAAGAAAAATGAGTATGGATAAGTGGGAGGAAAATTAGGTTAGGCAGTCAAATTTGGGTCATCTTTATGTATAACTAGCATTGAGCCATAGTTTTCCTAGTTTATTAATAAATGGGTCCTTTGTGCTTATATGGCATTGACCCATGAGCCCTAATTTCTTAAAAATAAATAGCTTTGAGAATTTTTCTCTTTTCTTCTTTTTCATTTTCTCTTCTTCTGCCTTTTCCAAACTAAAAAACACTAATTCATAAGATTGAACATAACCTTTTAAAAGAGAATTAAGTAACAAAAACTATAACCATAAACTAGTTTATCATACATCTTTTTTAGTCCTTATAATAATCAAACAAACAAACACATCTTTCAACAAAGAAAATTCCAAACAACAATTTTAAAACCTAAACATAAAGTAAACAACATAAATACATCAATTTCTCAATGAAGGCATAAAATTTTATCATAGATGTTTTTCATAAGATCTATCATCCTTTAGTTCCTATCACTCTTCACTATTGGTTTAGTCTTTATAAACCTATTTGGTGTTATAAATACAAGTGTAATGGACTTATTATCCTTTACAAAGGTATACCTATTCTTGAATATATCATAGACACATTTATTATCATATTGCCTTACTTTTTCCAATAGAACATTATTAGCATGCATTGCTAATACAATACAAAGTACCTTATATTTATGTTACTAAATAGAAAAAGAAACTAGCATCTATTTTTTGAACTTAGTCTCCCCAAACTTATTCAACCATTGAAGTATGTATGAATACAAATGATTCAAAAAGAAAAACTCAAATTTTCTATAAAATAACACTACCTATGTTAGTATTGCTTCCTCTATCAATAATTATACTATATATCTTATTTTAAGTTTTACATATAGTATGATATATGTTCCTTTTCATTACTCTATCTCATCCTTATTGATTTGAGTACGCTTCTAGCTACAAATTTCTCACCAACAACATGATAATTAATATCGTCATCATTAGATTAGAGTTATTAACTTTCTCTTATACTGTTGGATTATGCTTATCTTATATCTTCACTTTAAGAACATGAGGGTTTTGTACCTTTTGTAACTAGACAATTTGATTATATCGTCTCTCACATCATTATTCGTCATCTTCATCTTCTTAAATTATTTATTTCATTGCCTAAGAAAGAAGATCACATTTTCCTTCTCTTCCCTAGGTGTTAAACCATCTTTTAAAGGCATACTTATAAGCTTCTTAAAGAAACACTAATTTATACACATTTTTTATTAACTTATTTTACTTTATTGTTTCATCTATCTATATATATATAACTAATACAATATAAAGAAAAACAAATAATAAGATGATTGAAACAATTTTGATGACATCCTAGAAACAAGACCCAACTAAAAATATATTAAAAAAAGAGAGACTTAAGAATGAATACTAGTAATTGAGACTAACCTTTTGAATATAAAGAACCAAGAACCAAATATACAAAGGTTAGAACTCTACAAAGTAAAATCTTATAAATTTTAGGTTTGTTTAGTAAAGTGTAAAGGATAAGAACCATCTCCTAATTTGGATTAAACTAAATAAATATCATAAATCTCAACATCTTATTGATGAAGTTTGTTCCCCTTTATATATGATTACATATGATCCATACTTAAGTTGAAAAGCTAACAACTATTACTACTTTAACTAGGAACTCTACAATACTAATACTACTTTAATTGGAACCTTAATATACTACTTTGATCAACACTCTAAGTAGTCATTAGTTTTGCATTAATGACTAGTTTACTTATTTCAATGCTTTTGCATAATCATTTACATTTAGAGCATAATAAATAAGAATTTTATTTTAGCTTTAAAGGAAATCAATTGATCTTTAACCTAACTTTAAGAAACTTTTGAAATGGTTATGATCTAGTTTTTTTACTACAAGATTTTCTTAATCTTTGAAAAGATTTCAAAGTTGAAGGTTTTGATGTGTCATTTTAGGAAATCGATTAAACAAAGAGTTGATATCAAGTAAATAATGACTTTAAAAATTTATTAAATTAGTGTATTATTGGTTTGGTACATTGATGATGTTCTTAAAAATTGATAGAATGGGAGACTATTAGTATAGGTGTTTAGCTAGCTAATGCTTAATCTAAAAGTGGATTGGTTAGAATTTTAGTGAGTATGTATTAGTTAAACATTCCAAGAACTAGTTGTTATAACAACTAGCTTAAAAGAGTAATGAATATTTGAGTTTTTTGGGTACATATAGGATAGAATTGAATTATGGAAGAACATTTGGTGTTTTAGGGAGTTGCTAAGATCCTTGAGATAGTTGAGAGTGCACTTAAGTGCATGTTCATAATACATAACATATAGTAAGCCCTAGTTTGTTGGTATAAGCAAGAAAAGGAGATTTTGAGTTATATTTCGTTATACTTATATAGAAATTAAGGAGAATTGTTAGGGAGCATATTGTTTGAGCTCTTTTTTTATTTTAAACAATATTTGTATAGATTTTCTCTTTATTTATATCAAAGTAAGACAATTTGGGTTTCTCTTCACCAGCTCGAAAAAAGATATTATATGTAAGATTTCTCTTACCTATTGAAACAAGAAGATAGTGAATTCTTAATGGAGTTTAAGGAATGGTTATAGGTTAATGACTGTTTGTTGTAGTTATAATAAAAATTATATTCTATTTAATCTATTGAATTATCATATCAAAGTGTTTAAATGACATTATACTATTTAATATGATAATTGTATTCTGATATAAGCCTCAGAAAATCCAATAGAGAACAAGTTCATAAATGATCATGCAAAAGGATCTTTGTGAACTATTAAATCGTATCCGGTGTATTTTATTAATAGATACAAATTTCATACAGAATATCATGGTCATAGTAAGACAACGGTAAATAGTGGGGTTTGCATACAGGGATAACTGATGAATTACTATGGTAAAATTATTGAGATACTTGAAATTGAGTACCCCGCATTGCCAATAAAATGGAGTGTGATATTTAAGTCTGAATGGTTAGCTGATACAATCTAGTTAAAATCAACTAGTGAAGAAGATTTAAACAATTTGAACCTTTCTTGTTGTCAATGCAAGTGACTTAGGTGTATTATGTCCCTTTTCCCAACTTAAGACGAGATAAGTTAGATTGGTTGGTCGTTTGCAAAGTAAAACCTAAAGGTGTTTTTGGATTACATGGAAAGGAGAAAATAAGATAATTAAAAGTGAAGCATTTCAAGAAGATGTTCATGAAATAAATGCATGAGTAACGTATGATGAGAATGAACTATTGAACAGTCAAAATAATGAATATGTTGAAATTTCATCTAGAGATGATGAGGAATCTATAGAGGGTAAGAGATTTAAAGAGGAACCTGACTTTGATTCTAATTCTTCAGAAAAAGAAGATGATGATTTTGATTTTGATTTTGATTTTGATTTACAATTAAGTGATGACAGCGATTAACTTGTGTAAGTAATAGAATATTATATGAATAAATTTATTATTGAATCAACAATATATTGTTATATTTAATTTATATTGTTTTATTAGTGCAATAATTAAAAAATGTGAATTTTAGGTCAAAAATATTCCACATAAGAGAAAACAAGAAATGATGCAGTCAAGGATCAGGTTACTACCATTTGGAGGAGCCAATGCATGTCCAGGTGAAGCATCACATTTTACAAATGCTACAAAATCAGGTCCTGCACATCCAAATGAGGCATCACCTTCCCCACCTACAATCTTGTACGATCACATCGCCTACCTATTGCTACACCATCCAGTAGCCCTGCTATACCATCCAGCAACCCAACTCCCAAACCAGAATCCGAATCTATATCAACAGAGATATTAGGGGTAAATGTTATGGATGAAGGAGGTGGCCTCCAGCCTGGAGCTAAGGGAATTAATGGAAGAATTTACATCATAATTGTCAACGATTTGTGAGTGAAATTCTAAAAATTTTGTAATACATGATAACACTATAGGTTTATACTGAACTTATAGGTTTTGATTTGACAATGATCTAAATTAGTGTATATATTAGGTTGGTTCCGTCTAGAACCTGCTCCAAAAATATCTCATCGAGGTTTAAGGAGAAAATAGAACTTGAGGGTTATATATGGAAAAATATCTCTCAGGGGGACAAAGGATTTTTATTATCAAGAATTTCTGGTACAAAAATTAAATTCTTTAATCTTTTTTATTTATCTAAGTTTATACATTAATTAGATAAATATTGTAGTTTATAAGTACTTATAATATGTTTTTCTCTTTTTATTTCTTTCAGAAAGAATTTTTTTGGGATTCAAAATTTGACACTATTATTTATAATGTATGGTACAGGTGAGCTCGTGCACATTATAGAGACTTTCTTGGTTCGATACACAAGAATGGTATACATCTTCCTTGAAGAAAAATGGAGTCATTGGATTATTGGGAAACATACTATGCAATCTCCATTTTAGAGCGCAATTTTGCAAACAGACATGGAACATCGGAGGGAGAGAGTCTACTAGTATACACTGGAGGATCTATGATCCACCAGGAGCATACAGAGAAACTTGTAAGTATCTAAACTTTACACTTATATTATGATTTTTGTACTTTTATGTATGAAATTTGATTTCAATATAATTTGATGTATGAAATTTAGAATGATAATGTTATAAATGTCTGTTGCCATAAATGACCATGTTGTTAAGAAAATTTTTTTGTTTAATAGGGGGTAAATATCATAAAAATAAAGGAAATTCTGCCAAAATTTTTATAAATTATAGTTCACTTATAACACCTTATTCTGATGCAGGAAAAGTCTATGGGCAGAAAGCCTACACTACTTCAACTCTTTTTGCACACCTACACTAAGAAGCATGATGGCGTGACTTTCGTCAACACCTGATGTAGACAACTTAATGTATGTAAAATTTATACTTTAATGTTAAGTCTTAAAAATTATCACTTATTAACATAAACAATTATAATGATAGGACCAATTGCAAGAAAGTATTAATCGACAATCTCAGAACTCTAAAACTGTGGATATCAAACATATCTTAATGTAGTTGGTAGTAGGGACCACCGTGGAAAGATTTTTGGCTTAGGTTCATTTGCAAATACATACTATTTGCAATCCTCCACATTCAGTACAGGTGGATCTAAAAGGTGGTCTACATCCAATGAGAGTCGTTCAGCTTGAGAGCATAGTGGAGAAGCTGGTAACTCAGTTGCAACAATCAATAGAGTACATAGCTCGGCTCTGTAATGAGACGAATTAGTTACAGGGGAGGAGGAGCACCTCATTGTAGCAATCAGATCATCCGCCTTCACCAATTACATAGCTTAAATTTATAATATTTCAGTACTTAAGTGAATGTATTTGATGTTTTGCTACTCTTACATTTTTGTATAAATGCTTAGTTTACAGTCATTTTCAAGATACTTATTATTGTACATTATAATTTTTATATTATATTATCAATCAACATAATTTTTACATCATATTATCAATCAAAATTACATTATTTAGAGAAATTAAATGTAGAAAAAATTAATAGATTATTAACAGAAAATTCCTGTGGGAAGTGAAAAATGGCAGCTAAAAATACTATAGGTAAATTATTGATAGAAAGATATCTTCCATAGGTAAATTACCAACAGAATGCTATATTCTGTAAGTAAATTACCAACGGAAGGCTATCTTCCATAGGTAAATTACCGACAAAATGCTATATTCTATAGGTAAATTACCAGTGGAACGTAAATTGTTTATCTATCGCTAAAATTACCTACGGATATTGTAATTTTATCGGTAAATTTACCGATGGAATATAGTATTCCATCAGTAAATTTAGCGACAAATATAGTGAATCCATTGGTAATTTTACCTATTGAATATTGTAATTCTGTCGAAAAATTTAGCGACGAAATTACAATATCTGTAGGGAATTTTAGCGGCAAAAATTTTAATTTTGTCGATAAATTTACCTACAGAAACTTGATTCCGTCAAGAATTTAATGACAAATTTACAATATTCGTCATTAAATTTCACCTATAACCATTTCTCCTACGACTCTTTCTAGCAACAGACAATCAGTATTTTCCGTCGCTAAAACTAATTTTTCTTGTAATGTTAAATGAAACAATAAAGCAACAACCTGTGACTAAGCCAACCTAAATCTTCAATATTCAGAGGATGGCCCATATCAATTCCCCCTATGAGAATCCTTGTCCTTAAGGATAAAATTTGGATATGATTTAACGATCTACCTTTCATTCTCCCAAGAAGCGTTCGCTATCGGAGCACCTTTCCATTTAATCAAAATATAAGATTTTGAACGATAATTTCCCTTGCGAACAATTTGACGATCAATAATAGCTTTATCAGGTGGAAGGATAAATGAATCATTTGTGACTGGTGGAAATTGTTTAGAAAGTGGAGTGACTAGTGGTCCCAAATGCTTCCCTAACAAACTAACATGAAAAGTGCTATGAATTTGAGAACTAAGAGGAAGAGCTAATTTGTATGCAATTGGACCCACATTTTCAATAATTTGGTAAGCTCCAAAAAAATGTGGAACAAGCTTTATTAAAGCTTGAAATGAAACAAAAGTTTGTCGATATGGTCGAAGCTTAAGATAAACATAGTCACCTACCGTAAACTGGACCTCTCTATGTTTTTGATTTTTTGGCACTTCATCTTGTTGCGAGGTTGTAATATTACTTTAATATTAATGTATGTAAAATTTATACTTTAATATTAATTCTTAAAAATTATCACTTATTAACATAAACAATTATAATGATAGGACCAATTGCAAGAAAGTATTGATCGACAGTCTCATAACTCTTAAACTATTGATATCAAACATATCTTAATGTAGTTGGTGGTAGGGACCATCATGGAAAGATTTTTAGCTTAGGTTCATTTGCAAATACATACTATTCGCAATCCTTCAGTACAGGTGGATCTAGAAGGTGGTATGCATCCAATGAGAGAGTCGTTCAGCTTGAGAGCATAGTGGAGAAGCTGGTAACTCAGTTGCAACAGTCAATAGAGTACATAGCTTAGCTTCGTAATGAGACGAATTAGTTGCAGGGGAGGAGCAGCACCTTATTGTAGCAATCAGATCATCCGCCTTCACCAACTTCATAGCTTAAATTTATAATATTTCGGTACTTAAGTGAATGTATTTAATGTTTTGCTACTCTTACATTTTTGTATGAATGCTTAGTTTACAGTTATTTTCAAGATACTTATTATTGTACATTATAATTTTTATATCATATTATCAATCAACATCATTTTTACATTATATTATTAATCAAAATTATATTATTTAGAGAAATTAAATGTAGAAAAAATTAATAGATTATCAACAGAAAAATCCTGTGGGAAGTGAAAAATGGCAGCTAAAAATACCATAGGTAAATTACCGACAGAAAGATATCTTCCATAGGTAAATTACCAACGGAATGCTATATTCTGTAAGTAAATTACAGACAGAAGGCTATCTTCCATAGGTAAATTACCGACAGAACGTAAATTGTTTATCTACCGCTAAAATTACCTACGGATATTGTAATTTCATCGGTAAATTTACCGATGGAATAAATTTGGAGACAAATATAGTGAATCCATTGGTAATTTTACCAATTGAATATTGTAATTCTGTTGAAAAAATTAGCGACGAAATTACAATATCCGTAGGGAATTTTAGCGGCAAAAATTTTAATTTTGCCGATAAATTTACCTGCAGAAACTTGATTCCGTCGAGAATTTAGCAACAAATTTACAATATTCGTCGTTAAATTTTACCTATGACCATTTCTCCTACGACTCTTTCTAGTAATAGACAATCAATATTTTCCGTCGTTAATCTCCATCGCTAAAACTAATTTTTCTTGTAATGTTAAATGGAACAACAAAGCAACAACCTGTGACTAAGCCAACCTAAATCTTCAAGATTCAAAGGATGGCCCATATCAATTCCCCCCTCTATGAGAATCCTTGTCCTTAAGGATAAAATTTGGATATGATTTGGCGATCTACCTTTCATTCTCCCAAAAAGCGTTCGCTATCAGAGCACCTTTCCATTTAATCAAAATATAAGATTTTGGACAAAAATTTCCCTTGCGAACGATTTGACGATCAATAATAGCTTCAGGAGGTGGAAGGATAACTGAATCATCTGTGACTGGTGGAAGTTGTTTAGAAAGTGGAGTGACTAGTGGTCCCAAATGCTTCCTTAACAAACTAGCATGAAAAGTGTTATGAATTTGAGAACTAAGAGGAAGAGTTAATTTATATGCAATTGGACCCACATTTTCAATAATTTGGTAAGCTCTAAAAAAAGTGGAACAAGCTTTATTGAAGCTTGAAATGCAGCAGAAGTTTGTCGATATGGTCAAAGCTTAAGTTAAACATAGTCACCCACCATAAACTGGACCTCTCTATGCTTTTGATTTTTTTGGCATTTCATCTTATTGCGAGCTTGTGTAAGATTATGGCATAACTCACGATGGTATCTTGAACTTGTAGGTAGTCATCAACTACCTAGACCTAGCAAGTTCCTAGAAAATAAGCTAATAAATTAGGAGGCGAAACCCCATAAACAGTCTCAAAGCAACATTTTGGTAGAGGAATAAGCTGACGTATTATAACTGAACTTAGCCTAAGGAATCCATTTAAGTCATTTTTGGGGCTGGTCACTTACAAAACATCTCAAGTATTGCTCCAGAGTGTGGTTTACTACCTTGATTTGTCCATCAGTCTGAGGGTGATAGCTTGAACTTATACAAAGCTTAGTTCTTTGTAACTAAAATAATGCTTGCTAAAAGGAACTCATAAATACCTTATGTTGGTCACTAACTATGGATGTAGGAACTCCATGGAGACGAACCATATTAGCTACAAAGGCCTTAGCAACAACAATTGCAGTAAACGAATTCTTTAAAGCTATAAAGTGGCCATATTTTGATAAGCGGTCCACGACTACCATGATATAACTATATGTCCCTTTGATAGTGGTAAGCCCTCAATAAAATCCATGGATATATCTGTCCAGACTTAAGTAGGCATCGACAAAGGTTGTACTAACCCCATCAGCTTTATACAGTCAGTTTTGTAACACTGACAGATATCACATTGTTGTAAAAAAACTATTGTCTAGCACATATTAGGCCACAAGAGGCTTTCCTTGATACAAGAAAGTGTCTTATAGAACCCCAAATGTCCTCAGGTAGGTGATGAGTGGCAATCCTTAAGTATATGTTGAATCAAAGTAGAGGATGGACTTAAGTAAATCTTACCATTTTTAACCACACTCCATCCCATTGCATAAACACATGAGGTGATTGTTTTTATGACAATTGATCATAAAAAGAATCTTGTTTCATTTCCTCTTGTAGCATTGGCCACCAATCTACCCACAGCATGAAACTTGATAGAACATAGAATTCAGCCACTCGAGACAAGGCTCAACAACTTTGTTTTCATATCCCCACTTATATTCAATTTTGTAATCATACCCAAGAATTTTTGAAAGCCATCGTATTTGTGCTAAGGTAGTAATCCGTTGCTCAAGTAAATACTTAAGACTTTTTTGGTCAGTGCGAACAATAAACAACTTACCAAGTAAATAAGGTTGCCATTTTTGGATGGATTTGACAATAGCTAACATTTCTTTCTCATAAGTAGATAAGGACAAAGTTGATCCCTTCATAGCTTCACTGAAATAAGCTACTAGCTTGTTATTTTGGGATAGTATTGCTCCAATTCCCACCCACTTGCATCACATTCGATCACGAATGGTTTAGAAAATTTTGGTTGGGATAGGGCTGGTGGAGATGTCAATGCTTCTTTTAATTGTTTGAAGACCGAGTCAGTAGTTTCAGTTCATTTAAATTCTCCTTTTGACAAAAGTTGAGTCAACGGTGCTACTATACCTCCAAAATGACAGAGAAATTTTCGGTTGTAACTTGCTAATCTAAGAAACCCACGAACTCCCTTTGATGTAGTTGGTGTAGGACACTCAAGGATTGCTTTTATTTTTATAGGGTCCATTGCAACTCCATCCTTAGAAATAATATGGCCCAAGTAATCTACTTGAGAAACACCAAACTTACACTTTGTTTCTTTAGCAAACAAATGGTTAGTTGATAAGATGGTGAAGACGGTCTGTAGATGTGAAAGGTGGTCTTTCGAAATTTGTGAATACACAAAAATGTCATCAAAAAAGAACAAAATAAACTTTCGAAGATGAGGGTGAAAGAGATCATTCATGAGACTTTGAAATATTGTAGGGGCATTTGTGAGACTAAATGGCATTACAACAAACTCATAATGCCCTTCGTGTGTTCCAAAAGTAGTTTTAGGAATATCTTCTTCATGTACCCGAAGTTGATGATAACCTGCTCTTAGATCCAATTTAGAAAAGAAGTTGGTCCTATGAAGCTCATCAGTTACTGGAATTGGATACTTATCTTTGAATATGTCATTCAAAATTCGATAGTCTGCACAAAATCGCCAATCTCTATTGGCCTTCTTCACCAATAAAACAAGTGATGAGAACAGGCTATTACTTGGTCTTATCAATCCAGATTGCAAAAGTTCCCTCACTTTTTTTTTCTATTTCATTTTTTTGGAAGCAAGGGTATCGATATGGATTAACGCTCACTAACTTCGAATTTGGTTGTAAAGGAATTCGGTGGTCATGTGGCCACTTTGAAAGAAGGCCATCGGGTTCTTTAAATATTTGTTAGAACTCAGGAGGTGAGCTATGTCAGGAGAGTATGAGGCCAATTGGGGTTTATTAACAAAGGGTAGAATCTAGAAGAGAAAGCTGGTACCTTGTAGGTAATTAACTTCTTTATTTGTTAGAGCTTCAACGTTGGTTGGCCCTAGTCCTTGAAATGTGTGAGAGACTCCCACAAGCTGGATTTTTATAGTTAGTCGCTTATAATCCATTTTAATTGGACATAGAGTCTCTAACTATTGTGCTTCCAAACCTACATGGCAAGCTGTGACAGGAAGGACATAATAATCTGTTGTGATGGGTTTATCTTGAATGGTAATTGTGAGCACTTGGCATTGTCCGACAGTCTATTTTTTCCCAGTTGGTGACTACGACTTGGAGTTTCTAACTTTGAAGTACTGGTAATCCATACTTGGTAACTATGGCTTGATTCATGAAGTTGTGGGTACTACCACCATCTATAAGAATAGTCACGTTCTTATTTTTAAGCTTCCCCAATACACATACTGTTTGAGGGTGATTAGTCCCAACTATGGCATATAAGGAAATTTAAGGCATTACTTCTTCACTTTCTGGTTCAAGTTCAACAAGGTCTTCTTCCTCGGGGCTTGGTTGATGTGAATCCTCTATCACAAGTAGTTGTGGATGTTTACATCTATGCCCTGGGTCAAACTTCTCATCACAATAGTAACATAAGCCCTTTTTTTACGCTCTCACGCCTCCTAATTGGGAATCCGTTGAAATGCGGTCGAAGTAGTTGTAGGACTTGGATTGCCATGCTGATTCGGTGAAAGCCCTAATATTCCAGCTGTTGGGTTAGCATTCACCTTTGGTGCTACAAGAGTGGAAAGCGAGCTAATTGGCTAGTCTTCTTTTGTAACTCATTTCATTCTTCAATCAGTCTAGCGACACCTATTGCTTCCGGCAAGGTGTGGAGCTGTTTTATAGATGCCATCAGTAAGTCCAGCAATGAAACAACCAATAAGAAAGGTTTTTAGTAAGCCATCAACTATATAAGAGCTTTTCAAAAGCCTCTTGATAAGCCGCTAAAGTTGTAGTTTGTCGAAGCCGAGTCAAAGCTTCTGATGGATCCTCATAATCTGTGCGTCCAAAGCGTACGTGGATGGCTTTGGTAAATTCATCTCGAGTGAGTGGTCCACAGAATATTTTCAGTCACCTGTGCCATTGTAAAAAAATGCCTTCTAGATGGAAAGAAGCTACCTGCACTTGTTGATCAGAGGCAACATTCTTAAACTAAAAGTGTTGTTCTGCTTTATAAACCTAGCCAAATGAGTCTCACCATTGAACTTTGGAAAGTGTAGCTCAAGGTAAAGGTGGCAATGGTCATTTGAGTCATTAGATTGCGTAGTGTTTGGGAAATTTGAAGATTCTCCTGGAAAGAATGTGTTGATTTGAGGATGGGTAGTGGGTGTGCTTTGCAAGACTTATAAAGCTTGTGGCTCGGTTAACACTCATACTAGGGTGGTATTAACTTGGTCGAAGTTAAACTCATGTCAAGCCAAGATTTCACCAGCATTATTGCGAAATCCTGCATATATTGTGAAATTCTGCATCAGTTTAGCTGGGAGTATCCATGGCCATAGCAAGCTCTGATACCACTAATACAAGTAAAATTTTGAGGGAAGTAGAATTTTGAGAACAAGAAGATTTTGAAGATTTGTTATTCACTACCCTTTCCATTTGAAAAGAGTACAATTTATACCGCTAAAACATAACAGCTAAGGTTAAAAAACAGCAAAAAAGAATATCCCATCCAACGTAACTAATAGCTAATTCTTTTTATCCAACTTAACTAAAGACCAGTTCTAATAACTTATTAAATGGGACACCAAACTAGCAACTTATGAGTAACTCAACCTAAATCTTCACATTGCAAAGGATAGGCCATATCAGTAAAGTGAAAGGAGGTGAATATAGTTGTTTCACTTTTACAGTCCTGCATTATTGAGTTAAGTGACGTAAAGCTTTTCAATTGCTGTTCTTTTACTTTTCCTGCTGGGATAGATTTTTTTTTTTCCCCACAAGAGAGTCCTAATTATAGAAAGACACCTTTAGGTCATTCACTCCCAGATTAATCCTCACTCTAACCGGATAGGTCTCTTGCGTATTAGCAGACTGGCATGACCAACCTTGTGTATGGTCACTCGTTGTATGCCATTGATAAAATCCTATCGATTTGTTGTGTACTTTTATTCATGGGACATCAGTCTTAGTCTGTTGGGTGTGTAATAAACGCCAAAATAAATGAAACTGAATCGCTCTAGTGCCAGAAGCCAAACTTCTTAAAATTCCTTCTAAGAATTAAGCCAAAGAACATTCCAATTTCCAGCTTACCCGACAAGGACAAGAGGTTGTAACATTTTATTGGGATCTTTTATTTAGTTCCTTAAATTTTTATTAATTTTTCCGACATATTATAATAAAGTTATATAATTGATTTGACACAATTTTAATAAAAAATATTAATGTAAATATATAATTTTTAAATATTTTTTACTTATTATGGAATAAGAACAAAGGCCGCAAGTTTGTATTTTTGACGTTCTTCCCATACTTGAAAACATATTAGACCACGATTGACAAGTCTTCTTCCCTGACCTCCGGTTCTTTCTACAATCATGTCTTTGTCGAGATAACAGTAAACATGTGAACGCTTTTGTCTTTTTTTTTTTTGGTAAATAACGCTTTTGTCTTTTGTATACAAGCTCTAAAGTAAACATTTAATTGTCTGGTTTGCCTTAAAAACTATACTTGGATAAGCTCTAAAGAAACGTGTCGGCAGCTACTGCAGATGATATTAACGGTGATATTACTTTTCGTGAGTGTTGCTGTTTTGGTGACCATCCATGTTTGTGTTGTTGGGAGAGTCGTTGGACGAAGAGATGGTGAAGAAACAATCCCCACAGCCACGGTGTGCAACGGCGGTCTCGAGCCATTAACAAAGGAGGAATTGAAGAATCTTCCTCACTTTAACTACAAAGCGGCGGCGGCGGCGGAGAGGGAAGCGGGTAGTCCAGTGGATTGTGTGATTTGTTTGGAGCATTTCAACGTTGGCGATAGTTGCAGGGTGTTGCCCAACTGTGATCATAGCTTTCATGCCGTGTGTATAGACTCGTGGATGCTGAAGAATCCCATTTGTCCAATTTGTCGAATCAGAGTCTTATCCTCCCAAGGTTGACATGGTGTTGAGTGAAGAAAGTGTCGCTTAGCTTCAGCTGATGTTAGAGTTTGTTTAGTTTAACGGTAAGTATTCGTTCTATTTCTTTGTCAAGAAACAGTCTCGAAACATGAACCATATATTTGGGAGTAGAGCCATAATAGAGCTAGGGATTACTTTCTCATGGCCGAATCCCGGTGTCCGTAAACTTAAGCTGTCATGGAATCACATTCATGTGTAACTAAATCAAGTAATTTGCATTTCCCATTAGCTCTAGTTTATATTTCAGAGAGTTGAAATTTTCTATTGGCTCCTTTACATTCATTGTACTATCCCTTGGAATCTACCAAGCTGGAGATATGGACATAAAATTATCTCACAGCCACAAGCGCAAACAAGGCAGTGACAAGTTGCAATAATGCGATAGCTGGTAATTGCAGCCACTTAAGGACCACATTGTCTTCTAAGCGATCCCTCTCTTTTCCTGTATGTGATGTCCAAATTATTTTAATGTCAAGATAATACAAAGGTTGTATTAACATTATCATGTTCAGTTCCATAACTGAGTGGGAGAAGGCATTATTTTCAATACAACTGACGCAATCAAATGCTTCTCACTGAAGCAGAAAAGGAGATAACATCTGCCATGTACCATCTTTCTGGTCTTGCGGCAACATCTTCAAATGGCTGGGGGCAGAGAGGAAGTTCAACTAAGTTTGGCTAGTTTGGAAATGATTCTAAAGACACTATCAAAATCCCCCATTAATTTAATAGAATATTGATCTAAAGTTCCTCCAGAAATTAGAGAGAGCACAAGCACAAGTAAAACCTTTTATTGAAGCATTCTCCTCTATTAAATAAACAGGTCTAACCTCTCCTGTAAACAGAGATTTCCTGGCGGGCTTCAGTAGGGGAATTGAATTTAGCCGTTAAAGATAAACATTCCCTAGTTAAAGGTTATCACAACTGAGCAAAATCTCAAAAGTAATGTCTAATATAAAATCTAACGATTGTTCACATGTCTGCAGAATGCAGATACAGAGACAGGTGAGCACACTACCGTTGCATTATCGCAGCATATGACGCGTTGACCATAGCCAATCACGTCATAGAGCGGTAACATGATAGCAATATTGATAGCAATATGGGTCCTAAACCCATATTGACATATGCTAGGAGGAAGAGGGAGAAGGGACTGAACATGGGCCACAAACCCATGTTGCCATATGCTAGGAGATTCACTAAGGTAGGGAGGGGTGAGTCACCAAACGGTTAGAGAAGTTAGTTAGAGGAGAGAGAGCAAAGGACTATGTAAGGGATGGGGTAGTGCAAGGCTAGGGATATCTGAAAACTTACCTTGTATTCGGCTGATTGCTGAAGGGCCTTTGTGGCTGGTAGGTAGCTCTTGTGGATTATACTACGAGGCTATAGCTATATATCAATAAAATACCTGATTCTCATTCATTTGCTTATCATTGGTACTTTCATTGAGAGACCCGGTGTATGCAAACTAGAATGGCGTCACAGAAGTGGGAAGCAATGGATGCTCGACTCATAGCGGTAGAGACGAAACTGTTGGATCATTCGGCTCAACTAGGGAGCTTGCATAAGGGGGTCGACGACCTCTCCAGGGCGTTAGCGGCGATGCACGTCGAGATGCGAGAGGGGTTCCAACGCCAGCATGTACACCGATCACCAGAGGCAGGGAGCTCCGTCGACCGTGGGAAGTCGGTACAGACGGCAGAAGGGGGAAGCGGTGTAACCTCCATGGCGTCGGAGGAGTATCAGCTCCGAGCCAAACGAATAGAGCTCCCTCCATTCCAAGGTGACGATTCGGTAGGATGGGTCTCACGAGCGGAAATGTATTTTGCAGTTCAAGGCACACCACCCGAGCTTCGGGTACAGTTGGCTCAAATCTGCATGGACAGCATGACTTGGCACTGGTTAAAGGTTCTTTTAGCGTCGAGGCCGGAGTTAGACTGGGAGACCTTCAAGAGGGCCTTGTTCGATGGGTATGGAGATCAATATATTGGGAATCCATTTTCCCAGCTGAAAGCGCTAACGCAACAGGGGACCGTAGATGAATACGTGGAAACCTTCGAGATGTCGATGGCTCAAGTTCCACCTCTTCCTGAAGACCAGTACATGGGTCTCTTCCTTGGAGGGCTGCGAGAGGACATACGGCTGGAGGTGGTAGCGCTGGATCCCTCTTCTCGCTATCGACTGATAGCAGCAGCTCGTGCGGCGGAGAGGAAGCTTACTCCATCGTCACACTTCAAGCCGAACGTGGGCTGGAGACCCATGGGCGGCCCACGAGTCAGGCCTCCCAACCCGACTGTAGGAGGTCGCACCTGGGTCGGTGCACGACCCAAACAGGATCGACCCCATGCGCAAGCCCGTGCGCAAGCCGGAAGGGACGCATATCAGGGGGCCAACAAGGAGGGGGAGGTTGATCGGCGACATAGTGCGGAGAGAACTGCTGAAGGACGCCCGAGGGGAACCCGAAACCTCTCTTACCAAGAGTTGCTGGACCGTAAGGCTAAAGGCCTATGCTTCAAGTGTGGCCAGCATTTCGGCCCTAGGCACATATGCCCCTACAAACACCTGCGACTGCTGGTTTTGGAGGAAAATGAAGAAGAGGGGTCACCGTCTGGTAATGGGGAAGGAGATGAAGCCGAGTCGGGAGAAGCTTGGGAAATGGTGTGTCAAGTAGCTGAATATGGGGGAGATTGTTTAGTCTAAAACCCTTAAAATGGAGGGCGAGTTGTCGGGAGTCCCAATCTTGCTCCTCATTGATTGTGAAGCGAGCCATAATTACCTTTCGGCAGACTTGGTAGCTACCTTAGGTCTGAATGTAACTCCAACCGAATCCTATGGAGTAAAGCTGGGTAATGGAACAAAATGTTTCTCACAAGGTCGGTGTAAGGGACTCGTGGTGCTTGTAGGGAATGTGAAAATACTGATTGATGCATGCATTCTTCCTTTGGGGGAAATCGATCTGGTCTTAGGTATAGAATGGTTGGAGACTTTGGGAGAAGTGAGAGCAGATTTCAAGCAGCAAACCGTGAGCTGGGGATTTGAACATGGGAAAGAAGTAGTCACCTTGAGAGGGCAAGGTTGTAAGCAGTCCCAACCAACTTCGGCCTTGCAAGGAGTGCTTCAGCCCATCGCAATGGAGGTTCAGACTGAACAGCAGGAGGTGTTCCAGAAACCGAAGGGTCTTCCTCCTATGAGTAGTGGGTTAAGGAGCTGCCCAACTTGTGGTTTGAACAGTAGCAGCGCTGAGAGTGAGTGCAAGAGACAAAGGGATAGGTCAGAAAGAAGAGGGAATCATAAAAGACAATTTGAGAAGTGTAAATCTGCATCTAGAAGGAAGTTATATAGGACAAGGAATTTTTCTTCATGTAGTAGAGGTGAGACTGATAGTAATTGTCAGAGCTTGGAGAACCTTACTGTGGAAAACACTTCAAAAAGATTGAGATCTGTTGTTATGCTTACAAGGGATGATATTGACGGAAGAAAAGATGAGCACAAAGAGGAGATGATATATGAACATGGTGCCTACCCTTGCAGAAGCAATGATAGTAATGAAGGAAGCAAGAGGGACACAGATAATCAGTCACATGTTGCCTCTGACAAGAAAAGGTCCACAGAGGGTAAGATCAGCGAGGATATCACTGCTTTTGATACTAAAATCTCCAAAATTTCAGAAAGAGACAAGGATAGGGAGGTCCGTTGTGAAAGAACCATGTCTAACATGGATAGGGTTGGTACAAAAGATGCTATCAGGAAGAATGAGGATTCAAGTGCTGATGATGTTGTAGATGGTGGTGATTTGGAGTTAATTTTAAGACAAAAGGCATTGGCAAACCTAAGAAGGTTCTGTGGAGGTTTCTCATCCAATGCAAAGAGTTCGATTGATCAAGAATATTGTTCTCAACGAATGCAGGAAGATTCTGCTATGCAAGATGGAAAGACGATTAGTTATCATCATCAGTACAGGCCACTTGAAGATAGAAACTGTAGTCAACAGGCGGCTATTAGTGGTAATGATAAAGTAACTTCATATGTTGATTCTGAAATTAACAAGCTGGGGTTGATTGAATCAACATTAGGGAAAGAAATAAGTAGTGGAAACTACACTACCATTCCAATGGAAAGACCTAGTTCACATGAACTGAATGAGGCAAAGTTTGTGAAGAAAGGTAAAGTAGGTGACGGGGGTGCCCTAACTGCCAATATGATGAGTTCCTTGGGTGTCAGCCACAATGATGTTGAAGTTAAGAAGGCTTGCATGTATACTTTTTCTGTAGTATCTTCTTCACAGAATCACAAGAAGATAGGTGACGGAAAAATTAGTGGCAGTGAAGAGTCTGCTGAAAGTAATATTCATTCACTTGACAAGGTGGCTATTACCGACAGGGAAAGGGCCAGGAAGGCTGTTGGTTCAGATATCAGCAGGCCAGGGTTGGTTAGATCAATAATGGGCCAACCATTTTCAAATACCACAACCAATATGATGGAAGCAGCATGTGCTTTGCAGGAAACCAATCAGACAAATTCAGCGACTGGGAACACAAATACTGCACAAGCAGAACATAATGTGAGCCAAACAAGTGGTAACAATGATACTATCATAGTCGGTTCTTCTTCCAATTGGACATCTCATACAGCTCCTGCAGCGGCAGATACTAGCATGAATAGATTGCAAGATGAAGGCAAAGGAGTATCCCAGTTAGAAAAGAAGACAATGACTGTGATGCGGGGTGGGGAGATGGTCCAGGTAAGTACTTTAAAATGATCTTTGTGTACTACAATAATTAGGTTCATACTTATCCGTACATGCTGAAAGCAATGGTATCATATTTCTTTATCCTTTGGGCCAGGTGAGCTACAAAGTCTATATCCCCAAAAAGACCCCAGCTTTGGCTAGGAGGCAGCTCAAACGTTGATATCTTAGTGTGGTGAAGTGAACCCACATTTGGCATTGCACAAACGGATGACAATGCCCTCTATTTTTTAATTTTATGCCATGGAAAGCAAATGCTTCTGCAGAAGAACAGAGAAATAATAACTTTGTGCAAGTAACTTACGGATTGCCTTATTTTTATCACTTCAAATTTAGTTTAAATGTTGTAGGTATATTGACTTAATAACCTGACGCCTTATGTACAAGATCTTGCTTTGATGTAAAAAGGAGATCTGGATATTCTTCATTAGTTGAAATGATGCAGAATGAGGCATTCGTTAGACTTTAGTGGGGATTTTCTAAGCACTTGTTATATCCTGAAAGTAAGTCTTAGTAGCCCATTGGAGTCTTTCTGGTTTGAATAGTTTTACGTCAGGTTAACCATTTGTTAATTGCAGTTGGAGCTGTTCTTAAGCAGGAAAAATGAACATTTGGCGATCAGCAGGCTACCTCCCAATTCGATAACCATTCCTTAGAAGGAAACAAATATTTGAAACAATCTTTATTTGTGAGCCATGCAATGAAAAAATTAGCAGCCTTTTAGACGGTAGGAAACCCATTCGTAATTAGTTAAAAATCGAAATGAACATACAATAAATTAAAGTGCAGCTAATAAATGCCGGGAAATTATCATCTTTTGTATTTAATCCAGCAAATGCCGGGAAATTGTCAAGAATGAACATAGTTACGTGAGAGATGCTTCACTTCGAAAGCTACCCTTGAAACTGAAAACGAGGTTAACGCCAAAAATCCTTGTGATAAATTTTCTTCCCTGGGAAAATTGTCATGCATCAGGAGCTCTCCTCTTTCTGCTACAAGTTGGATAATTGGCAACTAGCAGGATAGTTGAAGGCTAGCAAACAACAGTTTATTAGTATTACCTAAGAGCATTTGCAGCCTTCTCAAGATGGATGAATTGCAGTCATGTTGATAAAAGTAAGAACTCTTCTTTCATACATGTATGTATATATATCATCCTGATACGTACATGCTTCACAAGTGAAAGGACCAACAGTCTTCAATTCCTGGATCAGCACATTCTGCTTTTGCTCGTGACTTTCACGATGACAAAGATCTCCTGCAGCTTCCATCGAGATTACCTTTTCTTTCTTCCACTTACACAGGCCCAATCATCCATCTCCGATACAGATATGTCCCCCAAGAGCACCGAATACCGATCGATAATAAATGGAACCTGTACCGCAGACATTGTCAAACTGAATTAGGCATAAGCGTACATATCCAGCTAAGATATAAAAACAACTACGTTAGAAAGCACCTGCTCAGATATAATTCCAGATATGGCAACTACTGCCTCAGGTTTGGCATAAGAAACAATATGATCCGCAAACTCCAGCAGAGGATTTAAGAGAATGTTGGCGATAACAACATCATGTTTTCCCGTCTCAGAAGTCACTGCTGACCTGCAGGTACGCTCTTTCTGAACTTCATCTGTCCCTTCATCAATCACTGTAGAGGTAGCTTTACCACGAACTAGGAGGACTTTCAACTTCTCAGGTCCAATACCATTCAAAGCAGCATTATGGCGTGCAGACGTGATTGCTTGGGTATCTATGTCTAGCCCAACTGCCAGAGCAGCACCAAGCTTGTGCAGCCAAGTATAAAGTTTTATAAATTTATTAGCCGCATAAACCATATATATTCAGTTAACTGTTTTGTAATATGTACAAAAGAGAAGGTTCTAATTTATGTTTTGATGATGACAATAATATTTTGTTTTTAATGATTAAAAGAAAGAAAAATCAAATTATTTACGCATATTAATTAATTGAGCCAAAAGATACGTTATAAAGTTGAGCATCAAGTGACTTATAAAAACAACAGGAATGAAGACAATTCACGAGTTTCAAATTATTCAAGTGAACATCAATTCAATTGGACCAAGATTTCAATTGTAAGAATCAATATTATCATTCTTGTAACCTTAATTTGGTCATTCTAATGTTTTTAAGGGTTTTGCATGCATGAACATATCATCTTAAATATTAATGCATGTGGTTTTTGAATTACCAAGAGGAAATAAGGCTTTGATTTTAAAAACAAACCTCTATATCTTTAAAACAAATTTAGCTGAATTTTTTGTTTTGAAAATTAAATTGAATTAAACGATAAACAAGAGAGAACAAGGCAACAACCAATGTCAAAGAGAGATCATGCAGGTGGCCTAGCAACAAGACTTGCAATGACATCTTGGAAACTATAAACATTGCTATTGACACAAGGCAGAATGATCTAATACTCGAAGCTCAAAGGCCCTTTGGGTGATTAGCTAGTAGAGTTTAAGCAATAGCTGAAACCTAGCTCATCCGTCTCCATAACTAGATTATGACCTTTGGACTATGGGCAGACTCTCTGAGTAAAGTGGAATCCTTTGCTTTCCTTGAGGGCAACATTCTCCATGTCTGCATGTTTGATTCCCATTGATGGTGATCATACTCTCCAGTTGTTTGGGAGGTTGAGGCTCATTCTGTAAGCCAAACCATTTGCCAAGAAGTTTTTCGTATCCAATAGATTGTCTTGTGGCTGAACTCCTGTTCTAGTTTTTGGTCAAGTCGGTCTAAAGGCTTGCTAATCAGTTTCCTTGATACCTTTTTGATTCCCCAAACAACTATATTATCCCGATTGCATATATCACAGAGCACGTTACATAGTGCAAGAATCAGTTTGCATTGGATGTAAGTATAGTCATGAAGTAGAGATTGTCAAGTGTTTCCTTTTCCTTGTTGCAAAGTATGCAGGTGGACTAAGTGGAAGGATCTTTATAAATCCTATCCTTAGTCCAGAGCTTCCTTTGGACTACAAGCCATAGAATCAATGAGGCATTAGGCACATTATTTTCTTGCCAAACCAGGAGCAAGTTGATTTCTGTACCTGAATATGTCTCTACCTAATTTGTTGTTATTTTAGCTATGTTTAGTCCAAACTATAGATCCTCTTGGTAATGTAATTACGATTTTGACTAGGCATGTTGTTCATGATTGAGGAGAAGCCTCCAGAGTGATGACCAGACCATTACCATCTATTCCCATCTATGATTATTTCAACCTTTGCATTCCATGGAATTATTAACCACAAATGTTTGTATTCAGGAAACTTGTGAAGGAGTCCAAAGTCATGCCAATTGTCGAATCAAAACCCGATTTGTTTGCCATTCTGGATCCTAGTCTTAATACTATCTTGAATTTGGTCCCTCAAAGCTAGGGTTTGTTTCAAGGTCTACGAAGTATTCACATTAGTCTTGACAATATATAAGCTTTTCCCTTCGAGAAAGTGAATGTGCATCTATTTGACCCATAGAAACTCTTTGTCAATGAAATGCTTCTAGAATCTTTTAGCTAGAAGTGCTTTATTAGTGACTCTTATGGAAATTATCCCTAAAAACCCTCTGCCTACTTTTTCTCTAGCGGACTTGCTTTCATTTCCTGTCCATAAGAAAATTTTCATTGTTCTCTCCACTGTTTTCATGTGCTAAAGGGGTAGATGTAATTGTGATTTAGGCCATGTTTGGCTGTTTGAGCCTTTCTAGCCTATCCCATGTTAAATATCATCACTAGTATCCCCGTTGAGCCATTATTGATAGTTATGAGCATTTTGGTTATTCTTTCATAACCTATAGTTATCCTAACCTTATTTATCAAAAAAAATATAGTTATCCTAACCTTGAACCCAAATATTTACAACTTCACCAATAGGAGAACTAATTTGGTCATGTAAAAGCATTAAGAGCTATGAAAGGGAGCATAAGGGTGGAGGTAGTTTGAGGGGTTTAGGTAAGTGAGGAGTATGACATTTTTCTAACCCAAAAATCTACATAAAGGCCTAAGTTTGGGGTGGAAAATGCAATTACAACCACATTTTGGGGAGTTGAGCGACTCACTATACATTCTTTATGGAATTTGATGTCTTTACTGGAATTCTAAAAAAAAGAAAAGAATTCAAAAAGAAAGAAAAGAAAAAAAATGGGAAAAAAGGAAAAGATTTGAAAAAAAACACCCTAGTTCTAAATAAAAATCTTAAACAACTTTTGAGTAAAGAGAGTGAAACATGGATCAAAAATTGAGTCTAGGAGGAGAAATAAGCATGGAATCATAAAGAGTGGTAGGGTCGACGAAGTGGTGAGGGAGTCATTATTGATTGTAGGAATGAAAGCGTTGGTATTGTAAAGGGACAAAAAATGTGTTCTCTCACTTTGAATACTCCATTCCTTCCTTTGTTTCAAGCATTTACCCTTGACCTTAACAGTACAAGATTTTTTGAGTCCTAATGATCTTTGAGACGGTCTTGAATCAACAATAGTGGAGATTGGTGCAAAAAGAAAGCCTATGGAATTAGATTGGCAATTTGCCTTGCATCTAGCTGGTTTGCATAACACTATCCAAGAAACTGAGTAGTAGCTTGAATGGTTAAACATGATCAAGAGGATGAGAAGAAGACATGATTTTTGTTTGTACAAAAAAATTGTTGCAATATCTTGTAGTCTTTGGGTTATATTACTAATGCAATTTCTGAGAATTTTGAAGAAGTTTATACATTTTGTAATTCTTTTGTTTGCTCGAGGACAAACAAACTCTAAGTTTGGGGGTAGTTTGATGCCTAAAAATTTTGCAGTAATATTTAGCATGTTTTCTCTATTCTAGCGTAAATTTGTGCCCTATTTTGTTAATTTGGACTTCCAATTTGTTGCTTAATTTGTTCCATTTTATTTTGCAGAAGTCTTGCTGAAATATAGGAATTTTGGAGTTAAAAAAGGAAGGATTGAAGAGATATGGTCAAATACTAATTCTATATGCATAAGAACTTCATAATAGGCATACAAAGGTCTTCTAAATCGAGAAAAAAATCTTCCTAATCAAAATAGGGCAAGGACGCTAAGAATTTTGTAGTATAAAAAGGGACTGTCACATATCAAAGAGAATAACTGGCACTCAAGAGAGAAGGTTGGGAGGAGGGGATTAACCTAGCGACTAGTTTTTTCTTTATATAATTTCCATTATGATATGTCTGATTTTATTACCAGTTGTGTTTTTGTTTACAAACATGTTAGCTTAATTTGTTTTTAGTGCCAGAGGGAGGTTGAATTGAACCTTATTATACCATGATTTGATTGTTTAATTGTTATCTTTCAATACATGAATTTATGCTTTATTTTGTTTTTAATTCTTCTTTGATTTTTATGTGTGTTGTTCATTAAACCAACCTAAAACATGGACCTTTAATTGATACATGTATGAAATTCTTAGATGAATTGATTATTAGATTTTTTTTTCAAAAATTAATATATTTCATTAAAAAAAATATACTATCTAGAGGACAGAAAAACTAGTATAATCCAAAATATCTAGATTACAGAGATATGCAGTTCCTAGTAATCGTCTACATCTTGAAATCGAAGGGAAACTTGTTAGACCACTTAGACCAGTATTACTCCAATCCCCATCTGCTCTTCATGCTATATGGGGTTCCTAGTAATCGTCTACATCTTGAAATCGAAGAGAAACTTGTGAGACCACTTAGACTAGTATTACTCCAATCTCCATCTGCTCTTCATGCTACTTGTTCGATTTGAAGCTATTTCTCTGGCTAACATGGCCAATCTGCAATGTAGGAAAATGGCCTGAAAAACAATCTCACCACTTCTACTTTCTAGTTAGAATACTCTGCAATTACGTTCTTTCCATATATAGTACACTAAGGCTACCCAACTTAACCTGATGGCTTTGAGATCAGCCGCAATATGCACTCTAAGTTTCCCTAGCCAAGCAATAGTTTCACCCCAAGAATCCATTGGTTAGGCCATGTTTAGAATAATCTGCATCTAATCATAAGGTGTTACAAACTTTCCAGTTCAATATTACGTAACTCACGGTTCAAATTGCTAATGTAAAACCTGATCTTATCCCTTGTAAGCAACCCTTCATTGATTCCCATCCATAAGATGAATGAGTGAGCTAGATTAAGATCACTGTCCCATACTAAGGCTGCCCACTCCTACCTTGTGCTCTATGTAGCCTGTAACAGTATTTTGCAGGCTTTTGTGTTGAACTTCCTTGAGTTATCTGCTAGCCACTGAATTTCATCCTGCTCTCCTCCCTGACATTGAGGCAACTCTTCCATAATGAGGCTGGCACTTTTACTATTATGGAAGGGCTATATTTACTGATTATTTCAACTAAGCATACTTACTTTAGTTGTTGAATTCACCATCAATTTCAAGGCCTATACCTCCTCCACCTTATATAAGGGACCTTTACATTGCCAATTATCATACCAAAAAGACGTGATTTCTCCATTCCCAATCCTGTGGAATGTCTGATTTTGCATTCATTGTCTAGTCTCTGGAATTTCCTTGAGAGTGCTTGACATATCTTGTCTTGACTGTAGAATCCAGATACTGTATCTTATGCTTTATGAAAACATTGTGTATCCATTTCACCCATAAATCACCCTTTTTGTAGCACAACCACCACAAATTCCACCCCCTACTCACCTTATGTATCATCCTTATAAAATGGATGCCCAATCCTCCCTGTTGCTTAGGTCTGCAAATTTTGTCCCAACTGATCTTCACTTTGCTTCTGCCTTGGTCTGAGCCGTTCCATAAGAAGTCCCCAAGTCTTTTGTCAATTTCCTTAAGGATACTTTTGGGAATGGATAAATGGTTGATCCAATAAGTGGTGAAATTGCTTAGTATTGTCTGAATTAGCTGTAGCCTGCCTCCATAACTAAGGAACCGATTGCTCCATTGGTTGATTTTGCCCTAAATTAAGTTCAACAAAGGTTTGCAATCCACAACACTGATTCTTCTTTGAGAAATTGGTACTCCTAAGTATTTGAAGGGTAGACGCCCTTGTGTTAAGCCCGTCTCAATAGTTGTAGAAGCTACCTCTCCACTTGAGTTGCAAGATAGTAGAAACAACTCTTCAGAGGGTTGCTTCTTAAACCTGAAATCGCTTGGAATTCCTTCATTGCTTGCATGAGTACATCGATTGAATTTTTCTCAGCCTTGCAAAACAATAAAAGGTCATCTGCAAGAGCTAGGTGTGTGAGCTTCATACTTTACATCTACCATAGAATTGGAAATCTGGGTGCTGCCGTATGGTATTCACAATGAGAGTTGACAAAACCTCCATGTATAGGACAAACAGGTAAGGGGATGAAGGATCCCCTTGCCTTAAGTCCCTCCTTGCTTTGATCAGGTTGGGAGGTTCCCCGTCTACTAAAATTGCCATAGAAGCAACGGTTACACATTCCTCAACCCATTTTCTAAAGAGCAGAGGATAGCCGACTGCCTCCAATATAGTAAAAAGAAAGCTCCAGTTGATTGAGTCATAGGCCTTTGCAAGGTCCATCTTTATGGTGCAATTCCTCATTCTCCTCTTAGAGTGATAGCCCTCTAACAGTTCCTGGCCTAGTAGGATATTTGTTCCCACTGATCTCCCTTTCATGAAAGCATTCTATTTAGGGCTAATTAACTTCCCCAGGCTCGCTCTCAGCCTATTTGCTAGGATCTTCGTGATGGTTTTATAAAGAAAATTACAGCAAGCTATGGGCTTGAATTGTTCCATCTTTCTTGCATTACTCTGTTTGGGGATAAGGCAGATAAACATTTTATTCCATTCCTTGAGGATTGTTCCTCTCTTATAGAACTCATCCACTTCTGTTACCACTTCTTCTCCTATAACATCTCAATGTTTTTGAAAGAATGTCCTATTATAACCATCTGGTCCTGGGGCTTTGTTGGGGTTCATTGACAAAATAGCATTCTTGATTTCTTTCCTTATTATTTCTCTTACCAATGTCACCTTGTCGTCTTCATCAAATTGTTTAAACCCTGCTAGAACCTCTACGGGTATAGCTCTTAGTGGCATTATAGTCCCAAATTGCTGAGTAAAGTACTCTAAGGCAACCCTCTTCTTACTTTCGATGTCCTCATAGGTCCGGCCCATATCATCTTCTAGCATTCAGAAAGAGTTCTTATTCCTCCTAGCTGAAATTGAGCTTATAAAATACTTAGTACATCTCTCACCCTCCTTCATCCAGAGCATTCAAGGTTTATGCCTTAATAGAATATTGGTACTATTCGGCAGTTGATTATATTTTCCCACCAGTGCAGCTTCCTGTGTTCTTAGTTGCAAATCTTCTAGTCTACCCAATATTCTCTTTTGACATTGCTTTAGCTCCTCTAGAGCATCAGTTTAAGCTTTCATGTCTGGTTGGACTTTTTTCTTGCTGAGCAATTTCAGTCAGTTCTGCAAGGCTCTGAGTCTCATGGTGATCTGATATCCTTTTGATCCAGGAATGGTCCCCTGCATTTCCTCGATGAGTATGTTTCTAAAGTTAGGATTGTTCATCAAGTGATTGAAGATCCTAAATGGGGTCTTCCTCTTCCTATCGCCTGTTAGCAGCTCGACTACTATTGGACTATGATCTGATATAGTTGGATCATCAAACAAACCGTTGCTTGTTGGGTAGGTCTCTATCCACTTGTCATTAACCATACATCAGTCCAATTTTTTCAGAAATCCCCCGAATGCTTATTAGTCAAAGTATAAGAATTACCATACCATTTTAGATCAGCCAAACCTGTCCTCTCCATCACCTCCTGAAGTTCTCAATAGTCGACTTGGTTCCAACTTCTGCCACTCCTTGCTTCTTCGAACTTGAGAATAGAATTATAATCACTGAAAACGATCCATGGCAAACTCAGGAGATGGCTAGTGTTCTCTAGTTCCTGCCAAGCATATAGTCTCTCGCCACTTCTGAGCACCTTATTGTACCACCTCAATCGGTGCTTGGATTGGTTTGTTCCCTTCGGTCTCCACAAATCGAAATCGACCTAGATTTCCAGAATCTCCAATTATCGAGCTCCATGTGGGCTTCACCTTCTCCATTCCCTGCTGAGTCTTGAATGGTTCTTTCCCTAAAGGTGGGAAGTTGGGGGTCTATAGTAGCAAGAGTATTAGCAAGGTCGGTTGTGTGAACGGCCATAATTACAAGGACAGTCTATCGGATAGGTGATTAGGAGTAGTGTTGAGGATGGTCGAAAGAGCAGGGAAATGAGAAAGGTTATGGCGAGTCAAAAAGATACAGGGGGATGGAAGAAGGAAAAGGTGGATGGCAAAGAAACAGGGTGAAAGCGAAATAGGAAACTGTCGAAGAAGAAGGGGCTGTCGAAGAAAAGGTTATCGAAGAAAATATGGGTTGATGTTGTCAGGTCAGTTGGGAGAGTGGGTTGTGCATCGAAAGTGGTCGAATGCCAATTAGAGGAAAAGTTGGGTTGAGGTTGTCAGAAGTGGGGAAGAATGTGAGTGGTTCGAAGATGGTCCCGGGTTAGTTGTCGACAAAAGAGAGGATAGCTCCTGGGTTAGCTAGAGGAGGGTGTTGCGAATTGAAGGTGGTCGGCGTAAATGTAGGGTGAAGTAGAGAAATATGGGCAAAGGTTATCGGATATGGAGAAGGATATGGGTGGGTCGGAGGTGGTCCGAAAATATCAGTAAGGTTTGTGTTAAGGTCGATTAACGGGAGACTCTCATTGGGAGAAAACTCTAATTTTACCCATAACACAAGTCTAACATTTTACGTACACAGAGAATAACTATCGTCTTTTACTAGATCTTGATAAAGCACAACTAGAATTTCTAAGATAACCTGAAATGTTGGACTCTTGGATATTTTTGGTGGTGATATTACATGAGTTTCATTGATTTTTAATGCATCTAGATGGTTTTTGATTGATTAAATGA
Organism: Erythroxylum mucronatum; assembly: GCA_027563825.1. Lineage (NCBI taxonomy): Eukaryota > Viridiplantae > Streptophyta > Magnoliopsida > Malpighiales > Erythroxylaceae > Erythroxylum > Erythroxylum mucronatum. Next base: position 18,342,384 of record JAOSBP010000007.1, on the reverse strand, counting down.
CCTAAAAACTAGGTGTTTGATGTCAGAAATTGGTGTAGATAATTAGTTAGAACTTGAAATATGACGGACTTTGCTGGAGGAAACTACACAAATTCATGTAAAGAAAGTATGTTTAGAGCTTTTCATGGTAGAGGGGACAAGGGAAAGCTGAACTTTGGTACGCTTTTAGTGAATTAATTATTTCTTTAAGTATTTTTGTACAGTTATTAATTTTAAGTCAATAACTTCATAATCGGCAACTTGAATAGTAGTTAAAGGTGTGATTTTGAGTATTCATGATCAATCCTTGTGGGAACAATATCTATACTCCTATACTATAATTGTAGTGCACTTGCTAGATTAAAGTTTAGCTCCTATCAGGCTTTAAAGGTATGAAGTGGTCATGAGATCTACGGAGTTGTAGACCCTTTGGTATTGGGAAGACATCAACATAGGACTCCAACAATTGTTGTACCTCTAAGGGTGTCTGTGTAGTTTTTTTTTGTTTCTAGTTTAGGGTTGTTGGTTGGTTGAGGGTGATTAGGAAAATTCTACATGTAACTCCCCTCCATCCATTAAGCACTAACTTATTGATGGTCTTGGCAATAATAAGCTTAAGGGTAGTTTTCTCACCAAGCCCTTTGAGCTCTAGTTCCTTACCCTCCTTTATCTTCAGCTTATTCTCATCAAAATCAAAGGTGATTGGAGAGTGACTGTTGACTAGAGATATTAGAATTGATCTTGTATTAATATTGTTATTATTGCTCCTATAATCTCTCCTATACTTGGGAGATTCCCTATAGTTAATAGCTAGATTATTTCCTA
>JAOSBP010000007.1:18299751-18316159 GCA_027563825.1 Erythroxylum mucronatum | reverse complement strand
TTAGAGGGTTATTCCAATGAGAATTGGGTATCTTTAGCTAAATGTTCCTGTATTCTTTGAGAAAAGGTATAGGTTTACTAGTGCGACTGTTTTCATAACCTGCATTCAACTCAATTCATATTATGCATTTAAATCTTTTAAATTGGTGAACCCCTATCCCTATTTATCAATTATTAATTAAACCATTTTTCCTGATTGCTTTATATTTCCTTGCAATTTAATTTATCAACCAATCCAATTATTTTTTTACAATTTTCTGTCGATAACATACAATTAATTAGGTTTAAATTGACTGGTAAAAAATTGGTCCTTGAGGGCGACGACTTTAGAATATTCACTGTGCGGGTACTAGGACGATTCTGTACGCTTGCAGAAATAATCGATCAGAAATCCCTAAACTTATTTCATAAAAAATGACCCAAATTTAGAGGAATCACAATTGAAAATTTTGGTTCATTTAGTTAAGTCACCAATCTTTTATTTTTAGTCATTTTTGGACGAAACTAACACCACTACTGTGTCTAATGACCCTAAAATCATAGGAAAGAAGGGAAACCAACACTAATCAACCCATTTTACCAGTGAACAGAAATGAGTTACCTTTGAGCTTTAATCATTCGATTCTCGCAAACAGGGAAGATTTTTGATGCAAGACCAATGTCATTTGATTCTTAGAGGTGAGCTCGTCATTTCTGGTAGGGTGGTGAAGATCATCACCTCTTCGGCGGCGACTCATGTACTCCACACTCTGATGATGTAGTGACTTCTTGACAAGCCTAGAAATGGCTATAAATAATTTTAAAATTCCCAAAATATTATGTGGATCAATTTTCATAAAAGTGATGTATTGAAATTTTTTATAGTTTATGAGATAAAAAAATTAGAAAGGCTTATGACCTTATAGAAATGCATGAAATTGATTAAATTGAGTTGTTGTTGATTAGAATTGAGACTATCTGGATGTAATAAGTATAAATGAGGGTGTATGGGTTGGAAATTGGTATACTTAAATTATAGATCAGATTTTTTTATAAAATTTGCAATGTAAATATGGGCTCAATTAAGCATAGACATGTAATTTGGAGGCCCAAATTGAGTTGTGACTACTGATGGATATAGAAGTGTATTTTTATTGCAAGAGTGACCTTCTTTCGGAAGGGAGATGTCCATTTTATAGGAAAACTCTACCAAATTTTCAGTAGGCTCCTAGTAAAACATGACATTGTTGTTTTTAAATAGAAGAGAGAGCTCCTTAGTTTTAAGTCATGGTCTTATTCTTGAGGCATCTAAATATGGTTTAGGTTTTAAATCCTAATGGTCATTCCTATTTTTCTTTCTATAGATCAATTAGGAGCATAATCCTCCACTTCGAGAAATTAGGTTCGGCGCTAATGAGTGCATTCTACCTATGAGTTAATATTTATAGTTATGAACATGCATTAGAATTCATTCTTATATTCATCATGAAAATCACCATCATTATCATATGCACACATGATACTTATACATATGGATTGACACATGTATACATATTTTTGTTATGCAATGTTATACTTGTCTTGAAATGTAATGATATGGAGGATTGTTGTGGTGTGAGCTACCTAGTGGGCATACTAGACTGTGGCACAGTGAGTCAATTGGTCATGTATATATTTGGGTTAGTATTTGATCCATTGGTGGATCCATTGATTGAGATACAAGACGGTTGGGGTGATTCGGTCGAGCTTACTCTCGAATGCTAACCAATATATGGTATATGATATGGTGGCATGATTATGAAAATTCAATCGAGCCTGCTCTCAGAAGACAATCATATTGCAGTGAGGTTGTGGTGGTTCGGTTAAGTGTGGCTCTCAGACGATAGTCAAATGACCTGTGTGGAATAAGAGACCCCCTCTAACTATAGTTTATGGGTAAGGGGTATATCATAGGGTCCTTCGTCAGTCTCGCACTATTATTTGTGATTTATGATTGTGATGATTATGTGATATGATATTAATATGGGAAATGCATACATGTTTATGAACAAAATCATTACGTTATAAAATTGCATTTATGGATGTAAAATCTTTAAGAGTACATATCATAACCATAGTATTAATTCACTTAACGAGGTATGATTTCCCTTAACTATTTTTCAGGATCTTTTTTTCAGATCTCTTCTAATAGGGTACTTCGCTGGTCTTCTTCGTTTTCGGCGATTCGATGTATGTTTGTTGATGACCTTTAACTCTAGAGTAGTTGTAGTCTTATACATGTTGGATTTTTCTTATATTAACTATCTCAACATTGTAACACATAGAGTATTGTATATTATTAGAACTATTTGATTGTTATAAGTATGAGTTTTATCATTTTGAAATCTCATCTTTATTATGGATATCGGGATTGATGACATTTTAGGCTTACTAAAGGTCCAATAAACCTTGAGTTTATTGCTCATTTAGTGTTGGTCACAGTCTACGGTTAAGATCGTGACAAAGTTAATATCAGAGCTTTAGGTTTACATTTGAGTAGCTAGGTTGATCAAAATTGAATTAATTTCTCTTTGTATTATTGCGGCATTAAGAACTTGTTTGTTTAAAATTGTTGCCTTTACTTCCATCCTTTCGTAGTATTGCTAGGACTTGTAGTGTATCTAAAGACTTTCCTTATTATTTGATCATAAGGAGGAAAAGAACTTTAACTCAAACTCGTAAAGTTGAAGGTGCAGCTGATAGAGCATCGATTCTTAAAGAAGTCATGGCTCTATCACCACCTAGGCAGGTGAGGCGCAAGGGTAGACCTAGAGCCACTACGCGATAGCCAGATTTTCAAGCTCAGGGTGAGTCAGCAACCCAGGGTGTATATGCTGCTGCTCTAGCAACTAGTATTGCAGGATTATGAAATACTATAGCTCCTCTAAGTCATACCATCTTTTTAATACAGTAAATAACCCAAAATAGAGGCCAAGTTATGACAGATGCAGAAGCTGTCTTGCACTATATCAGGATTGGTATGATTACTTTTGATGGTACAGTGGACACAATAAACTTTCTTAATGGTATCGAATCTCATACTAGAATGGCATATAAAAATTCACAAAAGATTCACGTTGTTGAGTTATCAGCTCAGGCGACTACATTGGATTGGTTTACCTTGGCTATTCAGTTAATTATAAGTATCTTATCTCGAAAGGAGTTTAAAAAGAGATTTATTAGACAATTTTGTCCACCAACATAGAGAGATGCTCGAGGAAGACAAGTGTTTTTTGTTTTTTAACGAAAGTTTAAGAGATTTTTTTAAAAAAATTGAAATTACAAAGAAATTTGTTATAACCCTTATTATTTATCCATTTTTTAGTAAATCGTTCATAATATACCTTTTTATTAATTTTTATTCTAACGCATCGAATAAAGTATTGATTTGAATCAAAATTAAAAGTTACATTTAGTCATTATATTAGCAATATCTTATTGATTCATGAGTAATATCATATTACAAATTTTTTACAATACGAAAATTTAAAAATGAATTTTTATAAAATTAAAATTAAAAAATTTGATAATTTAAAATTATATGATTTTTTAAATTAGTTGAATTAATTTTTCAATAGAAAATAATACTAAAAAATTCATCCGATTATACCTAAAGACCTCTTTAAAACCTTAAACTTCCCTTAAAACAACCGAAGCTTAAAAGAAGGATTAATGGTTAAACATGGAGTTTCAAGGCTATATATATATATATATATATATAGCTGCGATTTCCATATCGAAGCAAAGCCCAGTCAAAGCTACACGTTTTGAGTCAGAAACGGTTTTTCCACAGTCAAAATTTTGCCTCAAATGCAAGTCCCCTTATGTAACAAATTCATCTCTTATGAGTCTGATATGATTTTGTCTACCACCACATTGATATTGGACGTGCAGTACATGTTTGAGAAAGCAAGTTGTTCAATTTTATAAACGGCTTGCAAGGTTAGGTACAAATGGAGTTTCGGAGGCAAAACGTGAAAGACCTCCCTAGCATGATAGTGGCTGCGGATGCCTTGGTGGATCTCTAAATATCAACACCTATTCAAACTAACAATGAAGGCAAGAACAATGATGGGATACGGAATGACTCGAAGAAAGGCAAAGAGAAGGTGTGTAAATCTTCTCAATGCAAGTCCAAGAAACTAACAAAACGGGATATTGTTTGTTTCATTGGTGAAGGACCTCGCTTTGCTTATGAATGTCCAAAAAGATAGGCAGGCAAGGAGCAAATGAATTCTATGGTCACGAAGGATCAAGGAGAAGGAGAGGATGACTCAACGGAAGAAGTATACCTCAACAATTATGCTAGGTTAGGCGTAACGGGACTTGGGAAAGAGCATCCTAACAAAAACAAAGGCAAGCCCAATGAAGAGGGGAAATGGTACGTGTTAAGTCAGGAAGACTTCACTTTTATTAATTTTAGAGACAATCAAATAATAATAATCTTAGAAATATATGAACTGTTTTGATAAGCGTGTTAAGTGTGCAGAAAAATGTAAGTAACACTTAGTCACCCCAGATGATACGTCAGCAATAGAAGATACACATCATCATAGACGATACATCAACAACAAACGATACATCGATATCAGACAAGCGCAGTAACAGACGAAGTGCAACAACAGATGAAGCGCAACAACAGATGAAACGCAACAACAGACGAAGCACAACAATAGACGAAGCGACAATATTAGACGATACAAAAAGGAAGATACTCTAGAACGTTAGAAAGTTAGTTAGTTGGAGTTAGTTACAGGACTCAACTAAATAATGGTTTCTAGAAGATTCAAGAAGCAGTTTCTCAAGAAGATAGTTGGAGACTTAGGCTATAAATACTAGTTCTAGTCGAAGACTAAAACAACGTTTTTATAAGAGAGAAAATTCTAATTGTACAATACTTAGAGAAATTCTGTATTCAAAATGCAAAACAAAAGGGCAAATAGAACTGTAACGTAAAGCTCAAAAAATATCTTTCTTAGAGAAAGAAAGAAAGGCTAGAGCCTGGAGATGCTACGATAGCAGAAAGAATACTTTATGAAAGAGACTTGAAGAGGCTCTGGAAGGATAGAAAGAATACTTGTAAAGTTGAAGAGTATAGTGAAATCTCAGACAAACTCTGAGGACTGGACATAGCCCAAGGTTTGGGGTGAACCAGTATAAAATCGCAGCGTCCATTCTCTAACCTTTATATTTTAAATTTCTTATTATTAGACGAGTAGATAAGATTACTTGCAATTGTAATACTTATTAACTTTAGTAAAGTGTTTTTGTTATCATCTAAATTTTGTAAAGAAATTCAAGAAATCTCAAAAGATTAATATTTTTGAAAAGATTACACAATTCAACCCCCTTCTTGTGTTTTCTACATAGTATACGTGATTTCTATTTTAACAAGTGATTTGCTTCAGTTACTTTATGGAATAAGAGGTTTGGTCATATGAGTGAGAAAGGTATGTCCTTATTGGCTAAATAAAATATCTTATCAAATGTGGAAAAGGCAGAGCTCGAGAAGTGCAGTGATTGCTTAGGAGGTATAAGAGTTGGTACATTCTAATCTGTGTGGTCCTATAAAGATGCAGACACTTGGTGGTGCTAGTTACTTTGTGATGTTCATTGATGATCATTCAAGGAAGATCTAGGCTTATGCTTTAAAGTTCAATAATCAAGTTCTAGATGTGTTCAAGTAGAGACATCAGTTAAGAGAGAGGAAGGAAAGAAGACGAAATGTGTCTGAACAGATAACAACAGTGAGTACATTGGCTCATTTGATGAACGCAATAGATATTAGGATATTAGACATGAGAAGACTCCTCAGTTGAATGGATTAGCTTAAAGGATGAATAGAACACTGGTGCAGAGAATCATATGTTTACTATCACACGCCAAACTACTGTAGTCATATTGGGGTGAGGCTTTACATACAGTTGTTCAAGTTGTAAAAGTCACACCTAGTGTTCCTTTGTAGTTTGATGTACTAAACAGGGTTTGGTAAGGCAAAAGTGTTTCTTATGATCATCTAAGGATGTTTGGTTGCAAGGATTTTGTGCACATTCCCAAGGATGAGAGGTCTAAGCTTGACTCGAAGACATGACAATTTGTGTTTGTCAGTTATGGTCATGATGAGTTTGGATACAGGTTTTAGGATCCAGTTGAGAGGAAACTCATCAGAAGTCGTGATGTTGTGTTTATGGAAGATCAAACCATTGAAGATATTGATATATCAAAGAAGACAGTTTCAAATTTCGGTGATGGTGTAACTGACTTGGATCCACTTCCTTTGATTGCAAGCCCGTAAGAGGCAGAGGTTGATCTTCAATATAATATGTTTGATGTAGATGGTGCAAATGAGCTCGTACAGGTTGAAGCAGAAGGTGTTGATCCTATTCAACCGATAGAACTAGAAGCCCCAACAGAAGCTCCACTTAGAAGATCTCCTAAAGTTAGACATCCTTCCTTTTAGTATCCTATCTATGAGTATGTGCTGCTGATTGGCGGGGGAGAACCTGAGACTTTTGAAAAGGTTTTAGAAAATAAGAACAAAAAGGAGTGGTTTGAGGCTTTGCAAGATAAGATGAGTTCCTTGCAGCAGAATCACACTTACAATCTGGTAAAGTTACCTAAGGAGAAGAGAGCTTTGAAGAATAAGTGGGTGTTCACGGTGAAACAAAAAGAGCATACTTCACATCCATGGTACAAAGCCAGACTGGTCTTGAAAGGGTTCAGTGAAAGAAAAGGTATTGACATCGATGAAATCTTTTCTCCATTTATGAAAATGTCATCCATAAGAGTTATTCTTAGGTTACCAGCAAATCTTGATTTGGAAGTCGAGTAGATGGATGTGAAAATTGCATTTCTTCATAGAGACCTAAAAGAAGAAATTTACATGGAGCAGTAAGAGGGTTTCATGGTGCAAGGTAAAGAAAAGTATGTTTGCAGATTGAAGAAAAGTCTTTACAGTCTAAAATAGATGTCGAGGCAATGGTATAGGAAGTTTGAGTCTGTTATAAAGTAGCAGGGTTACAAGAAGACTACGTTAGACCATTGTTTGTTTGTTCACTGATTATGACTTTATTATTTTATTGCTTTATGTTGATGATATGTTGATTATTAGCAAGAATATCTATAGGATTGAAGCTTTAAAGAAGCAATTGAGTAAGTCTTTTAAAATTAAAGACTTGGGGTCAGCAAAACAGATCCTTGGTATGCAAATTTCTCAAGACAAATAAGCTAGAAGGTTATACTATTCCTAGGAGAAGTACATCGAGAAGGTGCTTTAGAGATTCAACATGGTCTAAAGCAATAAGTACTCTACTGATGATGGTAAGAAAGACATGGAGAAAGTTCTTCAGAGATTCATCGAGAAGGTGCTTCAGAGATTTTAAATTGATTAGCAAAGTCCTTCTACTGATGATGGTAAGAAAGACATGGAGAAAGTTCCTTATGCTTTAGCAGTGGGTAGTTTGATGTATGCTATGGTGTGTATAAGGCTATACATAACTCATGCAGTAAGTACAGTTAGTAGATTCCTATCTAACTTGAGTAGAGAGGTTAGAAAGTTGTGAAGTGGATTATGAGATATCGGGGCACTTCTAACTTGTATTTGAGTTTTGGTAGTAGGAAACTTGAATTGGTTGGTTATTCAGATTCATATATGGTAGGAGACATTGATTCTCGGAAATCTACTTAAGGGTACCTAATTAATTTTACAGGGTGAGCTGTGGCATGGTAGTTAAGGCTATAAAAGTACGTTGCACTATCTACCACTAAGGCTGAGTTTATTGCAGCAATAGAAGCAGCTAAGGAGTTGTTGTGGATGAATAAGTTTGTTCAGGAACTTGGTTTCAAGCAAGAGCAGTACGTGTTGCATTGTGACAACTAGAGTGCAATCCATCTTGGCAAGAATTATACATTTCACTCTAGATCAAAACATATCAATGTCAAGTATCATTGGATCCGAGATGCATTAGAGCCCAAGGAGTTTGAATTTGAGAAGATTCACATTGACGATAATGGTTCTGATATGTTGACAAAGATGTTACCAAGAGGAAAGCTTGAGTTATGCAAGTTGATTGTCGGGATAGTGGTTCGTTCCAACTAGCCAGTCAAATGTGTTGGGAGGGGGAGATTTGTTAGTCAACCCTCCATATTTGACATTTGCTGTCTCTATAATTAAAAAAAATCTTTAGTTAAATTTAATTTTTTTCTTCTTTCCTTTGTTGTATAAAGAGAGAGGGGGAGTGAGCTGATGTAGAAGAGGATTGCATCATTCAATTAATCAAAACAAGAGTGAGAGAGATGAAGAGAGAAAACATTAGTGAGTGAGAGAGTTTTAAACAGTTTTGATTAAGTCCTCAATCGAATGGTCGTTTATGTTACGATCGAGCTCAAACTTTAAAGGCTTACTCTACACTGGTGTTTATTGATATCCAATAGTCAGAATTGTGATCAGATTTCTGAGTTTCCAGCGGTTCGTGGTCAAAGATAGATTAACTTTCGGGATCCTAAAATTCCAGCATTGAGCAGTTTTGATCAAGCTCATGATCGGATGGTGAAACATGGTTTAATTAGGCTGAAACTTTGATAATTGGTAGAGGAAACATTGATCTTGATATCCAACAGTGGGTTTGCTATTTGGAAACCTTTGGGTGATCTTCTTAGGTTGTTTTGGAGAGTGTGATTCCAGGTGGTTTCGCAAACTCTCTTGGTGATTTCTCTTATTGTTGTTATTGATATTATTGCCTAGAATTGTTATATTCTTGATATTATTATTGTTGACTCTAGTGGGATACTAGAGAAAACTTGTTGTTGTACCCATTATTTGTTGATAATATTGGTTTTAACAGATTAAGAAAGCTCTGCGAGAATGATTTTATAGATTTAACTTGAGAATGCCTAAATATATATGGGCTTACAACTTGTACGGAAATAATAATAATAATACATATAATTGCTTAGCTAAACTTTAGCCCTTAAATTTGCATGATAATGTCAAATCATCATGATAATATCAACGTCAACTTAGCTAGAAAAACTAATAATTGAATCTTATTTAATCCTATAGATTTCACAACTTTGAATCAATCTTCTTTGACAACTTCAACACTCCCGCTTGATTCAAAGGTGGTGATGTATAGACATGCCAAAAGATCTTCAAATTTTGCCTGGGGTAAAGCTTTTATGAGTAAGTACTCAAGTTGTTCCTCAGAACTACAAAACTCCACCTTGATTTGCCCTTTAATTGCAAGTTCCCTTATAAAATGGTGTTTGATCTCGATGTGCTTTATTCTTCCATGCATGATTGGGTTTCTTGTTATTGCGCCAGCTGACATATTTGTCAAAAAAAATCTATGTAGCTTGTTCTTGCTTCTGGTTCAAGTTACAGAGTAATCTCCTCAACCATATTGCTTAGCATGCATCTTTTGCAGCTGCCACATACTCAGCTTTTGTTGAGGATAGGGCTATAGTTGATTGTTTCTTTGAAATCCAAGCAACTGATCCCAAAATAAAACAGTTGCTAGTGGTGCTTTTTCTATCTTCTTGTGACCCTACCCAATCACTATCAGTGTACCCCACCAACTCAAACTCCTTCTTCTTTAGATGCCATATGCCAAGACCTCTTGTAGCAGCTACATACCTAAGACTCCTTTTTGCTGCTCTAAAGTGTTGCTTGCTAGGACAGTGCATGAACCATGATACCAACTGCATAAGTCAAGTCTGGTCTGGTGTGAGTTAGATAAATGAGGCATCCCACTAAGCTTCTGAACCTTCTTGAATATGCTATTCCTATGCCATCTTCTATTGTGAGTTTTTCACTCACGTTTATAGGTGTTCCCATAATTTTACAGCTTGTCAAGTTGAACTGTTTCAAAATATCTTAAGCATATTTCTGTTGTGAGAGGAATATGTCATTCCTTTTTTTCTTGATTTCTAGGCCAAGAAAGTAGTTTAACTTGCCTTAGTTAGTCATCTTGAACATGCTCATCATTGCACTTTTGAATTCTGAGATGAGCTGTATGGATGAGCCAGTATAGATCATGTCATCTACATATAAGCTAACGAGTACAATGTCCTTCATACCTTGTTTTTTTACGTACAATGTTGGCTCATTTGGACTCCTCTCGAACCCATTATGATGAAAGAATTCATCAATCTTGTTGTACCAAGCTTGAGGAGCTTGTTTCAAGCCATACAAGGCTTTCCTTAACCTGTAAACTTTATGTTCCTGTCCTGAAATCTCAAAGCCTTTTGGTTGACTCACATACACTTCTTTTAGCTCACCATACAAGAAGGCTGATTTACATCAAATTGATATATTGTCCACTTCATTTGTGCAAAAAGAGCTAGGATAATTCTTAATGTTTCAAATCTTTCCACTAGAGAGGATGTCTCCTCAAAGTCCAGTCCTTGCTCTTGAACATACCCTCTTGCTACTAACCTTGCTTTGTGCTTCTGTGTAATTCTCTCTGCGGCAACGTTTTTGGACTCCTCCCTTACTGCTGCCGTTTTCTCCTTTTCTGGCAACATTTTGGGCTGCTTCTTAGTTAGTAGCAGGTAATCATCCCAATCTGTGAATTCCTAACAAAATTTTAGTTGTGTTTTCTTTAACCAAAGTCATATTCATTATCATTTATTTCATTTACAAATTAAACATAAACTACTATAAATGCATATTCAAGGGAACTAAACAAATTAGTGGGTAAAATATGTATAAAACCTAATAATTAATCCAGAAATTAAGGGAAAAATGTCACTCATTCTAATGAGAAAATGCATTCAACAAATGCCCCCAAACTCAAACTCTTGCTTGTCCCTAAGAAAAATTAAGAAAACTGTTCAAAACAGATTAATGAGCACTCAACAATTGGAATTTTCAGAATTGCAGTAACCAATTAAAATTTACCTTTAGCCACTTATCAAACCATACACACCTTCATAGTGTAAGGATACCAATGCTCGCTCAAACACACACTCCTTGATTCAAGTCTAATTAGAAACCAACCAACTCACAAGAATAGAGAAAAGCCAAACAAATCCAAAGGCAAATTGCAACCCAAGAGACTCTAAAGATATTATCAAATTAACCAATCCCATAGGCAAAAATTCTTCATCCCATCTCCACTAATTTTTAGCACTCCTTCTCAAAGGATCAAAAGGTCTTATTAGGGTTGTAATGGGGTTGTTGGGGTTTAAACTCAGCTTAGACCAAGGAAAAGGATAATAAAAGCTCAAATGAAATGGAAACAATTATTCAAGAAATAGGAAAGTGTAAGGGGTCTCTTCTTTTCTTTTTTTTCTTTTTTTAGGGAAAGTAAAAACAGTGGAAACAAGGAGGAAAGCCTTCTTTTTTTTAGGCTATTCGTGACATCAGCTTATAAACATGATTTCCTTAAGGACTATAAGAACATTGGGACTATCTTATCAACATCACTTTATATACATTGTTGGTTGATCTGTATATCATCATGTCAAACTTGTTAGGGAACCAACAACATCATTATGTCACAAGAAGGGGTATACGTAGTGATGTTGATATAGGATGACAAAACTCAAACATAACAACATTTTATTGAAAACGGTAACAATCACAAGACTTAACTCAATATCAATGAATTCCCAAGTTCCAAATAATTGACTCTCCCCCAAATTCAGTTTCTTGTGTACTAGGGGCAATAACTTGATACCCTTATCCCTTGAAGAAACTGAAAATACAGAATGCCTGCAAAATCCTCACTTGCTTGCTCTTTTTTTCTTTTTTCTCTTTTTTTAGTTTCTTTCTTTTTCTTTTTTATTTTTTTAACCCCCCGCATGTCTTACTCCTAAATAATCATTTCTACATGAAAAGTAGGGAATGCTTGGCTTATGGCTTGGTTAAATGAGGATGTCAAAGAAATAGGGATTTTACTTAGGCTCAACTTGACTCCAAAGGGAATATATGGTTATTTTAGGCCAAAATTAGATTATGGTTCATAATTCAAAGAATTTGCCTTGATCACTTCCTTATCAAATTTGTGCTCACATTTCACCTCTATAGGCCTAGAGAGTTTGTTCCAGGATTAGCGAGACCTCACTATGTTCCAACTTGTCTAAAAATTTAATGGATAATCAAAACTCAAATAAAATGGATGGGAAGACTCAAATCAAAGAATATAAGTAGGATTAAACAATTAGAAACCGAGCACTAATCCGGAACAATCTAACCACAAACCTTCTAAAGGTAAACCTAATTAGGTCCCAAGCAATTCTCAATTTCCTAAATGTGAGGCCAAAATCAAAACCTTTAAAGATCAAAATTTCTTAATGAGGTTTAACTATGCAAGAAAATTGACTATATAATGGTTTGTCAAAAAAATATGAAAAGTAATGGTAAGAAAGTTTGAAGTACCCCCCCCCCCCCTCCAACTTAGATAGGACATTATCCTCAATGTCAAGGTGCACAGGTACAATTTGAAGTAGGTAAGTAAGCATGTATATGCACAGTTAAGGACAAAAAGAATGTCAGCAATCGGCCGCATGCATAGGCTATGTAGGATGATGCATGCCCAGAATTTAGAAATGCTACAGATTAAATTCAAAAACAAACAACCCCAAAATTCAATAATATGCTAATTCATGAGTAAAGAGGCACAAAGAACTTCCCTGTAATGAGCTTAGATCATGTTTTTCATAAGCGTAATTCCTCCCATTAAAATTCGCTTGTAAGGTCCAATTTCTTGCAATTAAAACAAAGAGGAACGTTAATTTTGGGTAAATAAAATAAAAAAATAAAAACAACTAAGGTGTGAAACTTGGGTTGCCTCCCAAGAAGCACTAATTGAAAGTCCTTAGCTTGACTCTACCAAATGTTTGCTCAAGGGTCAGGGTTAGAGAGGGATTGAGTGACCCCTTTTTCTATTAGAAATCTAGCCAATAAGGCTTTAACCTCTGCCCATTAACCTTAAATACTCCAATTTTGGGATCCTCAACTTGACCGCACCATAAGTATAAACCTTAATAATTTTGAACCATCCCGACCACCTCGATTTCAACTTTTCAGGAAATAATTTGAGTCGTGAATTAAATTGCAAGACTAAGTCTCCTTCTTTCAACTCTCTTTGGATAATATGTTGATCATGCCATCTCTTAGTTCTTTCCTTGTAGATTCGGGCATTCTCATAAGCATCTAAACGAAGCTCCTCTAACTCATTCAACTAAAGCAAACGCCTTTCTCCAGTTGCCTTGAAGTCAAAATTAAGCTTCTAAACAGCCCAGTATGCTTTGTGTTCTAACTGGACTGGAAGATGGCATGATTTCCCATACACTAGTCTGAATGGAGTAGCCCCAATTGGAGTCTTGTATGCTGTTCTATAGGCCTAGGAGCATTATCTAACCTCAAGGACCAATATTTTCTTGAAATGTTTACTGTTTTCTCTAAGATGCTCTTAATCTCCTTATTTGAAATTTCAGCTTGCCCATTAGATTGAGGGTAGTAGGCCAATGTTAACTTGTGGTATACCCCATATTTCTTCAAAAGGTTGGTGAATGAGTTGTTGATAAAATGACTTCCCCTATCACTGATAATTGCCCGAGGAGTGCCAAATCTGGTGAAAATATTTCTCTTGAAGAATCTAATAACCACCTTAGCATCATAATAACCATTTGGAGACATAATCGACCCCTAAAAGAATATATTTATTGCTAAGAGAAGGCGGTAGTGGCCCCATGAAATCTATCCCCCAAACATCAAAAATTTCTACCTCTAACATTCCTTTAAGGGGCATCTCATGTTTTCGAGAAATATTTCCAGCTCTCTAGCATTTGTCACATGCTTGCACAAAATGTCTTGCATCCTTAAAATGTGTAGGCCAATGGAAACCTGCTTGGAGAACCTTTGCTGCCATCTTTTCAGAACTGAAATGGCCTCCGTAGGGGGATGCATGGCAGTGATTCAGGATAGCTCCTACTTCTTCACTTGGTAAGCATCTTCGGATCACCCCATCACCATAACGCTTAAAAAGAAAAGGCTCCTCCCATATATAATTCTTGAGCTTCAAAAAGAACTTCTTCTTCTGCTGGAAAGTAAATTCAGGTGGCAAGACTTCTGAAATAAGATAATTCACATAGTCAGCATACCATGGAACTTGTAATGTTACTGTAGTAATTTTTTGTAGTGAATAACACAGTTCTGGTAAATTTTCACAACATAACAAATGCTCGTCACTGAAGGAGTCATTAATTGGTGGTTCTTTTTGAAGGGGTTCCTTCTGATCTGCAGTGAGCCTCAAGAGGTGATCCGCAACCCAATTCTTGGCTCCCTTTTGTCATGAATCTCGAGGTCGAATTCTTGAAGGAGAAGAACCCATCTTATAAGCCTTGGTTTAGCCTCCTTTCTCGCAAGTAGATAGCGGATGGTTGCATGATCTGAGTAGGCTATCACTTTCGAGCCCACGATATATGACCTGAATTTATCCACTGCAAAGACTAAAGCTAGCAACTCCTTTTCAGTCGTGGCATAATTGATTTGAGCATCATCCAATGTCTTGCTCGCATAATAGATCACATAGGCCACCTTGTTCCTTTTTTGGTGTAAAACAACTCCCACAGTATAATTCGAAGCATCACACATGATTTCAAAGGGGAGGGACCAATCCAGGGGTTGAAGAATAGGTGGAAAGGTTTAGCCACCTATTCCGATTCGATTATGTTTAGCCATTTCCGATTCGATTATCTCTTCTGTTGAAAAAGTTGTAGTAAATTCAGGTTCGATCCGGCGTTCCTGCACAGGCTGTGTGTTAGATGCTTTTGCCTGTGCTTTTCTAGCTTTTGCTTCCTTCCTTAGTGCCTTAGCTGTCTTCTCAATTTCAGAATCAAATAACAATTCTTCAGCACTGATGGACGTTCGCATAAACTAAGTATAACACAGCAAGATCAAACGCAAGGTACAGAAAATGCAAAATAAGAAGTAGACAGTAAAGAGAACAAATAAAACAAAAATCAATTCTAACAAAATCTATTAACACAAAACAAAAAGAAAAACAAAAATGTCTAATTTAACCAGACAATCAGTCACCTAATATTACTCAGGAATTACTCCTCGGCAACAGCGCCAAGAAACTTGATGCAACTCTGCAAGTTCACGGATCTTAAGTAGTATAGTATAATATCATCCCACAGGGAGTAATTGTGTAAGTACTAGGCTTGGATTACTTAATTAATCGGACTAAGCAGTTGTGTAAGAATGGGGAATTAAATTAAGGAATTTAACTATAAAAAATAATAAAACCAAAGCTAAACAAAGATGCGAATGTCTCTATGGATTAATCCGAATCGAATGTGGTAAGCATCAAGGAGGGTTCCACTTTTAGCATTTTCTATAGACTTTACCTGGATCAATTTATGAGGCAAATTTTGGTTGATAGAAGGATGAGCCTAGAGTTTATTAGATCCTTTTTCAATATATCAAAAGAGTATTATGTAATAATCCTAATCTACTATCGTAGCCTAGCAATTAATCATAACCCTTTAAGTTCTTTGCTAACCTAGGTTTCCTATCATAAATTCAGTCTATGTCTAAATCTGAATTTTATAAGTTCCCTATTTTGGAGTTCGGTTATCAATTTTCACCTATCGGTTCTTCAATTAACAACTAATGTCAAGTAATAGTTGGCCAAACAGAATACCAATAAAATTAATCTCAAAACAGAGAAATAAAAACCATAAACCAATACTCATAAATCAACTGAAATTTAATCCACTGAAAATTAGATAAAAACTTCAGCCCCAAGTTTAGTGTCTTCGTAGGTCAACCTCCACTCTTGAGTTTCCTCATGGAGCTTCCTCTTCAGCTGCATCACTACTAGGAGTGTCGTTCCTCAGCTGATGGTGCGCTATCTAGTGATGGGTCTCTCCAGCTGCGCCAGCATACATCTCTAGCTGCGCCTGCGTGCCTCCCAGCAGTTGCGTCGTTTTGGTAGTCGCCCCTAGTGTTCACGTACTGAAGCTCTCCCTTACTGTTTTCATAATTTTCTTGTTTACACTCTCCCCCTTTCGTTCACGCACTGTAGCTCCCCCTAGCCCGCCTCCACTCTAGCAAGATGTGACAATTTAGTTACTCTCTCCTCTTCAAAGCTGGCACACCTTGGCATTTTTGTTTCTTCTCCTATGTGTAAGTGTAAGTCGACTTGTGTGCTTATGCAACTCGACTTACACATTTCCAGTACCTATAAGTCGACTTGTACATTGGGTAACTCGACTTATGCAAGGACGGTATTGTTAGATTGTGCCCTAAAGGCAATCCCCTTTAGCGCGTTTTATTCAAAGTCGTGTGCAGACTTTATAAATAAATAAAGAAAGGCATATTTCATTAATTTGATATTCATGAACATTGTTTATGAATTGATATGGATCTTTAATCG
>JAOSBP010000007.1:18275975-18288918 GCA_027563825.1 Erythroxylum mucronatum | reverse complement strand
CTCACTTGATTAAAATCAATCACCTTCAATTCAATCTCCTAAAATTCATAATTCTTCAATAAAATGACATTAATTGTTCTAGGAATCCAACGCTTCGAGAATCAAATCAATCGGATGACATTAATTTTTCGAACCATTTCGAGGCCACGCGCCGTATGATCACCTTTTTTTTTCTAGTAGTTATAACCCTATTCGAAGGAATCACCCTAACTTTTCCTATAGAAATAGGTTAAACCCTATCCCCTAAAATAATAGACAAACGTTTGGTTTCCTACCTAGACCCATCAATCTACCTCCTCAATAGTCTAACCTGGATTCTCTTTTGAAGAATTTCTTGACCATCTAATTGAAATATAATGAGGAATTTAAGGAAGAAATTAGGAAACTCAACCTTAAGTTAGATTTTATTCCTATCCATAACAAAATGCTTATAGCCTAGATTGCCCAATAAGTTACTTCTTCTGTTAGTCCACCTAGTAAATTGTCTTGAAACCTATAAACTATAGAGAACATGTTGTTTCTATAATATTGAGGAGTGATTAACTATTAAGGACCCTAAGTTAGAGAAACTTTAATGTAAGGGAAGTAAGTGAGGTAAGACATTTGTTAATGAGAATGAAATTTGGGGAAATGAAGGTAAAGAGGAAGAGGAACCTAAATACATTTCCCATATACTATACAAGCACCCTATATCTTTCTTTAAAGATTGGTTAAGCCGAGATTAGAAGAGGAATTTAAGAAATCTGAGAAATTTTCTTAAAAATATATATTAATATTCCTTTTAGTGATGCTTTGAAACAAATGTCTTTTTATGTCATGTTCTTGAAAAAATATATTGTGCAACAAGACAAGACCTAAGGAATATGAATTTGTAACTTTGACTAATGAGTGCAAAGCCACATCCAAAAATGGACTACCTACAAAAACCAAAAGACCTTTTAGCTTTCCTATTATTTGTATTATTGGAAATATGAGATTTAATAACGTTTTATAAGATTTTGTGGTAAGAATCAACCTTATGCCTCTATCTATATGTAAGCAGCTTGACGAGGGAAATCTGAAACCTACTAATATTTTATTACAATTAAGAAATTGCTCTATAAAGAAATTGGTAAGTTTATTAGAAAATATGCCTATAGGAATTAGTAAGTTTCTCATTCCTTCAGACCTTTTAGTCATGGATAAGATAAAGGATAAGAATGTGCCCTTGATTTTTGAGCAACCGTACTTAATTACTTCTAAGGAAATAATAGAAGTGTATGAAGGAAAGCTAACCTTAAGATATTGGAATAAGGAACTAGAATTTAAAAATAAAGAATAAGGTAATTGCATCAAACTCTTAAGAGGTAAGAATTATACATGAAAAATTGAAGGAAAAATGTGACCCCAAGTCATGGAAGTGATGTAGAAAGCCCTAGAGTAAGCGAAAATATTAAGATGAACAACGTAGCATATATCCCACGAGTAAGGGCCATCCACTTATTAAGTGAAAAAAAGAAAGTTGATGATATAACCTAAAACGAGAATTCGTTAGATGGGAACTCAACACTTTATTTTTTTTTAATGTTTTAGATTTCTTATTTTTAGTTGTTTTATTTATTATTTATTCGTTTTTAGTGTTGATGCCATTTTTAGTCTTATTTTATTAAATATCGATTATATTTTTTGTGACAAGTGTTTGGATTTAAGATATTTTTGGTTTACAGGGTTTTTGGTCAACACGATTCCTACGTGCCTATTGTTTAATCTCATATTGACCTAGTAGGAGAAAAAGAATGTGCCAATCTTAAATATGCCCTTTATATGGCATTATGTAGAGGTTGTATTAAAATATAACCCATATTGTTTCTTCTATTCCAATTTTATGTTTATCTATGAGAATATTTTTTTTGTTACTTTTAAACATGCCACCTATGTTGTTATATCCCATGTTCTAGAATATGCCATTAATAAGTATAACACAAAACTATGCTAACACCATTTTTAGGAGCCAAAATGAAATATAATAAATCATATTACAACACAAGAGCTACACACCTCTGTGTAAGACCCATGTTCAAACCCTAAATTTTATGCTTCCTTTATCACTTTTAATTCATTCAATATGGCTCATGTTAGCATTATCGTGTTCTATCAAACACCCAATTGTGTCATTCTTATGTTACCCTATTCCTTAACATGCCCCTATGTAAGCTAACACATCCCTATGTTTTGGGTACACATGATCATTACATAATACCATGTAGAGGTTGTGTTTAGCCTAAAAAAGGCATGATAAATTCATGTTTCCTCATTTAAATCTACCTCTTTCAACTTTTCTCTCAAAAATATCAACTTTACATTAGATTTTATATAGATTTCCAATCCCCTAAGCCCTCCCTAATCATATTAAGTGGAAATTAGTACTTATTTTCACTTTTTGTTCACCATATTTTTAGAATCATCAAGGTTTGTGCCCCCTTAATTTCATTATTTTAATGCACTATGTTTTATTTAGAGTTCCTAATTATGTTATGTATTTATAATTGATTAAACATCTATTATGCATGAATTTGTCGGCTACTAAAGAAATGAACTAGATGAATTATAAATGATATGTGGCATTAATACATGAAGAAGCTTATGTGAGTTATTTTCACTACTTTAATACATTTAATTCATAAAATTAATTAGTTAAGTTACTAGGATTAGGCTAAGAGATATAGGAAGTTGAATTTTTAAATTATAGGATAAGTAATAGTTACATTATATATGAATAGCATAAACATGAATATGGAAATATTATGTGCTAGGTTAATAAATCTTTGAGTGATTCATTATTATGTTTCATATCTGTGCATCTTGTTATGCACTTATTTATTAATGGGGTCAATTATTGTCTTTCGAGTGCTTATTCTTGTCTTTCTTTAGATATTACATCATGAAGAGGATTGGAGACTTAATGAAATCACTTAAGATGACTATAATATTGCCACTATGTAAGACAGTTTAAGAGTTACTGCTTTGAGGACACACACCTCAAGGAGACAACAACCAAAACCATAAGCACCACCACCACCACCACTCTCACTACCAGTTATGCCAGAGATTCCATAAAATAGTCAGACCACCTATTCTTACATTTTACTATATAGTTGTAGAGAAACACCATTAGACATTCTTTAGGTAATAACTTAAGGTGCTTAGTTTTATAGACTTGGATTTCTTGAGAGAGGTAGACTTAGCTAATAGTTTAAGGGAGATCATACCATTCAAAAATGGTTTAATTTTTTTGAATTTTGAGAACAAATCTACCAGGAGCTGACTCTAAAGTTTATATACACCTTAGAGATGGATGAAACCAATGTTTCACGAGGAGACAATTTTATCCTTAAATTTAGATTGAGTAGAGTGGACAACAACCTGTATCATTATTAGTTTGGGGTTTTAAATAGTTTATACTCAATGAAGCATGTGCAGACCTTGATATACAACAAGATCTCTTTGGACCGTGTGAAGGTCAATATTAAACCGTGAACTAGATTTAAAACCCACTTGTTAAACCTTTATAGTTTTGTATTTTTTTGGTTTTATTTTTCTTCCATAATCTCCACCCCCAATCCTATATGATGATTCATTTTTTAAAAAATATAATCATGCACTATATTTGGATATGATCCTTTCTCCCCACAATTACAAATATTGTTGTGCAAAGTTAAATGTTATTTTCTTATTTGTTTGAGATGTAATAATAATTTTGGCGTCGTTGCCAAGAAGTGAAGTGATTTGATTTTTTTATATTAGTTGGTTTTTTGTACATATAGTTGTTCATAATTTGATATTAAATTAGTTTTTTTAAATCTTTTTTATGTTTATTAATGCTCATATACAATGGTGACTAGATCTCCTCGTCAAGATCCTATACAATTTGATTGCAAGATAGAAAGCACACTTTGAATACTGTGTAGGGTAAACAAAACAACTCCAAGAGCAAAGAAAGAAATTGATTTGGACAAAGCTATGGCGAATATGAGAATTCTAAAGGAGCCGGCTACCCCTAACTTAACCCCAAGACCTTTATGCATTACCGATGTGTGTTGAATATATTAGAAAATAAATCCTAACTCTACATAACTAAGTTTGTATATTTGGTGAGAAAGGATCATATCTATAGAGAGTGTGTGATTAGCTTTTGTAGTGAATAAACCAATGTTTAGGATTGGTTAGGGGGTTTGGTTAAATTCAATTAAATAAAAATAAACTAGTTGAGATAAATTAAATCAAATAACATAAATTTCTAGGATTAATCGATAAGTTTCAAATCTAGTTTATGGTTTAATCTTAACCTTCACATGAATGTGCACAATTAATTGTCATGTTGTTCTCATACCTCTCTTTTAATCTTAACCTTCATATGAATTTGCACAATTAATTGTCATGTTGTTCTTATACCTCTCTTTTAAGCAAATTGCACTCCTTTTGGTTTCTCACCTAAGCCTAGATCTTATTAGTTTATTATTAAAGGAAAAATGTCAACTGAAGCTTTGGCTGTTCATCCTCTACTATAAACAATTTGCTCGCCATAAAAGTTGTATGAGGACTTCTATTGGACCCCGTTTCTAGAGCCCAACTATCGATTCCTGATACCAAGAAGGTTAGGCCCAAGTCTCGACCCCATGACTAGTCGAGACAGTCATGTGAGGGTGGTGTGAAAAAAATGGAAAGTATTGCAATTAAAAATAAATCTCAACGTGGAAGCAAAAGAAGATCATCGCGGTGGAAGTCATTCTTTGTCGTGGCTGCGACTTCGCCGCGACAAAATATAGGTTCGCCGCGGCGGACCCATGGAGTTACCTCCATAGACCCATCGGGAAAGGTTTGCCGCGGTGGAAGTCATTCTTCGCCGCAGCGAAAACCTCAGAATCTGAAATCCGACATCCAACATTCAAACATTCAAACCAAAAGCACATACATTCAATTCTAACCACAAGCTAAACATACTCATACACAAAAGGAACTTCAATTCTTCATGTTATTACAAATCCTAAGAGTTTCAACAAACTTTACTTATATAACATCATACTTATCAAAGCTTAATACAATTATAAAATGATGCTTAATGTTTTTTTGATAAATTAAAAAATTTCATTGGTAAAAAGATATACATGGGAGCGTTTTAGACTATCAAACTAGCAGTGCATGGCTTGAAAGACCCGAAGCATGCAAATTAACCCATACAGCATCGTTTGAACCAAAGCAATTTAATGGCAAAAATCCCTAGACAATTAGGGCCAAACTACCCCAAAACTTTTCGCTACTCCTCGGTGAAAATTTCCCAATTCAGATCGGTGAGACATTCAAGCAACGGTAAAGAGTTATCGTTGAGGTAGAGAGGGCGACGATTAGATCAAGATGGAAACACCACAAGGAATATCGATACCAGGTGATGTGCTCGACTCGTTTCAAGAATCTTACTGGGGGTATATGATAATAACCTCCAAGTGATTTACAGATACCCGAAGCCGAGCCTCATGTAGACCTTTAGAAAAGATGGTGTTGCACCAGAGGGGAAGGTTGGGGGAGTAGAAAAGGGTGTCACCTACTACAGCTTTCGATTGAAAGGCGGGATGAGTAGTACCCAACAGGTCAGTCCCCAGCCTAAGTGTATTTCAGTACTGGATCTCCCCTGAGGGGAGTCAAAGTTGTGGATTTGAGAATCTGAGTGGTAATGTAGTTTCTGCATAGCTTGGTGTGTGGTGTAGTGAAGCGTCTTCCAGGAGTTAAATCCTCCATAAGTTGGTCATTCTCCCACTGCAAGATAGGTGTAACTGACTAACAATTAGTTGCTCTCTAATGCTTGTAGTGATGATCTCTGTAAGTGAGTTCAGAGAAGTGGTCTGATTCTTGAATCTTCTGTTGTTTCTCTCCTTCCATAGGGCTTGAATACAGGTAGCCATCAAAAGAAGGGTTATAACCTTGTCACCTTCCGACAAGTGTAGGTTAGGAATCTCTTGCATTATGTCTAGGAGTCTCCATGCATTCAGGTCTAGTGCACTGAGGGTTGAGAACGTGAACCAGAGTGTTCTGGAGAAGCCACACTAAAAAAAGAGGTGGTCTCTAGATTCATCCACTATGTGATAGAAGATACAGTGCTTAGGGGAAGAAAAAAAGTGTAGTCGATCCATTGTGCTCAATCTATTTCTCATTGCCAACCATAGCAGGACACTCACTTTGGGTTTGAGAGTTTTATTCCAAATCAGAGTATCCCATCCTACCCTATTTTCTGGCCTTACACTAAATTGCCTTACTGTCTTGGGAGTGATCTCTGCAATGGGGATACCCCTCCATAAATAGGTGTCCCTCTCTGCCTGTCTTATTAGAGGTGGA
The DNA here is from genome assembly GCA_027563825.1 of Erythroxylum mucronatum. Taxonomy (NCBI): domain Eukaryota; kingdom Viridiplantae; phylum Streptophyta; class Magnoliopsida; order Malpighiales; family Erythroxylaceae; genus Erythroxylum; species Erythroxylum mucronatum. The sequence goes on along the minus strand of JAOSBP010000007.1, from coordinate 18,282,552 downwards.
ATGTGGAGTCAGTTTATTACAACTGAAGACAGTGTCCACTCAGCATTAGAAATGATATCATGGAGTTTAGCCTTCTTGGGAATGCGGTCTAAAAGAGAATTGGCCAAGTTGTTGTAAATTAAGGGACCATTTCCTGACCAATTGTCAAACCAAAAAGAAAATCTATCCCCTTCCCCTATTTGGCAAGTAATATGCTGATAGATTTCACCCCTCATACTTAGGAGTTGGTTAAAGAACCAAGTGTAGCTAGGCTTGGGGTTGAGAGACCAGAAACTCCATCCTTTTAATATATAGGTATGCATCCATTTGGCCCATAAGGTTTCCTAGTCATTTAATAACCTCTATATTCTTTTAGACATGAGAATTCTATTCTTAGTAACTATGGATTCAATTCCCAACCCCCCTTCCTCCTTGGGTTGGCATATTGACTTCCAAGCTACCTTAGCCATTCCTTTTTCCCCGTTCTTTTGCCCCCATAGGAATTGTTTCATCAACATCTCGATTGTTTTAGCCAGTCCTTTGGAGAGAAAAATGTATGAGCTCCAGTAGGTGCTCATGGACAAAATAACAGATTTGAGGAGCTGAAGTTTACCTCCATAGGAGAGAGCCTTACTGGACCATGAACCCAACTTTTTCTGAATCTTTTCGACCAATGGGAGACATTCATAGAATCTGAGACGTTTAGAAGAGATAGTGTTAGGTCTGCTGAGCACCGGGGCAATGTCGGCCCCACATACCCACCACACGCGACCACAACCTTAATCAGTATTGTCCTCTTTGGTGGTTCGAACTTGCAACCACCTCAAGGTTTTGTTGCTTTTACAAGCACGCCGCGTGTGGTGGGTATGCGGGGCTGACATTGCCCCGATGCTCAGCAGCATGGACCCAACAGATAATCACGGTGAAAACTTCTGTTGGTGGAGACCTAGTGCATAGTGTAATATTTGTAATCAGTTTGGTCATACTGATAGAGTTTGTAAAACAAATGCTAGGCAACAACCCCAAGCTTAGCCTGCTCAAGTCACTGAAGACCTGATGAACCTGAGGCAAAGCTGTTTGCCGCAACTGAAGATGAAGAATGTGGAGTTTCAGCAGCAGCTAAAGAAGTATGGTTGGTTGACAGTGGCTGTACACATCATATGTCCTCACACCTGAGTAATTTCCAAGATTTGGACAAAATTTACGCTTCAAAAGTCAGACTTGGCGATGGAAGACTTGTAGATGTTCATGGCAAGGGAGATGTATTAGTCCAAAACATCTCAGGTATAAAAACAATCACTGATGTGTTATATGTTCCTGAGCTAGATCAATGTTTGCTTTCAATTGGTCAGTTGTAGATAATAATTATGTTCCAGTACTCAAAGATATATAAAACTTGTGAGATTAGTGATCCTACTGGTTTGAAGATGTTTTCAGTAAAAATGAACAAAAGAAGTTTTCCAATAGGTTGGGAAAATATGAAAATTGAGTCTTGTCTTAGTCACAAGGAAGAGGCTTGTCTTTGGTATAAAAAATTGGGTCATGCTAATCTTAATTGTTTAAAACTACTTTAAGAAAATGATCTTATAGTCGGACTACCACCAATAGTTGAGAACACGGATGTGTGTGAAGTCTATCAATTCGGAAAACTTAGTTAGACTCCATTTCCAACTGACCAAGCATGGAGAGCCTCTGCAAAACTTGAGCTCATCCACACTAATGTTTATGGTCTGATGAGTATTCCTTCTCACAGCAATAACAGGTATTTTCTATTATTCATTGACAATTTTACTAGATATTGTTGGCTGTATTTTCTGAAGCAGAAGTCTGAAGTGTTCAGTTGTTTTAATAGTTTTAAGGCTCTAGTTGAAACATAATCTAGCTGTCTTATCAAAATTCTCAAATCAGATAATGGAACCGAGTATACTTCAACTCAATTCAAGGAATTTTTGCAGCAAAAAGGCATACATCATCAGCTTACAGTCGCTTATATCAGCTTACAGTCGCTTATACTCCAAAAAAAATGGAGTAAGTGAAAGAAAAAATAGATAAATTTTAAATATGGCTAGATGTCTCTTATTTGAAAAGAATTTGCCTAAGACTCTACGGGGTGAAGCTGTAAATACTGCAGTATATCTTTAAAACAGGCTACCAACTAAAGTTGTAAGCAACAAGACTCCATATGAAGCATGGTTCAAAGACAAACCAGCTGTAACTCACTTGAAGATTTTTGCAAACATGTGCTACACCTTTATTCCAGAAGCAAAGAGAGGTAAACTTAATCATAGAGCAGAAAGGGGATTCTCATTAGCTATAGCAATGAATCTGAAGGCTATAAAATTTTAAATCCTCTTACTTATCAAGTTTATATGAGCAGAAGTATTAAAGTGGATGAAAGTAGTCAATAGGATTGGACAAAAATGGAGTCAACTACATTACAAAAAGAAGCTTCACTGGAGCTGTTGGAACAACATGAAGCTCCTACTATAATCAATGATGAATCTGAAGATGAGGATGATTATGCAGTTAGAGGAACAAGATTCCTTGAAAATATCAATAACAGGTGTAATGTTGCATCTCTGAAACCCACTCTAGCTGAGGAAGCCTTACTTATTCCTAAGTGGAAAGTTTCCATGGAGGAGGAGATCAGAATGATTAATAACAATGAGACCTGGAGTTTAGTTTTTAGACCTAAAAATCAGCAGGTGATAGGAAATAAATGGATTTTTAAGCTGAAATTAAACACAGATGGTTCCATTAATAAATACAAGGCAAGACTTGTGGTGAAAGGACATGCTCAACATTAAGGAGTACAGTATACAGAAATTTATGCTCCTGTTGCAAGGTTTGACACAATAAGGTTGATTCTCGCACTTGCAGCTAGTAAGGATTGGCAAGTGTTTCAGCTTGACGTTAAATTAGCCTTCTTAAACAGTTTCTTGGAGGAACAAGTTTTCATTGAGCAGCCTGAAGATTTTAATGATGGTAGTAATCGTGTATGTTTGTTGAAGAAGGTACTTTATGGCCTAAAACAGGCACCAAGGGCGGCCTAGTATGAAAAAACTGATAGTTATTTGTTAGAATTGGGATTCATTAGAAGTCTTAATGAGGCAACACTTTATGTCAAGCCTTTGAAAAAAGAGATTCTTGTTATTTCAATTTATGTAGATGATCTCCTAGTTACTGGCAGTAGTCTGAAACTAGTCGAAGAATTCAGAATCAAGATGCAGAAAGTATTTTAGATGAATGATTTGGGGATTGTGTCTTATTTTCTTGGTTTAGAAATCAAACAATCTGAGCAAGGCATCTTTGTGTCTCAACAAAAATACGCTGGTGAAATTCTAAAGAAGTTCAATCTTAGTAATTGTAACTAGTGAGTACACCTATTATCCATGGAGAAAAATTGAAGAAAAATTATGGTGCTCAACTTGTAGATGCTTCTCTTTACTGAAGTATGATTGGTTCTCTACTTTATTTTTCAATTTCTAGATCATGTTCGCTTCAAGCATGCTATCAAGATTCATGAATGAACCATCAGAAATCCGTTTAGTAGCAACCAAGAGGGTGTTCAGATATGTACGAGGTACTTTAAGTTTTGGCTTACTGTACAGAAAAACTCTTCAATCAAGCTACTAAGATTCTCAAATAGTGACCGGGCTAGTTCAGTAGAGGATATGAGAAGCACCAGTGGTTATTTTTTTTCTTTGGGTTCAGTTATCATATGTTAGGGAAAGAAGAAGCAATCTTCAATTGCACAATCAAGGACAGAAGTTGAATATGTTGCTATTTGTGCAGCTGTAAACCAAGCAATCTGGTTAAGGAAAATTATGACTGATTTGAATCTTCAACAAAAGAAAGCTACTGAAATTCTTTGTGACAACAAGTCAGCAGTGGCAATGGTGAAGAACCCTGTTTTCCAAGGGAAAACAAAACACATCAAGATAAAACATCATGCAATAAAGCAAGCTAAAAAAAACAATGAAGTGATGATTAGACATTGCAATGGAGATGAACAAGCAGCAGATATCTTTATAAAAGCATTGCAGAAACCAAGATTTGAATTTCTTAGATCATTCATTGGTGTTCGCTCCATCACATGCCTCAAGGAGGAGTATTGAGAAATCTGCTATACTGATGTGTCTTTTGATGCATGTGTTGTCATTTTTTATTTTGATATTTTGTAGTCCTCCATTAGTTAGAAGTTGTTGTAAATTTGTGGAGGAGCTTAAAATATGTAAGTTTAGTAAACAAACTTCCTTAAATCATGGAAGTTTGGTTGAGAAACTTTTTTTGACTAAAATGATGTATAAATATGTTAGTAGTTTACAGAAATGAAGAAGTTTTTTTTCATGATCAGAAAACTTAGTTCTTTGTTAAATATAAATTCTCTGCTCTCTTCTTCTAGCTCTGCCAACAGTCCCCCATCCAAAGAAATTTCTTTAGGATATTGTCAATAGCTTTTACTTTTTTTTTTTGGGAAGTGGAGGTATGATGCCTAGTATATATGTAATGAGTTGAGCTTTCTAACTAGGGTAAGGATCTTATTTCATCATCCTATTATTCTGGTATGTAATTTATTTAATAGTAGTTGAAACTCTTAGCTATTTAATGTTTTTATTTAAATTGGGACACCAAGATAGTGAAGGGGAGCTTTAACTTTCAATCTTGTAATTGTAGAAAACCAACTTGCGTTCTGATAAGATTTTATAGATAAAAATAAGGAGCTTTTATCCCTATTAATTGTGAGACTAGAGAGCTTCTCAAAAGATTAAATAACTGTCATCAAGCAACAAGAGTTGTTAGCTTTAGCTTTACAACATATGATCAAATAATCAGCAAAAGCCCAACTAATCAAGCTAACCAATATGGTTGGTAAAGAAAAATCCAATGAAATTGTCTAAACTAGGTGTCTTTAGTTTATTGAAGAAACACACTTTCCTCTACTTCCTATTCACGAATTGGTCTCTACAGATGGTTAGCTTCCTCCTATTTAATATACTCCTTATGATATAATGTAAGGATAAAATAGACAAACCCCCTATGCAATTGTTCTCAAGAGCTCTGAAAAGTATAAGTAAGCATTTTATAAAAGTTCTTTATGAGAAATAGTAATAGAGCCAATATGGTTAGTAAAGGAAATAATTTTGTTATGTTTCTCTTATCTAATAGGGACTTGTGGTAGAAACTGGTGTTCCTATCCCCATCCATTAGCCATATTGCCCTTGACCTTGGTTGCGTTATTGAATGAATAATGTTTAAAGCTAGTGCATTTTCCTAGAATCTACCTTTTCCTCTAGTTAAACTTTTGATCAACTGGAGAAAAATATAATCGATCCTAAATTGTTTTTAGCTTCTCCAAGGATATCATGACAAGCTTTTAAGTGTCACTCACCTTGGAGACATTAAGATCTTTTAATTTATTCTTCATTCTTTCAAGCTTCCACACATGAACGGATGCACAGTAGCAGCAAGTCGGGGGTACTTTCCCCCACTGCATTTAAAAAATTTTATATAAAAATTATTAATTTAAGTTTTGATCCCATAAAAAAATTAAAATTTTGCCCCCATTAATTTAATTGGTGACAAAAAAACAATAATAAAAATTATAGATATATTAAGATATCAAATAAAAATTAAAATCTAATCCCATCCATTTTTATTAAGATTACTATTATTTGGGCCCATGACTTTTTTAACTGAAAGCCTACAAATAGAGAGATAAAAACTACATGCTTAATTGACATTTTTTATTCATATTTTTAATACCCTTTTGGCTTCTTCATCACACTACTTTTTGTCTTTTTAGCTTCTTCTTCCCGTAACTCCACAAGGACCACCACACTCAAAGGGAAAAACAATAATCTATATTGAATGCAATTGTGGAAAGGATTTCCCCACAGGCCCTACCCTGTTCTACTGCTGATATGCCGTTGAGGGTTTTAATATTTGATAGGTAAATTCCCACTTCATCTTGGTGATTGGATTTATTGGTGTTAGTAAATCTGCTTTGGAGCAAAGTGGTTTGAAATATATATATATGTATATATAATCTGGATTCTGGATGTTTACCTCAAATGAAACAAGAAAGAAAAATCTTTTTGAAATTTTAAAGTGGTTATTGAGTTGAATACGTAAGATAAGATTTTACATTCTTTTAGATTTTTAGTGAAGATGCAAGACAAGATTTCTCATTGAAACTTTTACACAGAGAGAAGAAAATATCAAGGGGAGTTGAACAAAGTAATCCGTTAGTCTTGGTCTTTTCTGAAGTAAAAAGTTGTAATAGATAGCAAATTGAAGGTTGACAAGGTAAGGATCAAATTATTAGAAAATACAAACTTGTAGACGAAAAATCATAGCATATAAAGTCGTAAAAATGAACATAAATAGTTCTTATAAATTATAATGAAGTATCTAGTGAATCTGTTATGCTCAATAGTAAAAGCACTTAACAGCATTCCAACTCATAGATGACTTCATATCCCTATTTAAGGATCACATTAATATCTAGTATCAATTTCTTTTTTACTTTGGAAAACATGATGTGCCGAAAGTATATATGAAAATTTTACTTTTTGTTTGTGTATTTCATAATTTG
>JAOSBP010000007.1:18262855-18275875 GCA_027563825.1 Erythroxylum mucronatum | reverse complement strand
ATTTGTATATGAGGGATAAAATAAGAATTGAGTTTTTGAATGTGGATGAATTTTTCCAATTTGGGAAATTGGATTGCTTTGTATGAGATTGATTAAAGATTAATAAGAATGAAAAGAATGAAAAAAAAAGAAAAAAATTTATACCAAATTTGGGATTGGCTTAGTCTAAGGGTTTTCAACGCAACTTTAGTTTTCGAAGATATGCGCTACGGATGTCGGAAATTTGTTACGGTTCGATTGAACCGTTTGTTTGTTTGCTTCGCTTTCGATTTTGCTTTCGCTTCATTTCATTTCGAACCGTTTGTTTCGATTCGCTTTCGACACTTTTGCTTCAGTTTTCATTTCCGCTTTTGTTATCAAATTTTTCGATTCGAGTTTGTTATTCGATTTGTTTTTGGCCTCATGTTCCGTTCTTTCGAATTCGATTTCGTTCATTTTCTCTTTCTGTCGCTTCGTTTTGGTTTTGTATTTTTGTTTTCCAGTTAGGGTCCGGTTCCGAGATCGGGTCCCAACAGTTATGGTATCAGAGCAAGAAAGTGAAGCGATGTTAGTTAAGGTTTTGAGTAAGAGTTGGGTTCCGGAAACGGGATCCAACATGTTATCTACTGGCAGGGGCGAATCCAGAAACTTTTAAAAGTGAGGGTAAAATTTTAATAGGAATAAAATTTTATTTTTAATGGGGGCAAAATTTTAATGAAAGTAAAATTTTATTTTTTTATGGGGGCAAAACTTAAAATAATAATATTTTATAGGAAATTTATTGGACAAATTAGCTGATATAATCAACTATCAGCTAACAGCTAATGTAACCCGTTGTTTGCCATGCAGCCTAAATCTAAAGGTAAAGCCAGAAACTGCTAAGTTCAAGTTTATCCTTATCGCACCATAACACAGTTGGCTTGGACTTGGTGACTGCCTTGCCAAGCATCTAGCGAAGATTCACAATCTGCACCAAATATGACTATTGACATCACATTCTCATACTCATTCAAACTTGAAAAACTTAGAATTCAAAGTAAGAACAAAAAGCTATCTCTCCACGGAATTGAAGACACATAAAAATAAAAAATAAAAACCTTACCTGGTCTCACGACTTGTTACCAATGATGACAATTATGGAGCGATGTCTTAATTTTACACCATTTTCGATGAGATTCCTGATTCGCTCGTCCACTTTCTTCAGCATTTCCTTGTATTTATGTTTTGATGTGCTGCCCTAATTTATACGAATTCTATAAATATAGAGAAACAAGTATGACTGTTTAACATCACACATCAAGGAAAAACAAGAGTAGCTTTTCAATTTCTAACCAAATATACACAGAATAGCAGGAGTAAGCTACAATGTGTAAACGAAAGGAAAACATGGAAGTAACCAGAAGAAGAAGCTATGCAGGTGTGGGACAGACGGCGCAGAGACTCAGGCTCAAGCTGAAGAAAAGGAAAAGAGAGGGAGAATTGCGTTTATACTGTAGCCTATAGGTCGAGGGGATTTGAACCACGCCGTGCCCTGCGTTATATTATTCAGCTTATAACTTCCTTACTCGAGAAAGCTTACCCTTCACAGAAAGGCCTAAGTTTCAAGTTTCAAGTTTCAAGATCAAATCGCTTCAGGTATTGAAGCAAAAACTAGCCAAATTAAAAAAAAAGACAAGATCACAAATTCGTACCTTTATCATGAGGTGTATAGATTAAAGCTGGATGAGGTAGAGTCTTCTGCACTAGTTAGGGATCAAAATATATTACCTTTCTCGCTTCAAAAATGAACAACTTGGTCCAACAATAGGACAAAATTACAAGTCAATGAAAGAGCAGGTGGAATGGTGCCATTAACAATGTGCTGGAAAAATATTGGCCGTCTTTGTATAATGAATCGAAAGTTATTGGTTGTGATATATTATCTGATGGTCTATATTCCCTTCAGTTACAAAATAATGATGCCTATAATTCGATGCATGTCACTGCTGGATTGAAACGATGTGTTGTGAATGAAGAATCCTCTATGTTGTGGCACCGTAGATTAGGACACATTTCCATTGAGAGAATTAAACGATTAGTAAATGAAGGGGTACTTAGTACTTTGGATTTTGCTGATTTTGAGACTTGCGTGGATTGTATTAAAGGTAAACAAACTAACAAGTCTAAAAGGGGTGCCATGAAGAGTACAAATCTGTTAGAAATCATATATACAGATATTTGTTGTCCAGACATGGACACAAGTAGTCCGAAATATTTTATCACCTTCATAGACGACTATTCGCGATATATGTTCAACACTTCTCAGATCTCCGGGCAATGGCTGGAGGTATTATTATACGGTTCTATGGTTTGCTTCCGTTGTTGAACATATATATATATATGTTTGTTTTATATGCATGGATCTTTACATGACCGTTGCTGTATAAGATGCATGCCTACTGCTTGGTTTATTTTTACATTTGGTATCAGAGCCATTTACTGCCTCTGTCTTGCTGTTTGAATCGATGGAAAAATTCCTCTGTTTTGCTCTGTTTGTGGGTTTCATATATTTGATTTCTTGTTATATGTGGTATTGAGTTCAATGGACCAAGTGGGAGAATGTAAGTTTTATTCTCACTATTGGTATGGTCCATTAAAAAGTTGACAGCCCTACCTACTATCTTCGGTTGCCCATCCACCCGACTACTCTTCTCTGTGATGGCCAAAGATTTAAGTAGTTTTTGGTTGTTAAAACGTTAGCTTTCGAGTCCCTGTCCTCGCCTAGCGTTGTTATACACCATCTGTTTTGCGTAAGGAAGAGGATAGAACAAGCTTAGAGCTTCAACACTTCTAACATCTACGGGCAATGGCTGGAGGTATTATTATATGGTTCTTGGTTTGCTTCCGCTGTTGAATATATATATATATATATATATATATATATATATATATGTTTGTTTTATATGCATGGATCTTTACATGACCATTGCTGAATAAGATGCATGCCTACTGCTTGGTTTATTCTTACAATCTTGTCTGAATCGATTTTTCTTCAAATGTCTAAAATCTAACTCATCAACTACTGAAAGCCTCTTGATCTATTAATATATGTTTCGATCTATTAATAATATGTTTTATTCTATAAGAACATAATAGTCATTTTTTATTATTATACATATATTACATTTTATTTCATCCATGTTTCAAACAATATTTCACCCTTATAGTCATTCATTATTGTTATACATATATTACATTTGATTCCATCCATCTTCCAAATAATATTTCACTATATTATATCTATCTCTTCCAAACAACAATTTTCTAATATTACATCCATTTACATTTTATTCTATTATAAACTATTCCGTTTTATTCAATTCTATTTCAATCTATTAAAAACTATAAGTACAACCAAACATAACCTAAGACTTAAATTAAAATAATAATAAAAATTTTAGCTCAAATTCGAAATTTATTAAATCTACTCTAATTTATTGATTTTAAAGTAATTTGATCAAGAGTTTTAACATCTTGTTTTTTTTAATGTGGAAATATTTCTAGTAGCATCTAATTAACATGCTTGAATTTTAAATTAGTGAATTTTGAGGGAAAAAGAAGAGGAAAATGTAAGAAGTGGAGTTGAGAAATCTGGCACTTTTCGTACAGGATACATTTTCCAATGGTTAATTTCTGAAACAATTTCTCTTCAGGTTTGCATTTCCATTTGTTGGTATAAATCAACTGTCTGCAAAGAAATCAGGCATCTCCGGTTTGAACATCTTAGGCATTTTCAAAGTAGAGTCATCAGGATATAAACGAGGAAGCTTCTGAATTCCTGCTCCTCTTCTTGTATTTGCAGCAAATTTAGAAGCAAGTATTGTAGCTCCAAGATGCTGTTCTCTGTTTGAACCACTCGCAGATGGTGTCGCAACATCCTCGTCACTATAATAATCAGCATCACCGTCCCCAAATTGAGCATAGTAAGCACTCTCTTGCTTTGATAATTCCATTTGTAGTCTCCTTCTCTTGTACCTCCTCCAAGCAGTTTGTATAAAACAAGCTCCCCAAGTCCTCCATTGGTGAGAGTAGTACCTGAATGCGTGCTGCAACTTCTTACTGTGCAAGCGCTTGAACTGCTTGGCCACAAACTTAAGGTCTGTAGCTCTCAGTACAAAGCCCTCAACTTCAGTGATGGCCTTGACTGTTCTTGTTGACAAGGGAAGGTCCAAGCGAGAGGCCGGCATGAGTGCCCATGTCAACAGCTCCTCGCCGCAGAAGTCTCCTGCCCTGAGCGTGATTGAATTGTAAAAACCTGTCCTTCCGCCATTAGTTGTTGCGCTCTCTAGCTGTCCTCTGATTAAGAATAACATCTCATTCACTGGATCTCCTTCTCGGACGATGAATGTGTCTCTGATAGTCAGAGACTGCACTAGCCTCTCACATATTGCATCCAGGAGTTGATCGTCCATTTGTGCAAAAAATGGTACCTAGAGAAGAGGAATGTACTTTGTTTAAGCCAATGGATTTGTGACTCTTGTCTATTCTTCGTTCAAATCGATCAAAGAATGCAATAGTCCTGCTAGGAACAATGGGATATCAGATGTTGGAAAGTACCCGTCGAACAAGAGCCAGACACAGATGTCTCTGAATTTGACGTCGGAGATCCAAAGGCAAGGACTTCAAGATACTTTCTTCATCTACACCCCTTGTGGTTAACCATTTGTACTGAACAAAACGGCGAACACGTTCTTGTAAGTTTGGAGGTAATTGACGGTGCCTCATCCACTCCTCTGTATCTCTTCGTCGAATCCTCCATTCATCTAGTCTAGCAGCTGATGTTTGCATGTAAGTCTTCAGAGAAACAAGAATTCAATAATAGCAAAATAATTTCAGCAACAAGCTCACGAATTCATGACCAGGGAAAAAAAATAAAAACTTTGTTCTTCTAACTTAATAATGAAGTATGGCATGAAAAAGAGGAGCAGTTACATGCACAGATGCGGATCAATACCTGCATGTTGCCTATGAGATGTGCAAACAGAACTAGACCCATGATGCAGATTCCAATGCTGAATAAAGTTTCAAATTCGTAAATGCTTGTCATCAGGTTTTGTCCGTATGAACTGCATGAGAAGAATTTGCAAACACCAAACTGAGGGCTTTCAATACATATAAGAAAACGAAGCTTGAGAGTAGAAACTGAAGACAGAATACTATACCTTAGATTCCTTAAGCCCCACCAAAGGCAATAGAAGTATTTATCAATGAAAGTTGCTTCTGCAACGTGATTGACGAAGGCATCAGCAAACATTCCAAATTGAAAATGTTCATCGTGCTGAGCATCGCAATTAGTAAGCAGACGAGTGACTCTAAGCCAAGCTTGGCGTCCAGGATCGTCCTTATTACTACAATCCAGAAACCTAATGTCACAAGAAGGAGAGTGTGTGTCATTCCTCTCCTTCACACACTGTTGCTCCCAGCACTCATGCTGCCGCTGTATGGATGCCAGGTACCATGTAGCTCCAAGAACCTGCACTGACATTCGTGATAAACCAAATGGATAAAATATTCTTGCAGCATATCGTTTAAGTTGTAGGATCAACTTTGAAAACCATTTAATTACCGGTCACATGTTCAGTTTTAACACTACGTTATATATTTGGGATTAAGCCCCTGCAATATCATCATCTGATATTTAACATTGACAAGAAGCGGGGTGCTTACATGGCTGGCAAGTACATAGAGAAGTAGATTATATGCTGCTCCTGACCAAGAAGTCTTGGCTATAACCCCTGTAGCTTTCACAATTCGATTGTTTAGAGGGAACATGACGATAAATCTAGGAATGTACTGGAGGAGAACTATCAGCGAGAGGGTATGGTTAGCATGGTCAGTGGTTGGACTTTTGACAGCTGGAATTACGAACCAAATCACAATCTGCAAAACAAAACCACGTGAGAAATCTCTGTTATGATGCTTGAAGAAACTGTTTGTCTTTACATAGAAAAAATGGATTGAGGGTGCAATATGTAAAAAATTGAATGAACCTGAGGAAGAGGCAGTGCAGCAACGACATCAAGAACAAAGTCAGACTTTAGGTATCGAATGGCAATGGCTCTTGGGTCCATGACCAGTTGTCCTCTGCCAAAAACGCGAGAATCGGGAGCCACAAAAGCCGTGCGGAACTTGATGAGGACGTGAAAGAAGAAGAAGAGGTCAGTGACGGTGCGAGCGAAGGTGACCCAAACGCTAAGAGGGATGTCGTTGGTGAGGCAGGCGTGGGCGCCAGCGACGGGAAGGTAGAAATAGAGAGGGTCGAGAAACAACGCGATGATGCAAGACACAAGGAAGACGTGGTTCCATTTGTTGATGAACTCGCTTCCAGGGTCATGAATATGATCCCACCATGATTTACAAGCTGGTGGGAAAGTGGGTAAAGCGTGAGGATGCATAATACCTGTTGAAGTTGTTCATTTTCCCATCAGATCACAATTTCTTATTATTGCAAGAAAAAATTACGTAAGGAATTGGATAAGAACAAGACAGAGGTCGAGAAAAGTCGGTGTGGAGTGGTTTGACGGGTTAGTGGAGAGGAGGCAGAAGCTGCAAAGAATTCGGAGTTGCATGCATGTATCCGCGAGTTCAGATCACGACGCCGTTTTTTGCTTTAAAAGTTGTAAAAGCACGTGCTTTGCTTTAAAAGTTGTAAAAGTTTTTTTTTTGATAAGAAACGGGCCGAGGCCAAATAAATACTACAAATGAGCTACGCGAGGGAGCGAGACTCCCACTAAGTCAGCATACAACAAAGGTGTAATGCCCGCAATCGGTTCAGGGAACCAGTGAACGCTTACCGACAAGCTATAACTGTAACTAGCGAGCCAATCCGCACAGCGGTTACCCTCCCGATAGATATGACGTATCCGCACCTCCCAATTTCTGGTCAGTAACTCACGAACTGCTCCAAGTAAGGAATTAAGCACCGGGCGAGCCTCAGAGGAAATGAGAGCTACCACCATGGCTGAATCTAAAGCGAGATCAATCTGAGAGTAGCCAAACGCCCAAGCGAGCTGAAGACCATAGAAAACAGCCCATAGTTTCGCCTGCCACGCGAGACAACAACCTACATTGGCCCCAAACCCCACTAGCCATCTACCATTGGCATCAGGGATCAGTCCGCCTGCTGTGGCCAAGCCGGGATTAGCGCGAGCAGAACCATCCGTTGCCAAACTCACCCACCCGTCCTTCGGTTTACGCCAACTGACCTTAATGAGCTGAGAACGCGGAACAGACGCAGGAGAAGCAACAGAACGATAAATGCACTGGGCTAGACGCACATCCTTGACATAGGACAGAACTTCCTGAAGCTGGTGATCCTGGGATGAACTGGGAACTAACCATCTCTCATTCCGCCATGTCCAAAGTTTCCAAAGCACTACGCCAAAGATCAGCGGCCACGAACCGGCATGGTGGAGTCCATAGTCGTTAGTCAGATTACTCACCAACCAATCATGAAACGGACTGCCAAAAAATTCACTATGTCTCCGGCCACTGATGAGAGGGACCCATAACCTGCGAGCCCGCCAACAGTCCCGAAACACGTGAGAGAGCGTCTCAACATGGGTCGGGCATTCCGGACAGACCGGGGAGTCAGTAAAATCAAGACGAAATCTCCGTTCATTAGTCATAAGTCGTGCCTTCGCTACAAGCCATAGATGTGTCTGAATGCGTCGTGGCCCCGGCCAACTCCAAATCAACTTCCATAAGCTTTCACCCGAAGTCCCTACAGATTGTCGTAATAGGCAGTAGGCGGAACGAGTAGTGAAAGTACCACGGGGATCCAGCGACCAGCAAATACTGTCCGGAGCCTGAGAGTGAGAAGGCGGTAGAATAGCAGCAATTTTTAAGAGAATCTCCGACGGTAAGAACAGGCGGAGCTCAGCCCAGGCCCAGTGCCCACTCCCATCTACATAATCACAGACCAAACGCGCCAAGTGCTCCGGAGGAATCTCATGGACTGCATTGGAGGAGAGAGGCCCGACTACTCCCTGAACCCATACATCAGTCCAAAACCGGATTGATCTCCCATTACCCACAGACCAAGAAAGACCTTCTAGTAGACGGGAAAAATTGGAACAGATGCTGCGCCAAAGCGGGGAAGAAGCAGACTTGGCAACCATGCCCTCGAAAGGAATCCCCCCCACTGAGTATTTAGCACTCAACACTCGATTACTCAGCTTGCTCGGCTCGTGAAAGAGAGACCAACCGAGTTTCATATGATGGGCCGAGTTCATCGCCACCAGATTTTTTAACCCTAACCCCCCCACGGAACGAGGGCGGCACACCTGGTCCCAGGACACCAGGTGCAAACGTCGTATGTCTCCCGATGTTCCCCACAGAAAGTTGTTGCAGTACCGATCAATCTCCAAGAGAAGGCCCTTGGGGATTTTAGCCGTTTGCATAGTGTACAGAGGGAGAGCTCCCAACATCGACTGACAAAGGGTCAACCGACCAGCTAGAGAAAGCCCTTCAGCCTTCCAACCAGAAAGACGGGTCTGAACTTTGTGTAAGATATGCGCATATGTAGCTTTGGTGACCCGCTTGTGGAGGAGGGGAACCCCCAAATACATGCCAAGATCCGCCGTAGACGCAAACCCCGAAAGACCCGTAACAAGTCCACAGACCGCAGGACTCACATTAGGGGAAAAGAAAACTGTCGTTGTACGGATATTCAGTCGTTGACCCGAAGCATTACAAAACAGATGCAGACACTCAAGAATTTCCTTCATTTGATCCACAGAAGCCTCCGAAAAAAGAACTAGATCATCAGCAAAACATAAATGGGAGATCTTGGGACCATCCTTTCCCACCCGCATAGGTTTCCAACGCCCAGCAGCCACCCGAGTCGCTATTAATTGAGACAGCCGCTCTAAGCAAAGGACAAAGATGTAGGGTGACAAAGGATCACCCTGGCGGATGCCCCTACTAGGTAAGAATTCAGGACATGGCTGACCATTCCAAAGGATCCTCATCTTCGCCGTTTGTATACAACTCAAGATTAAATTGATCATAGACAGGGGAAACCCAGCATCCAAAAGCGTATCCCGAATGAAACTCCAATTTAAGCGGTCGTACGCTTTTTCAAGATCCACTTTAATAGCTATAAACCCTCGTTTTTCTCGCAATCGACGCATTGAGTGGACGAGTTCTTGCGCCACAATAATATTATCAGATATCTGCCGTCCCGGTATAAAACTACTCTGAAAGGGGCTGATAAGGGTGGGAAAGTTGGCTTTCATGCGTTGAACAAGAATCTTCGAGATAAGTTTATAGCTCACATTGCACAACCCGATAGGCCTAAATTGGGAAACAAGTTCTGGATGCTCAACTTTCGGGATGAGGGTGAGGTATGTATCATTTAGATCTTGAAGCAAAGCAGGATCAGCAAAGACACGCTGAACCAAAGTGGTCACGCTAGACCGGACCAAAGACCAGTTGGATTGGAAGAAGTGGGCATGAAAACCGTCCGGGCTCGGTGCTTTGTGCGCACCCATCTGAAAAAGGACTCGAGTTACCTCACGATCAGCAATTGGCTTACTCATAAAATGCCAAGCATCCTGAGGAAGTAAGGGAAAACAACCCCGGAGAGGGAAGGGTGGTCGGATGTCCTCCTCCTCAGTAAACAGAGCCTGATAAAAATCGACAACCATCCTTTGTAAGGCTAAAGGCTCCCCAACCCAGCAACCAGCATTGTCTTGCAGAGCCTCTATTCGATTGCGTTTCCGACGAATCATGGTAGAAGCATGGAAAAAGCGGGTGTTGCGGTCCCCCAGAAACATCCAATCTGTCCGCGATTTTTGGAACCACAACAACTCTTCCTGTCGAGCAATAAGACGATATTCAGCCTGAAGCTGCCCTTCAAGACGCATCAAAAACTGGTGGCTACGGGCCATCAGAGCACGCTGGACACCATTAAGACGGGCAAGGAGACGTTTCTTTCGTCTAAAAATATTGCCAAAGGTATCGGAATTCCAGCGCTGTAGAGCAACCTGCAGCCGAGATAGCATGAGAGGTAAGGACTCCGCATTATCCCATTGAGAAGTGATGAGGTCATGAAAATCCGGATGAGTTGTCCAAGCCAATTCAAACCGGAAAGGCTTCACTAAATTTGGCTGGGACGAAGCAGGCTCAATATTGATGAGAATAGGGTGATGGTCAGAGCGAATGCGGGGTAAATGTCGGACAGAGGTGGAAGGGAACGCAGAAACCCAGGCCAGATTTCCTAAGGCACTATCTAATCTTTCAAATACCCGACCATAACTGCGACTCTCATGCCCCCGCCAGGTATACTTCGGGCCACTGAAGCCAAGATCAACTAAACGACAGGCAGATACCCAGTGTTGAAAACGCTGACAGCGGCGGTAATCAAACGGAGCACCACCCCATTTATCCTCCGGTCCCAACATTTCATTGAAATCACCAGCTAACAGCCAAGGACTAGACATTGTTCCCGCCAAGTTCGCCAGAAGGTCAAACAGCTCTGCCTTAAAAGCGGGATGAGGATGGGCATACACAAATGTGCAAAACCAGTGGAAACCATCACGCCGAGAGATTTGAGTATGGATGAAGCCGCGGCCGCTCCTGAGGACCGAAATGCGATCGGTCGAATGTTTCCATAAGAACTATAAGCCCCCTGAAAAACCCTGGGCGTCGACACGATAGACATTAGTGAAGCCCAACCTCCGTGTGACTCGGGCTGCTTGAGTACCACTAATTTTAGGTTCTGCAATAATAACTGCATCAACCTGATGCATACGAACGAGGTCCTGCAAAATCACCCTAAACCCCAGGGACGCTGCACCCCTACAATTCCAATAAATAAACTTAATCATAGATAAAGGAACAAAGCAACACGCTACAACGCGTGATGAGAGACAGGCGCAACATCCATGGTGCCAGCATTAGAAGTAACCTCTCTGCTAACCTCTGAATTGCTTTGAGTTGCAGGGACCAGAACTGTCCCCTGGTCATCCAGCATGTCCCGGCGTTCCAAATCATCCCGGGAAGTCTCATTCACCGGGCCCAGAGGGTCAGGTGGGAGGGGCGGTACCAACGGTTGAACTGAGAAAACGGGCTCAGCAGACGGGAGAGGAACAATGTGGGTTGTGGACGGATCCTCCACATCCAGAATCATAGGTTGAGAAGTTGGATCGGGTTGGGACAGAGTGAGCTCCATGGCCGATAGAGAAGAGGATGGAACCTGCTCGGAAACGTGGGAATCCAGTTGCATGGGTTGCATGCATAGCACAGTCGACGAGGTCCCCACGTCAGAAGGACAGGACTCGAGACCAGGAGTGGGTGGCTTGTCAGGGAGAGCAACCACGGGAACCTGCAAAGGAGGTCGGGGCGCAGACTTAGAGGAGTGTTGGGACCTGTGCGCAACCTGGGGGTTGGAGCGTTCCTGAAAAAGGCGACCACCACTGGTTACCCGGGGCTGGGGACTTGGGGCTGACAGAGGGGCTTGGACCGGGGGTACAACGTCCATGACACAAGGGGCTAAGGTGGGAGCAGTCTCCGACAACAAACAGAAGCGTGTTCCCAAAGGAACCTGGGTATTGTCAGTAGCCACCAACCTAGTGTCTGCAATATCATTAGCTGGGCCACCTCGATCAGAGGGCTTTCCTCGGGAGCCAGGAGGACGGTTACGACCACGCTTAGGTTTCTGCACCAACATCCAGGAGCCATACGTCTCCACGAGTTCCGGTCGGATTGGAGGAAGCTCCGGCTGCACGGGGGTCACCTCCACCTCACCAGGCTGGGCAACATGGAGGTCCTGAGGATCTCGCTCGTCATGGGCGTCCGGACACACTTCTCTCCGGTGTCCATAAGTGCCACATCCAAAACACACCATATGTAAACCTTCGTATTCCACCCTCCAGATACGACGCTTCATTCGAAACTTAGAAACCAATGGTTTGCTCAGATCTACTTCAACACTGATACGGGCAAACTTAGCGCGAGAACTAGCTTCAGTACTGCTATCTACCCTCATGGTCCGTCCAAGTTTGTTGCCAATACGCGTGAGGATGAGAGAATCATAATATTCCACCGGTAATTGTGGGATCCTAACCCAAACCGTGGCCTTATCAATGGATGCTGCATAAGGGTCAAAATTGGGACGCCATTTCATCACCGTCAGGATATGGTCTGCCACCATCCACGGACCACCCTCCAGGACAATCCGGTAGTCCTCCAAACAATGACACTTCACCAAGTAAAAATCATTACCCATGTCCGCTAACACCACATCACTTTGGAGGCGCCACTGTTTCTTCAAAGACGCCACTAAGAAGCGATAGCCAATGTGACGACCTAAAACCTTGACGATCAGAGTATTGGACCAAACGCGACGCATACAAATTTTATCAGTCTTGGTAAGATGCACAGTCGGGCATGCTGGGTCATCCTGTTCGTCAACATCAGAATCTTCCTCCGACACGGCCTCACAGAGATCCTCCTCCGGAAAGGTAGAGCGAAAATCAAACCCCACCACTGAATCCCTGTAGGACCCTTTACGCTTCGAATCATCACGAGGCTCGCTGGCCTCAGCTCGCTCGTCCTCAACTGAGATTGGCACAACCACACGCTTAACTTTCTTGTTGCTCCTAACCAGATTGTCCGCTTCTTCTGAAGAGAACTCCCCTGAGTCAGCCGCAACACTGCCTGCAATCGCCTTGCCGTTCTCCATCTCACCAACCATCACCCCTGAACTCCAACGGTTATATATACGTGATGACTGTCGTGCTCTTCAAAAAATCAAATAAGAATACTGATGAAAGTACAAAAGCCAAGCCGCCTGCCAAGCTGACGTCCATAAAGAAACATTATTAAATTTATTATAATAATTGCTACAATTCCTTGTTAATAATTTTATTAATCTTTTGCTTATATTGATTATTACAATTATTAATATTATTAGTATTAGTATTATTATTTGTATTATAATATTCGTTATGGTTAATTAATTTATTAATAATGTTAATTATTATTGTTATTATGAAA
>JAOSBP010000007.1:18244078-18256765 GCA_027563825.1 Erythroxylum mucronatum | reverse complement strand
TAAATTAAAAGTGTTACAAATGGCCTTGCCAAATAAGTTAATGTCATCTATTGAAATTCTTGAATTTATTAAAGTTTTTTTTTGAAAATTAAAAGATGGATTATCAATAGATAAAACTAAATCAAAAAAATTACAAAAGATATCTTGGATGGATTCTACGGATCTATAGGATTAGTCTAGTCTTTTACATCCCTAGTTTCAGATCATGGGTAGAGCCAAGTATCACAACTTCTTCTACCTATCTTGTATACTGCCCTTTTCTTTCATTTTGTGCTTGTCACCAACTCTCATTAGGAGGGTTTATTAATAATTACAATGGTAAGGAATAATCCAATAAAGTATAAATCATAAATCTCATTGAAGTAGTTGAGATGGAACTAGAACCACCAAGTTTGCTGAATGTTCATGGAGAGTGAGCGTTGCGCATTTTTGGCATAGAGATGAGCTCTGATGAGGTTAACAATTTGATCTGCAAGCTTGTATT
This sequence comes from Erythroxylum mucronatum, assembly GCA_027563825.1. Classification (NCBI taxonomy): domain Eukaryota; kingdom Viridiplantae; phylum Streptophyta; class Magnoliopsida; order Malpighiales; family Erythroxylaceae; genus Erythroxylum; species Erythroxylum mucronatum. The sequence goes on along the minus strand of JAOSBP010000007.1, from coordinate 18,256,281 downwards.
TCTCCTCCTTCTTATCTGTAGCTCTGTGGCTATTTCTTTCTTTCCAATTGGTGTATGTTGTGATCGTAAATGCAACTTTGAATAGAGGAGCATTAGATTTCCCAGTTTCTGAATTACAAACAGCCCAGCTCAGTGAGTGATTCTAGTTGTAACTACAATTACTGATTGATAACAAGTGCAAAATTCGACTCCATATAGCTTTGGAATACTGACATTAAAAGAAAAGGTGGTCTTGATTCTCAACAGCTATGTCACAAAGGAAACATGTGGTATCTTCATGTCTATACCATTAACTCTTTGTTTGGAGTCGATTTTTTATTGCTAGCCGTGTTATAAAGGAAGCCTTAGGATTTTTCCAACAAGAGAGTAAACCAAGAAACCTCCAAAGAGTGATCAATGAATAACTGATGTAGAGAACAAATCGTTCGAAGTCAAGTTCCAGGAGATAACATCTTCATAGATAGCATCGTTTATCTAAGGAAGATAATTCAGTAGAGTGGGAAATCCTCTAAATTCCCCAAGCAATGCACCATTGGTAATCAGGGCTGACACTTTAAGATTGAGTGGCAATCGGTTTTGTAATTGTTGGAGATTAGGAACTTAGGAAAGAGGGCTTATATCAAGCCACTTATCGAACCAGAACCACATCCTAGCACCATTACCAATTCAATGTTAAATGCAAGAGTAGATAGCCTCCCGCTGCACCATAATCTGTTTAAAAATGGCAGAACCTATCTAAGAATAATCTAGTTGCTAGAATTTGGTAGACTTTAAGTAATATTTATGGATCCATTGGATCCATTTGCGTTAGTATTAGTGTAAAATTGACACAGCTACTTACACATCAAGACTTTATGCATTTGTGTTATGGAAATGATCCCAATACCTCCCTTTCTTTTTGATATCGTGTTATCACTCTACTTGATTTTAGCTCGCTTGGAATTGACAGAGGTGCTAGTTCATAGAAAGTTTTTCATAATTATGTCCAGCTCCTTTATAGCTTTCTTGGGTAGAGCTACATACGCAATCCAATGGGGATGAAGGCTACTGAGGACCGAAATAATAAGGGTTACCTTGGCAACATAGGATAAGAACTGATTTTGCTAAGCCATGACCCTCAATTTCGTTCTTTCAATAATAGGAAGGCAGTTTCTATATTTGAATTTAGAAGCAGTAATGGGAGCTCCCAAATAGTAGAAAGTATGTGAGACAATATTCATACCCCTCAATAGCTTTAACTCTTTCGGATTCCTTACATCTAGAGAGAGGTATAAGCTACTTTTATCCAAATTATACTTAAGGCCAGACCATTGAGCAAATGATTAAAGATCATGTATCATTATATTGATGGAAAATGAATCAGCTGCACACAACAGTAACAAGTCATTCGTATATATAAGGTAAGTAAGTTTGTTTTCCTTACAATTGTGGTGATATTTAAATCCACCATTGGAAGTGATGAGTCAGGTTAACAGTCTAGAAAAGTCCTTCATAACTAAAGTAAACAGGTATGGAGATAAGGGATCACCTTGTTGTATTCCTCTAGCTGGTTTTAAAGGTTTAGATGGAAAATCGTTAACAAGTACACTCAATGTGGAAGTTTGAATGCATGTCATGATCCATTGCACAAATTTGGGAGGGATGTGGATAGCTTTAAGGCAGTGTTGAATAAATTCCCAGCTAATGGTATCAAAAGCTTTGAAGAAGTCTACCTTTATAATGCAGCTGTTGAGTTTTTTCCCAGAGTTATAATCCTTCATAAGTTCTTGAACTAGGAGAATGTGATCAAAGTTGCAGATTGTTATCCAAACATTTCAATTGCTTATCAAATTCTATTGAACATAGCATCAGTTGAGGGAAGTTTTCCAAAGTTAATATTATTTAACACCTACTTAAGATCATCAATGTCACAAAAAAAGGCTGAATGATTTACCTATTTTATGTGTCAAGAAGGATATGGTAAATAATATTGATCATAATACTATAATTAACGATTTTATATCTAGAAATATATGAAGAAATTTTTTTCATAATCATCTGTATGCTTGTTAGTGCAATTCTTTTAGTGTTTTGCAATATGATATTACTGTTCGATTGCTGCTGCTATTTTGTTCTTGCTGCTACTATTTTTAGTGATTTTATTGCTGCTGACATTTGTAAGATGTTGTTAGCTGTTGTTGTGATCATTTAGTATTTTATTAAGTATGTGGACTTATGACTTAAGTCACTTATGTATGGATATTAAATTTTAATAATAAAAACATGCTTTGAATGTTTACATATTTGTATATTGTCGATTCATTAGAGACCTGACTTTTACTTTATCTTTGGCCTATAAAATATTAGAAACGACCCTGATTACAACATTCTATAATTGGGTTTACTAAGTGTGTTGGAGCGACTTGGTGTGACTGCATTGGTGTGGCAGTGACTGGGTGTGCTGGAGTGGTTTGGTGTGATGCTTGAGCTTGTGATGCATCTGGTGCATTGTAGTAGTGTTGTTATAGATGTTGGCATTATTGGGTGTGAGGCTATTGGCTGTGTTGGCCGTATTTGGTGCATCTGGTATGCTATAATTGGGATATTGGGTGTACTGTGGTGCCTATTATATGGAGCTGATGTGTGGCGTTAGAGCTGAAAAGGAAACAAAATAAAATATATTAGGGTTTTTAATTTAATTTTTAATTAATGAATTTTATTTTATAAATTATTTTATTTAAAAATTATTTCTATCTATTATTTATTTTAGCATTTTTATTTTAATGAAAATTTATTTTTATTTTTTATTTATTTAAAAATTATAATTTTCATTAAAATCAAACAAATCACGCCTTATGAATGTTAGTATTATAAAATTTTAGAGGTCCTATTCTAGAAAGTTAAATCTCATAAGGCAAATATCGCTTTATGAGTTTTAGTATTTTGGAATTTCGAATGATTGCTACCCTAACCTAAGTTATATAAGGCATAATCACGCCTTATTAATTTTAGTAATTTAGAATTTTAGGTCTTTAATCCTGACAGCTAAATTACGTAAGATTTTACCTCACCTTATAAATTTTAATATTATGGAATTTTAACACTCAATCTCCCCTTAAACCAATAAATTAACTATTCAAAGACAAACAAACGAAAACTATATATAATTAAAATAGAATGAATAAAAATTATCACGTTTTGGGTTGCCCCACAAAAAATGCCATTATTCAACATTGTTATACTTAACAAGGCTTTTTCTTCTTAAACTTTTACGGATTGAAAAGTGTCAAATCAATATCTATCTCACACTTGAAACCATCATCTCCTTGTAAAATGGTTTCAATTTATGTCCTTTTACTTTAAAAATCTTTCTACTATATAAATTTTTTATTTCCAGTTAACCATAAAGAAATACATTAATGACAACAAAAGGACCAAACTATCTAGAACCGGACATAACACTTATAAAGAATAATGTTTAAATACCATAATGGTTAATAATTGCTTTATCCTTTTAAATATCTCAGTCAAGTATGTAAATTTTAGTTCTAAAACATATTTATCATTTCATTAAAAATACTGTAATTACGATCTTTTTTATGAGTAATAATATAGATTGGCCAATAAAACTCGGGAAAAAAAACCATTTTAATTCTTCAACTTTTATTTCAGGTACCTTTAGATTTTTAAAACTTTCATGTTTTGCCTCAAAATTTTAAAATATTTTATTCAAACATAAATTTCACGAACCACCAGAGTTTAATCTACACATTTATTGAAAGTATAAATACAAAATTTTCTTAATCTTGTCATTAAACCATTATATAGCAAGCTTTCCCTTGACAAAAGTCTTAAAGTCTTCGTAATACATGGAGCTCCTAGTTAGCCTATGCATACAATTGATTGCCGCTTTTCTTTTCTTTTCTTTTCAGAGATGATGGTTGGTTGATTTATTGCAATGATCCCTTCTGTCACAGTCATTGTTATTTTTCAGCACTTCATTTGATTTGAAGATGATAACGGTAGCTAGCAATTACCATGACGACAACCTTTCCTTCACGACGACAAAGTCTGCCAGCCTATTTAAAGTGTCTTCAACAAATAAGGCAGAGTGAAAGAGCACAAAAGGAAAAGAAAACAAACAAACAAAAGGATCATAAATTCTTCAAAAAGAACAAAACATTCTATTAAGTGTGAGGCCACTACCGACGAAGAGAACATAATGCAAAAGTCTTTAACAAAATTGAAATTTTGAAACTTTTGATCGATCATAAAATTGAAAAAAAATAGAATTTGAAGTTCTTGGGAACTTTTGGCAAGTAGGAAGAAGGCAATGCAAAATGATAAAGTAATTAAAAAGAAACAACGAGAAGTTATAAGGTTTCAATTTCAAGAAGACAAGAAAAGGGTCTTTCTTTTTTTCTATTTTTATTTTTGTAATTTTTAATCAGGTATTTTTTATATTCAATGGTCAGTTGAAATATTAAGAATTAACGCAACAATGGACCCTTCTTTCTATCTTTTTGCAATTAAATATACATTAAAAGTAAATGAGTAATTGATTACTAATGAAAATAATAATAATAAATGAAGAGAAATTAATGCTTGTTTCAATGCATTAAATAATTTTCATAATATTTTATTAAACGTTTACTCCCTTCTTCTTTTTTTGCAAGCAATTAGTGAGAATATTAAACAATTAGGTCCTGTTTGGCAAACAATAGATTACATTAGCTGTTAGTTGATTCTATCAGGGATTAGCTGATAGCTGATTTAACTAGCCGATAACAGCAGCTGTTTATTAAAGATGTTTGGTAAAATTAGCTATTTAGTATTAATTGTTGATGTGTAAAATGACTTATGAAGACATGATTTTTTAAAAAATTATAAAGGCATGAATATTATATTTCTTAGTATTTTGTTGAATATTCTTATAAGAATTCAGATTTAGATATTTAATTTTACAAAAAATAAGTTTATAACTTTAATAAATAATAATAATAATAATAATAATAATAATAATAATAACAATAACAATAATAATAATACAACGTTAAATTCTCTATTAATATGAATAATGCATCGAGGTACATCATATTAGTATTTTTTCATATAATATGTATGAAATTTATTATTTAATAAACTAAAAATATCTATAATTATAGCATGACATAAATACGATATATAGTAGCTATATACTAAAAATATTAATTTGATGTGACTCTTTATCTTAAAAAATTTAATATTATGGTATTTTAAAATGTAAACTAATATTATAAAATTAAATAAAGATTAAAAATTTTAATTAACGCTTTATTATATTTTTCCAAAGTTCACGACATAATTGTACGATAAAAAAAAAGTCAGAACAAAAGTAGAGAGTAAACTGAAAGGCAATACTGTCATTAGACAAACGACTAACTCTTATGGAGCTTTTAGAAATCAACTTATTGGGGTTAAATAAACTATCCAATAAATCATTCACCAAACAAATCAATAGCTCCTTAAGATGGTCAAAAAGTTAACTTTTAATAAAGAAACTAAAAAACAACTAATAAATTGTTTGCTAAACACCTGCTTACTCTCCTTAATGAACCAATTTGTTTTGTTTTTGTTTTTCATACAAAACTCATGTTTTCTTTTCTTATTTTTATGAATTACACAAGAGATATTAAAGTAACTTTATAAAAAATAATTATTACATAAATAACACATGAAATTTAAATTTAACTGGCTATTAAAATTTAAATACAAATAGAAAATTTTAAAAGTTTGAGATTAATTTTATAAAAATTAATGTTCATCTAATATAAAGTTGAGTATCAAATTTAGGTTCGTCTAATATAAAGTTGAGTATCAAATTTAGGTTTTCTCCATCAAATTACCTATTCAAAGCTATGTTAAACGGTTGATTAGACACTAAAATATACTCCCTCCTATCTAAAATAAAAGTCGTTTTAGATAGATTTTAATTATTTAAAATAAGTGTCATTCGTGACTTTTCATGCATGTTTATAATTTTACTTCCAAAATTACCCTTTAATTTCTCTCACATTCTGATTACACAAATTACATTTTCAAGACAATTCAACATGCAATTAATAAGGGTATATCAAATATTTCATTAGTTTTCTTAATAAATGTGCATCCCTCTAAAACGACTTTTATTTTAAATAGGAGAGAGTATTTATTATGCTAATTTTAAAGGTAAAGATAAGCATTAAAGTAAATCCAAACCCAATCCTATTTACATTGTAAGCATTAAATTCAACATGGGAGAAAGAAAGAAAGTCTACCCATTTTTCTAAAAAGGAGGAAAAGATACAAAAGAACATTAAATTTGACCTTATCATGAGCAATCTTCAACTTGTTTTCACAAAACATTAAAGAAGCTTTGAATAACTACAAACAGCTTGCTTTGCCTCCTGGCCTAAATCTTTACATTGCCCTATTTATAACACAGCTGAAAGGCTCTTCTCTACCCTCAAGAACACAATTCAAAATTCGAAATAGAACAACCATGGCCGGTGGGAACGTTGGCAGTCAGATAATCAGTGTTGATCAATCTCCACTTGTTGATGATAACAAAGAGAACATGGAAATGCATAACTATACTTTGCCCTTTACTGTTCCGGGTTGGTATGCAGATGCTGAGCAAGATTGGCCAGGCACGTACATGTTTTGTCTTTCCTTAACATATAAAAAGTTTTCATCAAACGTGCATGGTGCATAGAAACATCCTCTTGACATTTATATCTTTTCCAATATGAAAGTATTCCAACTTCCGATTGTACCATACGCGGAGTGGTTGTGTTGTAAGACCAACAAGCCATGTAACATATACATGTCGACGTTTTTTTTTTTCCAGGGGAGGCACGTCTAATGAAGGTTGAGAAGGTTCTGTTTCAGGGAAAGTCCAAGTATCATGACATTGTTGTGTTTGAGGTACAGTTTTGGAATTAGTAAAATGAGACGAATAAGAATTTGGGAGGAATTGATTTTAATCGATGTCAACGGTAAAGTGCGATTATATGATATGTTATTGCAGTCGTCGGCGCATGGCAAGGTTGTTGTACTAAACAACGTTCTTCAAATTACAGAGAAAGATGAGTTTGCTTACATAGAAATGCTCACTCACCTCCCACTTTGCTCAATTCCAAATCCAAAGAAAGTAAGCTTATGCTATTCTTTTGCTCTCAAGAACATATGTGAACAGGCTAAAAAAAAAATAGATGTTAATATCGAGAACTAATTTACAAAAATCAAAACTTCAAATTTTATTTAAATAATTTTGAATTTTTTAAATATTTATCATTAAACTAATTGCTGCTTACAATATGAATTTAATAATTTCAAATCAAGCTCATGAATCAAAAAGGTTTTTTCTAATTATTTTTAAGTGATTTTCATTTTTAAATTCCTGCAAAGTAATTCTAATTCAATTATAATTTTAGGTTTGGACTTAACTTTTTTTAACGATAATAAAAATAATCTATCGTGACCTCTCCCGACTAAATTTTCAGGTTCTACTTCTTGGAGGGGGAGATGGTGGCATTTTGAAAGAGGTATCTCGCCATTCTTCTGTGGAGCAGATTCACTTGTGCGAACTTGACGAGATGGTTATAAATGTGAGTTTTCTTTTCTTATTCCCCTTGAAACCTATGTTTAAAGAGTAAACATTGCATAATTTCAAACGATTGAGTGTTGATTTCAGGTCTACAAAGAGTTCTTTCCTCGCTTAGCAATTGGACTTACGGATCCTCGAGTAACAACCTATATAGGGGATGGTATAGAAATCTGGAATTTTTTGTTACTGTTTACTTATTTGCTTATACGTTTAAGCCAAAAAAAAAACGTTTTTATTATATATGCAGGAGTTGAATTCTTGAAATCGGTTGCTCAAGGCACTTATGATGCAATCATAATTGATGCATTCCAACAGATGGGTATACACATTTCATGTTTTTCAAAGTTAAATTGCACGTTTTAGATTAATGATCCCCAAATTAATTTAGTTGGAAGAAGGTATTCTTGTTCATGCTCCAATGCCAAAAACACTGGTGATTTGATAGTAAAGCTCTATAATCTCATTCCAGGTACACTGGCAGAGGAACTAGCAGACAAAAGTTTCCTAGAATCAGTGGCAAGAGCTCTTCGTCCTGGAGGGGTAATGGCATGTCCAGCTGACAGCTTATGGAAGGATGAGTTTTCTGTCTCTGACACCGTAGCAAGTTGCCGGAAAATCTTTGGAGGATCTGTCAATTATGCTTGGTGCACCGTTCCTGCATATCCCAGGTATTTAGACTATGGTTGTTTTCAAAGTCGAGTAGTGAACTAATTAATTATTGCTCCTGTGCAATCTTGGATTTAACTCCACAGTGGGATGTCTGGGTACATGCTTTGTGCAATGGAGGGCCGGCCTGTTGACTTCAAGCACCCGATAAACCCACTGAACCCTGAGAATTATGGTGTAGACAATGGACCTCCCAAGTTTTACAACTCCGAGGTGATTATTTCTGTGCCAGGCTATTGCTTTGAACAGTGTTCCCATCTCATGTGATGTTAATGAAGGTTTTAACTTGTCTATTGAACTTGATGGTTTTGCCATTTTCATTAGGTGCACACCGCTGCTTTTTGCCTGCCAGGTTTGGCCAAGTAAAGGTGTCACCCCGATTATGCAGACAGAACTGACAACAATTGCAACAGTAGGGCTATCTCTCTTTCTCTAGAACGTTTGCTAAATGCATTTCAAGGTTTTCTGAGACTTTTTTTGTTCCTCTCGTTGTATGCATTTCCATTTGAAAACTGTTGTTATGTTAATACTGCAACTAAGCGAAACAATATATAAGCGAAACAAAATCACTTAGTGCCAAGGAATGTTTAACATATTTCTGGCTGTACGGACCAGCATAAAGTGACAATTCAAACCCATAAATCCTTCCATTTCACAGATACAGTTTACACTAAAAACTGGAAAAATGCATGTCGAGTAACTATACCTGTCAAATTACGTGCTTTTTTCTGCGACAAAAAGTTAATACATTAGCTCTATTAATTGGGAAGTTGCTCTTCCTTTGAGTTCATGGACATAATACACAAACAATGAGGTAGAAAGAAAAACGTACACAGAAATAAAAGAACTCCAAAATCAGCTTCTTCACCAACTGCAGGCCGACGAGGATTTACCCAGTATATCTGACTCGCACACCACATGCAATAGGAGCATGCTACCGCCAGAATAAGTTTTAGTGATTGATTTGTTTGCTGTCTTATGGACTTCAAAGGCTTCACCCTGCATGCCAAAACAATTTGTGCAATATAATTATCTCAAGGACTGGAGCACACATGAAACTACACTAATGGGGAAAGACCTGAATTTAACAAGGCTCAAAGATAAGGACCTGTTGATGTAAATAAATCCACCAATTAGGCAAATGCACAAAAAGCCGGTCACAAGAACAGCATCTGGATTGACTGGTGCTCGACTACTCCACCAACCAGTACTCAGAATCCAAGTATACATAGATGAATGTCCATTTTCCTGTGCATTTTGAAGGCAAGATTGTGTTAATCATACAAAGGTACAAACTACTTTGAAAAGAAAATATGATATTGTATCTTGAGAGTAGATAATTATGTAAATGAGATTTGAAGAGGTAGCAAAACCTAGAAATAAGTAAAATAATAAAGACACAAAATAGATAATTGCATCATGTTTCACATTTCTGACTACAAATTGTCAACATTTTGAATAATGTGGATCTTACAAAAATGTTTTTAATATGTCCACTACATTGATTCATTTGTATTGGTGTTTCATGAACAATTTTACCATAATAAATAATATTTTGTCGAGTTATAAGATTTTTTAGAAGAGAATGATGTATGTCTTGTCCACATTTTAAATTTAATTGAATTTTAGCTATTTGTTTTTGTTTTTCTTTTGATAATAAAGTATTTATATGAAAGATGCCGGTTGAGTCAATTAATTCTAAGTTATCTATATCTAATATATTTTGTCCTTCTTGAATGTTATTATTTTGATCTTCTTAAATTATATTATCGGTTATTTTTATGGATGATGAGAAATACTGTTTTGATGATTAACTAAATTAGTTTCTAAATAAGTTAATTCTTGCGTGTAAAAAGTATAAAGATTTTGAGCTAAATCAAGCTTTTCTTTTATTGGTTTTATTCCATTCTGATTACTAATAACAAATTGTAAATAATTATATCAGTTTTCATAATATTCTTTTTCTATTTTATATTTTGTAATTAAATTTTCAATATGTAGTATATGGGTCTGTAACTGATTACAAATTATACAACTATTGTGATTCATTTAGGTGTAGTTGATAATGTTCTTTAAATCGACTATAGAAAACTTTAGCTTCTTCTTTTTCTTGTTCACATAGTTTGGTATTTCTATTAATTCTATCTTGTTGTTGTATTTGCAATTCTTGAGGGAGTGCATTTATAGTTTGTAGGAACTTATACATATTAGTGGCTAATATAATAAGCTGTCTACTAAGGCTAAGTTTCATTAAGTATTATAATTCTATGAAGAGATCGACAAGTTTTACAAACAGGCATATATCAATAATCTAAAGCTGAATGTAACAAAAAAAATTAATCTAAAATTGATGAAGTGATAGCATAAGTTGACTAGATTAAAATAAATAACGATGTGGAAATTTATATCGAGAACAAAATTTATCAAATAAATATTGTATCATGAAGTCAGAAAATTTAGATCTAAAACAGATAATGAGATATTGAATAAGTTCAAGTTCGGGAAGAGAAATAATACTAATGAATAACAAGAGAATAATTGGAAAGATGGCATGAGTAATTAGTAAATAAAAATAGATAAAAATTGATGAAACAAAAACCATTAATGAAATCATACCTGAATTGCTTTTTTCTATTTATACGCCAGATGCAGGCTAAATTTGGAATGAGCAAGAGGTAAGATAGCAAAAGATGTTATTTCACTTCATGCTGATAATATTTACAACTGACCCTTATATAGGCGGATGGTTTGCTTTTACAGATAACCGAAAGAATTGATTAAAGCGCAACCGACAAAAGGAAAAGAAAAAGCAGAAAGCAGAGGAATCTGCTTTTATTTAAAAAAAAGACAAAGTTGCCGACAAGGGGCCTACATCCTTTAAAGATTCTTATTCTTCAATTATTGCTTCTATTGAACTACTGTCATCCTTGTCGTTTGCGGAAGTGGAAGGGCTATAGTTACACTGGTGCTGAGAATGATTGCAAAGTTGTTGACAGATGGCATATTTCCATTGGTTGGATAACTCATTGAAGATACCATTGGTACTTGAAAAATGTTGCTCAAACTGCCGAATAATTTAAAGAGCTTCAGTCGATACTGATGCTTTATATGCAGAGATCATAACTATGTTTGACCCTTTATAATTCACTTTAATTAATGAATCGGAATTAATCCTTTGGCATTGTTGATATACTCCTTCGAGACAGTGGAGAGTTAAAGCTGTGTCGAGGAGATTCATCTATAGGAGGATACATCCCGTTACTTAGGCCAATCTGGATAAATGCGATTCTTGATACTTTAATTTCTGCTTCTTTGAGATTGTCGGTTTCTTTGAAAATTGGATAACTGCTGAAAACTTTGATGAATATTTCTCGTTCCTTTGCAAATCTATATTTGTGGGTTTTGACTGCTTGGATAAATCCTGTGGGAAATTTTGACAGAATATTCAACTTTGTTTCAATACCACCCATAGAACAGAGGAAGATATGGACGAAAAGCCATCATTTTTCCTGAAATGGATCCATTAACAACTTACCTCTTCTTCCAAAGTGGACTAATTGATACCATTTATCTAACACAATTGAACATTCTGTCAGAATTTTCCACAGGATTTATCCAAGTAGTCAAAACCTACAAAGATAGATTTGCAAAGGAACGAGAAATATTCATCAAAGTTTTCAGCAGTTATCCAATTTTCAAAGAAACTGACGATCTCAAAGAAACAAAAATTAAAGTATCAAGAATCGCATTTGTCCAGATTGGCATATGTAAAAACTTCGATATATATTGAGAAGTTATTATCTACCCATACTGCAGACTCATAAGTTCTCATATAGAGCTAGGGTACATCGTTTTGGGAGTCTTCCTAATTTAGGAAGACTCCTTATTTGGAAATATCCCTAATATAGCTAGATATTACAGCTAAGGATAA
>JAOSBP010000007.1:18232367-18243978 GCA_027563825.1 Erythroxylum mucronatum | reverse complement strand
GCTTCTGCACTACTCCTAGCTACTACATTTTGCTTTTTACTTCTCCATGTTACCATATTCCCCCATAGATAGGTGCAATAGCCTGATGTTGATCTTCTATCAGTAATTGAGCCAGCATAGTCTGCATCCTTATAGACTACTATGCTTCTTTCTTCCTTCTTCTCAAAGAACAATCCCTTACCAGCACATCCCTTTAGATATTTCAAAATTCTGATAACAACCTCCAAATGTTCTTCATATGGTGAGTGCATAAATTGGCTTATTAAGCTCACTACAAATGCTATATCTGGCCTGGTGTGAGATAAGTAAATAAGTTTCCCAACAAGCCTCTGGTACCTTTCCTTGTTTACTGGAACCCCATTTTCGGGCTGTCCAAGTTTCTTTCCTGGTTCCACTGGTGTATCATAGGGTTTACAGCCACTTAAACCTGTCTCTTTTAATAAATCCAAAGTGTACTTTCTTTGAGTCACCACAATTTCCTTCTTGGATCGAGCTACTTAAATGCCAAGAAAATATCTAAGCTACCCCAAGTTTTTTACTTCAAATTCCTTCCCGAGCTGAGCTTGTAACTTCTCTATCTTCACAAGATCACTCCCAATAATTATGATATCATCCACATTCACTATTAGGACAGTAATTTTACCTTCCCCATTCCTTTTAATAAACAAGGTATGATCTGATTGGCGTCGGGAATACCCCTGACTTGTTATAAATTTGGTGAATCTATCAAACCAAGCTCTTGGGGACTGTTTTAATCCATACAGGGACCTTCTAAGTTTGCATACCTTGTCTCCAAAGCTTTTCTTGAACCCAGGAGGTGGCTCCATATACACTTCCTCTTACAAATCACCATTCAAGAAAGCATTTTTTAGATCTAGTTTGATTAGAGGCCAGTCTAAGCACGCAGCCACTGATAATAGGACCCTGACAGTGTTCAACTTTGTCAATGGAGAGAATGTGTCAATATTGTCCACCCCAAATGTTTGAGTGTAACCCTTTGCCACCAACCGAGCTTTAAATCTTTCTATTGACCCATCTGCATTGTATTTAATGGTAAAGATCCACCAACATCTAACCAATTTTTTTCCCCTTGGTAGATTTGTTCTCTTCCACGTGCCATTCTTTTCGAGAGCCTTTAACTCTTCCAAAACCGCCTCCTTCCACTCAAGAACAGCTAAAGCATCATGTATATTGTTTGGAATTTTTGCACTAGTTAGTGTGGAAATAAAGGCAGAAAAAGTTGGAGACAATTTTGCATTAGAGACAAAGTTGGAAGTAGGGTCTTATGTGCATGATCTTTTCCCTTTTCTCATTGCAATAGGAAGAAAAATATCACTAGGCCCTAGGGATATCATGTGAGTTACCTGGTTGGGTACTACTGATTTCAATCTCAGATTGTAAGATGCCAGGACTTAGATTCGGAGATGATAATTGGGTTGTATCAAAGATTACTTCCCTTTCTCCCCTGCTATATACTGCACCATAAAGTGTTCTCTGCTTTTCACTTCCCACTTCCTTCTCAACCTTGTCTTCTTCCTTATTTTCTTTTTCCTCCCCCTGACTAGTAAGCTTTTCTACTGCTGATCCTTTTAGGTTCAATATCTTAGTTTTTTTTTTTCCACTAGACCTCTCATCTTCCTACCTGAAATACTCCCCCTTAAGATGAGTGTGACTATCATAAGGTTTACCTTCAAAAAATGTAACATCCATTGAGGTAAAAAAAATTTCGGGATGTTGGATCAAAACACTTATATCCCTTTTGGGATCTAGAGTATCCAACAAAAATACATTGGATAGCTTTAGGATCTAGTTTGGATTTCTTGGGATCATGGTTATAAATAAACACAGTGCTTCCAAATATTTTCAGAGGGACAGGTGGATTCGGTTTTGTGTTAAGAAAGAAGGAAGAGAAGACTTGTAACGGGGTTTGGAATTTTAAGGTTTTAGAGGGAAGTCTATTGATAAAAAAGAATTGGCAGTGAGAACTGCTTCTCCCCATAGGTATGTCAGGAGATGTGCTTGAAAGCTGATTGCTCTAGCTACCTCTAAAAGATGTCTGTTTTTGCGTTCAAAAATTCCATTCTGTTGTGGGGTGTAATTGTAGAGAATTCCGTAATAGTAGATAGTCCCTTAATTAAGGGATTATCCTTAGAGATTATCCTTAGCTGTAATATCTTTGGTTAGCTTGCTAACAGAAACAAGGTTATATAAAAGATTGGAAATGTGTAGAACATTTTTTAGTGTTAAGGTATCTGAAGCTAAGGAACCATCTACAATTCGAATTTTCTGGTTCCCTGCACACGGTGAGTAAGAGGAAAAAAATTTGGAGCTACTAGTCATGTGATCTGTGGCTCCAGAGTCAACTATCCAAGAGTAGGAGGGTACAGAACAAACAAAGGCTTTTGGAAGGATTATACCTGATTGGACTACAAAACAAGAGGGTTTTTTGGAATTCTCAGCTGGAAGGAATGTGTACAGATGATCAAGCTGTTCCTTTGTGAAAGGAAAGGTCCTGGTTGAGCTGGAGGTGTCTTGGTCATAACTAGGCTGGTTGCCAGCTTGCAAAGCTTTCCCGTCTCTTGCTCTACTAGCCCATTTTTTCTTCCAGTTTGCTGATTTGCCATGTATCTTCCAGCAGGTATCTCTTGTATGCCACAATTTTTTGCAAAAATCACACCAAATTTTCTGCTTGTTTTTACCTTTCTCACCCTCACTGTCACTATTCTTTGAGACAAATGCTGAACCTTCATTCTGAAAGTCCATAGTGTCATTTTTTCCAACATGACACTCTTCCGAGCTTCCTCTCTTTTGATTTCAGAGAAGACTTCTCGGATTGAGGGTAGTGGCCTTCATCCCAAAATCCGTCCCCTGACTTAATCCAATTCTGCCTTCAAGCCAGCCAAAAAAACAAACACTCGTCCCCTGTCAACTTTCTCTCTATATTGGGCTGCATCTGCTAGATCTTTCCACTTTGTTTCCTCAAATAGATCAAACTCCTACCATATTATAGTCATCTCATTATAATATGCAGTCACATCTTGCTCACCCTGCTGCATCTTCCACATTTTTGAAATGAGTTCAAACAGCTAAGCATAGTTTTCCAGATCTGAGTATGTTTCTTTGACTGCTTCCCATACATCTTTGGCTGTTGGGAGAAAAATAAAGGGTCTTCCAACCCTTGGTTTCATGGAATTGAAATGTCAGGCTATAACCATGGCATTCTCCAAGCACCACTGGTCGAAATTGGGGTCTTTTGACCTTGGAGTTTGGATTGCTCCTGTTATGTACCCTATCTTTCCTTTTCCAGTAATTACGAGATGGGCTGATTGGGACCATTCTAGGTAGTTTCTTCCATTCAACTTCTGGATTGAAATTTGTAGGGAATTTTCTGGTTGTATGCTAACTGGATCAGGTTGATTTCTTAATCCAGAGAAAGGGGTAGAGCTGCTGGTGGTCTCGAGGGATGAAGATCGAGACCCCATCATTGCAGCCTTGTAATTCATGGAAGAGCGTGAGACTCTGATACTATGTAAAAACTTCGATATATATTGAGAAGTTATTATCTACCTATGTTGCAGACTCATAAGTTCTCACATAGAGCTAGGGTACATAGTTTTGGGAGTCTTCCTAATTTAGGAAGACTCCTTATTTGAAAATATCCCTAATATAGCTAGATATTACAGCTAAGGATAATCTCTATGGATAATCCCTCCCTGAATTAAGGGACGATCTACTATTACGGGATTCTCTACAGCACAAGTAACGAGATGTATCATCCTATAGATGAACCTCCTCGACACAGCTTTAACTGGGATCTCATTAATCAGTTTAATCTCCACTGTCTCGAAGGAGTATATCAATAATGTCAAAGGATTAATTCCGATTCATTAATCAAAGTCAATTATAAAGGACCAAACATAATTATAATCTCTACATACAAAGCACCAGTATTGACTAAAGCTCTTCAAATTATTCGACAGTTTGAGCAACCTTTTCCAAGTACCAATGGTATCTTCAATGAGTTATCCAACCAATGGAAATATGCCATCTGTCAACAACTTTACAATCATTCTCAACACCAGTGTAACTATTGCCCTTCCACTTCCACAAACAACATGGATGACAGCAGTTCAATAGAAGCAATAATTGAAGAATAAGAATCTTTAAAGGATGTAGGACCCTTGTTGGCCACTTTGTCTTTTGTCAAATAAAAGCAGATTTTTTTGCTTTCTGCTTTTTCTTTTCTTTTTGCCAATTGCACTTTAACCGATTCCTTCGGTTACCTATAAAAGCAAACCATCCGTCTATATAAGGGTCAATTGTAAATATTATCAGCATGAAATGACATAACATCTTTTGCTATCTTACCTCTTGTCCATTCCAAATTTAGCCTACATTTGGTGTATAAACAGAAAAGTAAAAGCCAACTTGCTCTCTCTCTTCTGTCCGTTTCAAAGTCTGTGTGTTGTTGGCGTTTAAAAGCTTAGTCCTCTTCTCCGTCACTCCATTTTCAGTACCCACACTTCTGCGACTCCCATTCTCCTAAACTCACTTACCCTTCTCTTTCATCTCTTACTTTCCTCTTGTAAGATTTTGAAGCAAAACAGAAGAAATAAAGAATTTGGGCAATGCTTCTGCTGTATCAAGCATAGATGATTTTCAACACTTTCTGCAATTTCCAACGCTACCCTTCTCTTTGTTGCTGCATTTTACAAGAATTTGTCCTTTTTTTTATAAGTTATTTCATATCTAAAATGCAGTCCTCTTCCCTCTTTCTATCTTACAAGTTCTCTTAGAATCTACAGCCTTGTCTAACTGTGATGGGGCCATGGGCATCTTTATATTCTTTTCATTGTTGTCATAATCATTCTAACAAGTGTGAGAAACTTTACTATCAAAAATAATGTTCATCAGCAAGTCACAAATAAAACAAAATCAATACAAGGCCTGATTTCACCTCTTGGTACTACCAAAATAATGCATCTATTGAAAAGGATCTATTTCCCATTCTTTGTTACTATCCACCTTCACATGCAGATTAATCACAGCCACTTCGCTTGATAAATTATCAAGAATTTGCTTTCAATTTCAACTTTTACCCACTCCACAAAATGAATATGTAACATGAAAACTTAAATCACTGCAAAGATTAAGATTAGAATTTATTTCACACTATAGATGATTTCCTGCTTCAATTACTGAACCTTTTGTTACTTTCGTGTGAACTTAACCTAACAAGTATACCACTTTCTTCCAAGTCATGAATATGATGTGTGTTTATGTTCAGATCATGCTCAAACATACAACTACTGACCTAGTGTTGCATCCATATGTTTGAAAACATTTGTTCAAGCTAGCATGATTGATGACCAACTTTTTTGGCAGTATGATTTCAGAAGCCAAGACACGTCTTAAATGTCCTATCAACGTATCAGCTGGATTTCTGTGATGTTTATAGCTAACTTTGCTCAATGCATCCTTTACAGTTAAGTCCACTAGTCAGCTTACACGATAGTATCTCCCTATCCGCCTTCAAGTTGCGATCTGCCTTCCTATTTCCAGTGCTAGATATTTTAGATCAACAAGTTCATCTACATACCTTTCAATTCTTGCGGTTCTTTTCCTTCCTTTCACAAATGTTGCTAAACCAGGCTTCAAAATCGTTTGTATGAACTTGTACAAATCTCAGTCAGACAAGTCATTTAACAAGTTCATAGTTTGACAGGAATTTATTTCTTAAACATAAAAAACATAGTTATTATATTTACTTCAGAAAGATTGATATTCCACATACATACACTAATTTACTAGAACAATCTTCAAACCACTTATATGGCAATTATGATATCCCCTAACAAAAGAAACCAACCAAAGAATATCACCATATTCATCGTATAAAATGGCATTGGAAATTCAGTAACTCTGTCCACCAAAATACAGAAACTGACCTCAAACAAATGATCCAGGAAGAAGTGGGACAAAGAACCCGCAGACAAGAGCATCAAACATTGCCTCCTTGAAAGCGGAACCTGCCCTTTAAAAGCCGGAATGAACAATATACCGAAAGCAAACAAATTAAATAAAAACGAAAGGGACAGCATCTGAAACTAACCCCGGAAACTGAATCAAGAATCTTCTTTTGAAGAAAAAGCTTGGAGAGCCATGAGTAAAAGACACAGAGGGGAAGGCCCAGAATCAAAGTATAGTAAAGAGAGTCGTGGACATAGTCCGCTAATGCGGAGCCCAGAGACTGAGCGGAGGAGCCAAGAACGGAGCCGAGCCACTCGGAGAAGGAGCCAATGTCTGGACCGAAGAAGGCGTTGACGGTGTAGACGAAAGTATGGTGGGGGCTGAACCGACCGTTGGTTAGACTGGTGAAGGCCAGAGAAGACGCCATCGCGTACATCAGGTGCGGTCCAGGACCCGGCATCGTTGGCTTGAGAATTATGCGAGATTAAGTTTGACCTGCAGGAGAATTAGTTCATGCTCATTTCCAGGCATAAAGTCATTCCAAGCGTTGATTTTTGCCTGGACTCAGCCCAAATCATGCGATACAGGACCAACTTCAAGATTCATTTGTTGCATCCAAACAATGAGGGAACGTGAATAAATATTGAACCTTTTGTTATCATATTTAACTGTAATTAATTTGACATTTACTAACTATTTAACGAAATGTATCTCATCTACTACTTTCGATTCATAATCAGTGTCGTTTTAGAAAAATACACACTTATTAAGAAAGCTAATGAAATTATAGATATACCCTTATTAATACTGCCATGAATTACTTTGAAATTTTGATCTGTGTAATTAAGATGAGAGAGAAATTACATATTAATAAGAAATTGTGAGAGAAATTGCATATTAAATTATCTTGAAATTGTGATCTGTGTAATTAAGATGAAAAAGAAATTAAAGGTTAATTTTGGAAGTAAAAGTATAAACATGCATACAAAGTTAAGAATGACACTTATTTTAAATAATTAAAATATATCTAAAACGACACTTATTATGAATCAGAGGGAGTATATAACTTGTAGGTCCGATGCCTTAATTGGAGCCGTGCCTTTCTATCAAGGAATTAGACGGTGACACAAAACAAAACTCGGATGCTCCTCCAATCAAATTGTTTTCTTTTTCTGTTTTGTTTAGGTAAATTTTTGGATGATCGTGGCTAAAATGAATTATTTGTTAATGGCTCAAAATTAAGTTATGATTGTAATCTAATAACAATGAATTTTATTAATTATGATTCAAATTATTTAATTTAACGATAATAAATTTTTTTAATGCACTCTCAACAGTTAACACATAAATGTAAAATAAATTCTTAGAATATTTCAAAATTTCAATAACTTTTAGCATTAGAATTTATCTCCTACTTGTTAGGCCACTCTCACATACAGCTATTAAGTTATGAACAAGCAAAGAGGCAATTATGAATTAGATTTAGTTCACTTTCATTTCCTCAATTATTTAGCCCTTATTTCATGTATACTAATACAGCTCAATCACTTTATTTTTTAATAGGAAAATGGATGTTTTGAAAGCAAAAACAACATAATCTCAATTTATCAATGTTTTAAAAATTGAACCAACTCGACCAGTTTGATAATAAAAACTTAAATCAATCAACTTTTCGATTCAATTTTCTATTTTTCAATTCGGTTTAGATTAATACTTTTTGTTATTAAAAACTAATCAGCTCATTAATTAATCAATTAATTTTTATTTGACACCAATTTTTGCGAGGACGCTTTTGATATTTTTGACTCAGATTTTGTTTCTATTAATTTTAATATTTTATCTAGTTTTCCATTTATTCGATATAATATTTTAAAAAATTGTTCATAATTCTTGTCTATTAGTTTTTGGATTTCGCTAAAGTCATTAATTTTTTGAAATGACATATACTTTTGATTGTTTTCTATTAGGAGTTGTGTCATAGTAATTATCTATTTTAATTGAATTTCAATATTTGTTTGTCTATATAATAATTCAGATAATTATTTAGTAATACTCATAAAGTATTTTTATGATGTTATGTAATTTCTTTAAGTTGATTCTTAATAATAATTATTTCTTTATCTAAATATTGTTTTTGTTCTTGTTCTTTGTTTTTAGTTGTTATTTTTGGTTCAATGATTCGGATGGATTTTTCTAATCTTATTCTTGGTTTGGTAAATCTAATAGGTTTTTCTAATTGTAACGATTTTGATCTTAATGGTAATTTTTCTTTAAATGTTTTGTTTTCAGATAAAGATAATCGTGGAGCAGATGATTCTAAATCATATAATTTAATTAGGTATTTTATTTCTGGTAAATCTCGTAGATTAGTTCTTAAATTGATACCTACTTTTGCTACATCATTAAATAATTGGTTAATATTATATGTGTTTTTAAATTCAACGCTATGACGTGAATTGGTTAAAGTGTAACTAATTTAATAAGTAATTAAAAAAGGTATTGTCCTATAGTCATTAAATTTTCTTTATAAAATTTATAAGCAATAGTAATATTTTCATCTAGATTGTGTGATTTTAAGGGAATTCCTAATTTTAAACGAGTGTTAAATTTTATTTTTTCATAAGCTAAATTTTCATTCGTTATTCATATTACTTGATCGTTTAAATTAGTCATACATTCGTCTATTATAACCATTTGTATAGGAGAGTCTATTCCTTCTTGAAAAGTAGATTTTAATAATATTTGAATAGTAGATAGGTGTATATATCCTATTTTATGTTGTTTTTCTTCTGGAATTTTTTGTAATTGTTTACAAATTTGTTCTTGATCTATTAAACTTATGCGGATATGTCCATTATATTGATCTATTCTGATAGGTGTTTCATGAATTAGTTTGCCATAATAAATAATTTTTTTCGATTTATTAATTTTTGATGGGATGATGAATAATATCTTGTCCAGCCTTTAAGTTTAATTATGTTTTAGCTATTTGTTTTTGTTTTTCATTTGAAAATAATGTATTAATATGGAAAGTTCCAATAGATTCAGTTAATTCTAAATTATCTATATCTAATGTATATGTAGTTATTTCTGTCATTTTAATGAAAGAGTCTTTTATGTTCTGTTAATATATTTTTTATATTTTGTAACTCTTGTTTATATGAATTATAGAGGTTAGTAGCGATATCGGGTTTTTCTTTAATAGGTCTTAATCCATTATTACCAATGAAAATTTGAAAATAATTGTATCATTCTTCATAATAACTTTATTCTATTTTGTACTGAGATACTAAACTTTCAAAATATATAATTTCAGTGTGTATTTGATTACAAATAGTATAATAATTATTCATATATGAGTTTGATAATGTTCGTGAAAATGTTTATAAAGTTGTTTTACTTCTTCTTTCTCTTGATAATAAAAGGTTTTATTTTTATTAACAATATTTTGAAATGTGTGAGGAGTATTTGTAGAAGCATTAATAGATATAAGAAAATTATGAGTTTGAATAAATGTTTTGATACATTTCTGACTAACTTTTATTTTTGTTTCCATATGTATTATTAATAAATGGATAGCCCTACAATTAGTACAAATAGGCATAATTACTGAATTTTGTTAAGAAGAAATCTATTAAGAATATTTCTAAAGCCATATCTCAAATAGTCATTAAGAAAATCTATAAGACTAATTTTATCTAAATAAGTGAAACTAGCATACAAAAAAATAATGATAGGTTTAAGATAAGGAATGATTAGTAAATAAAGATAGATAATAACTAATGAAAATATAAAAACGCAGATAAACATACATGTTTATCCCTTTGTCTCTTAAATGCCAATTCTTAGGTTAGGCTCACGCGAGATTTTGAGAGATTGAATAGAAATATTAACGAGGAGTTTATTTTTTCATGCCAAAGAAGGCTTCATAGGTTACATTATATAGACAGAGAACACTCGACAAATTTAAATGTGTAAATAGTAAAAGTAAGGTTTTCTATCTCCAGAGAATCTACTTTTACATACATGACAAACATAGTTGAAAAGGGAATCTACTTTTACAAACACGACAAACATAATTAACAAGGGAATCTACTTTTACAGACACAACAGAAATAATTGAAATTCTTACATCGTTTTGAATAATTGTAAGTTATTACATCCACAGACTTAGTCTTGAATTATTACATCATCCTCTTTTTCTTTGTCTTTGTCTCCACGTAATTATGTAATTGTTGACATAAAGCTTGTTTCAAGAATATTTGGTTGTAATTTAAGAAAACCATTATAGAATTCTATACCGAAGTATTCGATATTTTGTTATGCTAGTTTAATTTTCTTTTTACTTAAAATTAATCCTTTATTTTTACATCTAGTAAGAACTGTTATCACCTTTTTTAAATGATCTTCTTTATCTTTGTTAGAAAATATAATAAAGTCATCTATATAAGCTAGTCTAAAGTCTTCTAGTCCTTCTAAATTATTGTCTATAAATCGTTGATAAATACTTGGGGCTTGTTTTAATCCGAAATGTAGTACATTATATTGATAATGTTTTTGTGATGGACAAGTAAAGGCTGTTAATGGTTTTTTATTTTCGTGTAATTTTGCATCTAATGTAGTAAACCAATGATGTCCTTTTAGTTTACTAATAATATAATCTTTCTTGGGTAATTTGTATGCATTACCTATAATAACTTATTTAATTCTTTATAATTAATTACCATTCTTCTTTTTCGTCTTTTTTGTTTAGAATGATTGCTTACATAAAAGGCAGGAGTTGAATATTTACTTATACTTGGTGAAATTAGTTGTTTTTGTATTAACTCGGAACATTTACTAATAAATTCTTGTACATCCTGTTGTGTATATGGTATATTATTTTTAATATTAACTTCTTGTATAGGATCTTTTAATTTTATTTCAATTAATTGATTATTAATATTATTTATAGGGTCAAGTGGATGTTCACTACATACTTGTTCTATTAAGATTTCTATTTCATTTTGTAGAGTAAGATTATTAAGGAGATAAAATTGTAATTGATTTAATTTTTCTGTTACTAGTTGTAGAGTTTTATAATAAGTTGTATGATGTATAGGAATTTTAAGAATTGTGGATTTTTATTTAAATATTTTATTATTGGTGTTTTTTTGATGCAATGTAAATATATGTATTGCACAAAAGAATGAATGTACAAAAATCAGAGGGGCATACCTCAAAACAATGTGCTCTCCACTGTCGCCTTCCAAAAGAAGAACGATCACACTAATAAATCCCAAAATTAAAGATTCACAGAAACCCATTCCACCCTATTAATAAGGACTCCATTGGTAAATGAAGCTACAAAAGAAACCAACAACCCAAATACAAGCAAGAATCGTAGGAAAAGGACGCCTATAAGTTGCAAGCATCACCAAAACAAGCACCATATCCCAGAGCAACCAGAGAGAAGCTGCACACAGCACATATATTGTGTCGCCAGCATGTTGGACCAAGGGCAAGCTAAGGGGAGCATCAGCCAACCTACACAAGTGTACCAGAATATACTCCACACAGCCCATGCAGTCCCAATACACCCCAACAGCAGAAGCCTCACAACACAAAGCAGCCTAAGCATGATCTAATATCCATAGGCAAC
>JAOSBP010000007.1:18199086-18216474 GCA_027563825.1 Erythroxylum mucronatum | reverse complement strand
TAACAACGAGATCAAACCTGTTCTTGTCCTTTCGTAGCATTGATAAAGCATCACTTGCAAGTCCACATTTTGTAACTGAAATTTCATTAGCCAGAAATCTTTAATATGAAAACACAAAATGAAAACACAAAACACAATGAAATAGGGTATGTGGAAAGGAACGAAACATGATCATTAAACTGAGTAGGTAAGTAGAGCACCTTCGTATCGACAAACTCGGAGCATCCTTTCTAATATCGCAAGACAAGTCCGATCATCATCGACAAGAAGAACCTTCAAAACTTTGGAAAACACATCAGATACACAGTTGCATTCGCTCTTTTCTCTGGTACCAATAGCATGTTGACGTTTTTGGAAATGAGCATTCATCTCTCACAAAAAGTGGTGGAACAGAATCAAAAGCGAAAAAACAAAAGAAAATGAAGACCCAAATTCTGGATAATGAATTTCAGGAAGATTCATTCGATGATCCACGAATCCTAGTTTTGTGTTTTATGCCAAGTCACTGGAAATACTCTACTTAACTAAAAACCCTAGTATATCTGCGTAGGTTTTTGAACAGTTTTTTTTTTTTTTTTTTGAAATAAGGTTTTTGAACAGTTAAATATGATATAATTTTGTTAATTATCAAGGTGAGGATTAGGGGCGGATTCATCCACAGTAAGTATGATGCAAATATAGATCGTGGCCACGACACCGTATTATCTTTGTCTCACCCAAACAAATCTGATAAAAATTTTAAAAAGCGTAAGCGTATGAACAACCATACGGCTTTAATTTTCTTATAAAAATAAGAATTATACAAATCATGAATTTGTATGGTATTGGGTTAGTCAAATTGATAAATAATGTGATAGATTAGAAAGGAGTAATAAAAAAGAAGGGCATTAGAGAGGTGGGAACGAAATATAAAATTTAACGCTTGATTACATTGTATTTAATTAATACTTTCTATATAAAGCAAAATGTATATCACATTGTATATATTTTTAGTCAGATTCCGAGGAGAAGGGTTTCCCTTCATACGTACTTCAAAAGACTAGTCGTCGAGTTGTATTTGCCAACTTTAACTCATTAAACTAATTATCCTAACATGATCAAATGATTTGATTGACTCGCCGAAAGAACCGTGATTCAATCTCAACCAAAAATAAAATTCAAAACGTTGCCCTTTTGGAAAATTAATAATAATAACAATTATAATAATAAGACTAATAAAATTAATAATAATAATAACAATAATAAGAAGAAGAAGAAGAAGAAGAAAATTAATAATAATAAGGAATTTAATAATAATAATAATAATTATTATTATTATTATTATTATTATTATTATTATTATCTTTTTGTTAGTTATTCCTTTACCATTTCAAGTTTATATTTTCAAACTAAACATTGGCATAGAATTTTTTAACAGTAAACCAAACAAAATAATACATAGTTTATTTTATTCCTCATCTTTTCTATTCCTAAGAATAGCTATTATATTCCTTATCTATTCTAATCGTTAAACCAAATAGATTGTAAGAGTCTGCTTGGTTGAGGGTTTTATAATAAAATGAGATGGAACGTAACACAATTTTATTGTTTGGAAAGAAGTTTTATAATTGAATGAAATGAAATGAGATAAAAGCGGAGGGTTTCATGTTAGGTTTCGTTCCATCCTAAACAGTAAAAAACCTCCAATTCGGGAGGTTTAGGATGGAACGTAAACTAATAAATATATTCTACCTAATATACCCTTAATAATTTTCATAGTACTAATTATTTCTTACCCTACCCTAATAACAACCAACACAACACAATAATATTTTTATATAATTAACAATAAATTATATATAATTAATAATAAAATAATAAATTTTTATTAATAAAAATAGAAAAATATAAAAAAACTTATTCTTTAATTATTTGTCACAGTGTCGTGACATGTTTTTGGTAACTCACAAATATGTTTCTATAAAAATAAAAATAAATTATTTTAAAATATAAATCAAATAGAATAGAATAATATTTAATATAATAAATTTTATTAAATAATTAATAATAATAATTTTATATAATTAATAATAATAAAAATATAAAAAATTATTGTTCAAGTCACAATCTTGATAAAACAGTCGAGACATGTTTTTCGTAAGGAATAGGTTTTTGCAATTTTAAAACTATAGTATTTGAGTATTTTTGCATTTTCAATTTTAGGTTGTGTGGGAATGTTATATAAGGGTATAATAGTCATTTATTATATATTATATTACATTACATTCCATCCATCTTCTAGATAACATTTCATAACATTACATTATGAACTCTTTCATCATTCTCAAACAACTTTTCACTATATTATATTCCATTCTATTATAAACCATTTCGTTCCGTTCCATTCGATTTCTTTTCATTCTATTAATTAACATCCAACCAAACAGGTCCTTAGGCAACACTAGAATATATAACACGGTACAACTCCGAAGCCAATGCATTCGGCCAAGAGACCAATGTTGAGGGGGACCAATATCAAACTTCTACAGATGCACTCAAGGACAACTGTCAACTTTTTGAGCATCTCACTGCTAGTGAGTTGATTCGGCAAGCCATAGCAAAACCACGTGTTTGAATCTCGTTCTAGTATTAGTCATACTGGTCAACAGTGGGGACTGATCCTCTGTCTCAAAAATGATGTACCTATCTTGTCCCAATGCATCCCACCCATCTATTTGTGCGGGTCTCAGATAAATGGATGGGTAGGATGCATTGGGACAGGATAGGTACACCATTTTTGGGACAGAGGATTTGAAGGGGTTAACAGTTGGTGTCGAAAAGTACTATTTTAGATTTTGGTACTAATAAGTATCAATTTTTTTTATATATAACTAAATAAAAAACTTGAAATTTTCTTATAAAATAATATTACTTATATTTATTTTTTAAATAAAAATTAGAGTAGAAATTATTAAAATTTAAGTATTTAAGTATTTAAAGAGTCATTTGAATTAAATTTATTATTCATTTTAAATTATTAATGTATTAAATAATCTATTTATTTATAAATTTTTAAGATTTACTTAGTCCTTTTAAGCAAGAGTTAGCCTTTTTGAATGATCGTTAATTAATGAAGTTTGTTTTCAAACGTCTCACGACTCTCACAATATTTAACTCTCGCTCTCTTTTCATAATACTACCAAAACAATAAATATTTAAAAGCAATAATAAAGCACACAAAGAGATACGAAAAAAGCCAGCTTTTATTACTTTCTCCAAGATAAATAAAAGAATGTTCTCTCTCAATATGTTATCCCCAAAATGTGTTGAGAAGCAAGACTCAAAATGAATTATATATAGGCACTCTAGCTTGATGGTCATCACGTTCTCCCATATAATCTTTATCCTTTAAAACTGATGTCTATCTTCTATAATTTTATTTGCCACATTATCTAATATTTCTTCAAGATCTCTATCCTCCATATTCATGGTTGTTATTTGAAGATACATTAAGTCCTTAAAGCTCTCGTATGCCTCCCTCATGCTGTTAAAATATAAGTGAGAGTTTATTCCTTATGGAAAGAATATATGACCTTGAGTATGCAAATAAGTCTAATGAGTTCCTCCTCGTATTATTAATTAGTTTTTAGGATAAAACCTCATTTGAACTTGTATGTGTTCAATTTATTTGAACTCAATCTTACAAAAATTAACACATGCGTGTGATCCAATTAATCTTTGACCTAAGATTCATCTCAAGCTAGTTGTGAAATATCATCATCTTTAATTTCACATATAAATATTGCATTTTGTCAAAGATTTTCGAAAATACGCACCAATGCATGCCACACTCGCCTACTCTTAAGCTTTCGTTGAAGATGCCTATTTGTCTTATCTATTGGCAAGTTTTTGTCTTGTTCTATCAATGACACTGTCAAGTATAGATCAAGACTCGACAACACTCACACAATTCCACAATTCCACAATTTAAACTTAGGAGTCTAACACCAGATGTAACTCATTAGATACTTGACATATGCCGCAGGAACGATACTGCACGACACATCAAACCCGACTACACGACTTTTACTGGAAGGTCCTATAGCATAAACAACAAGCCACGTGAGAGACACTTGATAATAATATAATTTTGTTTTCCCACGTAAGAGTATTTAGACTAAAATAGTTAAAATCAAATTTGATGGTAGCATCTCTGCCACCACATTACCATTGTCATGTCTCACTTAGTACATGAAATGGAATAAGATGATTATGAAGACGATTGACAAATGTTTCACAGCAGCGACTGATTGTCCGAATCCTAAATTCCAAGGTAGTTTTAGCCCAACAGACGTCTCTACCCCGGCTGTGGAACATTGCACTCCACGAAGATGTCAATGATGTGGTTTTCACACACCTTCGTGGAGTGCAACGTGCCACAGCCGAGTTGGTAATGCCATGTCAAATAAGACGAGGAAATAAAAATAAAGGAAACATACTTGATGGAAGAAATCTCCAATTTCATAGATTAAGCTGAAGAATGCAGTTATGGATGGATTAATAGGTGCACTTGGCATGGATATTATCAACCGTTGCAAAGTGATGCGAAACTTGTACTGGTGTAAATGCTAAACTTGAAATCCAACCGCTGCTTCCATATTTGCTTCTCCTTGATCTGAAAACAAGGAACCATGAATGGATGAGAATGATTAAAAACAATCATTAAGGTGTTTATATATCAGGTATAAATACAAATCGAAATCGGCGTGTTTTGTCTGGTACCAGCCGGTACCTACGGCATTTATAATACTAGCCATATGGCGACTAGTACGGAAAATTTTGAAAAACATAGGGATTTATTAGAAAATTTTTCAATTTTTTTAAAATTCCCCTTCTTTTTTTAAAATTTTTAGTTATTTAGTTCAACTTTTATTGTGATTTTTTAATTTTAATTTTAAAATAAAATAAATATTTTATTACTATTAATAATTATACATTAAATAAAACTTAAAAATAAAATATTTTATTTAAATTTATTTAAATCTTTTATATAATATTTATTAATAATTTATTAATAAAATATTTTATTTTCTAAAATAAATAATTTAAAAATTATTATTTATAAATAATACTTATTTTATTTATTTTTAATTATTAAATAAAATTTTATTTGAAATTTATATATTTAAAAATATTTTTAAATTGAATTATATTTAATAATAATTATTAAATTAGTTTTTTAAATTAAATTAAATTATAAATTAAAGTATGATATTTATAATTTTAGTAATAATTAATTTTAATTAATTAAATATATAATATGCTTTTTTTTATTTTTTGTTTCATGTTTCAATTACACCTAGTTGTTTCCTTATCAAAAACTCTTGTTATAAATTGTAATAATTTGAGAGTTAAGGATATTTATTGTTCTTTTTATTGGATGTTTTGATGTAATTATTATTTATTATATAATGAATTGAAATTGTAATATTTTAAATACTTTGTATTGTCCTTAATTTTATATTTGTATGATGATGATTGTCTTTTTTTCATATAAATTGTGGTGATTATTTATAAGTGAAACATCTTAAAATTATTGTTGTTTCATATTAATTTTGATTATTATTTATTATTATGATTTTTAGAGACATGGTTAAAAGTATACAGTATAATTGCACATTATGGCAATGGACTATTTTGCAATTTTTAATAAAGTCAAGTCCAATTATATAAATTTAAAAAATTACCCGAAATAATACCTGGTATTAATCGGTACTAATACACTATTGTACCAGAACCCAATCAGGTACTAAGTTCGATACGGTATTTGAAACATTGCACCATTCTCTATAAGGATTATATTTCAAAAATCTTTTGAATTTTTGATATATTTTTTCTTTTTAAGTTTTCGCACAACTTAACTAATAAATTATGTTTTTCAAATTTTATATTTTTATTTATCTCTTTTTTATTTTAATTAAAAATACTAAAAAATTTAATCTCATTAATAAATTATATTTGTCAAAATTTAGAATCTTTATTTATTTCCTTATAATTTAATTGAAAATTTTAAATTAGTATTGCTAAAAACTAATTATTTTTTATTATTAATTTATTTAATAAATTGAATTATTATTTAGTATATATAGGTAATTTTGCTTAAGATAATTTAATAATGTATTAAAAATAATATTTAAACTATAAAAATATATGTTTAAAGGACATTAAAAAGTTAAAATAAAGTTATACTCTTTCTATTACTTTTTTTAAGCATAATATAACTTTTACGAGGCTTTAAATAAATAATAATATAGAAATAAAATTATTATTATTATATTTATGTTAAAATTTATGTTAGATTCAATCTTAATTTAAATTATTAGATTTATTATATATTAACAGGGCATTATTAGTTTGTTTTTACTTCAATAAAATATTTTATATTGTATTGTATTTTTACTTATTTTTATAATTTATACTTTTTATTTATTATATACCAATTTTATAAAAATTCAATGCCGATTAAATCTTAAAATTTTTCTTTAACCAGTTCGTAGTCGAGTTTTTAAAACGTTGCTTATTACTTACATAATTCGTATGATTTATCCGCTAACAACTCAAAATTAAGTATGAATTTGGTTTAATGATAATGAACTTTAGTACATAGTGTGTCAACGTCAACTAATCTAAGGTAAGAATCTAACCTCGGGATTCTATCTCAACCTAACCTCGAGAATCTATCTCGTAACTTTTGAGATTAAAAATTATTTCGTAATTCCCAAGGGGTAGATATGAACACAAAGGAGACAAATATGGATTAGATTAGGTTTTTTTTTTTTTTGAGTACAAGAGACAAAAACACACAAAGCCTAGGTAACACTACGCCGAGGAGATAAACTGTCATGAAGATCCCGGATCAAGTGAGGCCAGACAATAGTCGAAGGCTCCGGAAGAAAGTGCAAGCCCGGGCTAGCAAAAGCGGCAAGGGCCGCCATACAATCGACACTCGAATTGCCTACGCGATAAATGTGCTGAAACTGAATCTCTCAAGGTTGACGAAGGAGACTCCGGATACCTGCCACCAAAACAGAAGGGTCATTAGCATGGCCAAAAGAAGAAAAGAGGATGTTGATAACCTCGAGGGAATCGACTTCAAGAATAAGGCGACGATAACCGAGGGCCCAAGCCAATTGGAGACCCGAATGGACACTCCAAAGCTCGGCTTCAAGAGGGGAGCTGCTGCCCACCTGATGGAGAAAACCACCACACCAAAGCCCCTGGCTGTCACAGATGAGCCCGCCGGCAGAGGCGAAACGGTGGCCTGACTTGATAGCGCCATCGGTATTAAGCTTGACCCAGCCCGCGAACAGCGCAGACCACCCAAGATGAGGGTCCACAGGAGGGGATTAGATTAGATTAGGTTTTTCGTGTGTGAGATTTCACTTCTATTCTTAAGACAGGTCAACTAGTACTTTAAGAAATGTCCGTCCATAAAATAAAAGACAGAATCTCCACTAACAGAGAACGTAAGCAAGAAAAGTTAAGGTAACTTTTTTCTATGATACGTAATGCCTATCTGATCAATACAGTTATGATCGTATTATCAGTTTGCTCGACTAATTATTGTCCGTCGATGATACATTTAATGGTTTTGATTAAACAATTAACGGTTTCACACCGCCGACTGATCCTTCTGCGGGACCCACTCCCCTCGATTAGTGTAGACTGTAGAGTGCAGACTGACCTACTTTTCTCGTGAGCAATTGACATATAACTCGCATCATGTTAACACTTTACACTTACTCTTCCTCCCGCTCTCGGTCACCGGTACTTCCCGGTCTCCGGTTGCTTTTAGTTACAACTTGCAGCATATATACACGAACGCACACAGAGCTTCTCTCTAACAGCTAAACTCTTGAGAGAGTTTCACGGAGGGAGTGTGGAGTGTGCGTGTGTGTTTGTTTGGTATGGGCATAGAAGACCTAGAGACGGCTCGAAAAGAGCAAGATTCGATTCCCCAACAAACCACGTCCAATTCTCTACTTACCGACACTCGCTGTTGCTTCTGCTTCCCTTGCTTCGGTTCCCGCCGATCTTCCTCCACTGTCGGATTAGCCTGGTGGGAGAGGATCCGATCGTTGTCTTCCTCCTCTTCGTCACCGTCGTCCAGACTCCGCCTCGAAAAGCGTCCGTGGTGGGCAAGGGGTATTACGGCTTTGAAGAGGATTCGAGAGTGGTCCGAGATCGTCGCCGGGCCCAAGTGGAAAACCTTTATCCGGCGGTTTAATCGGACCAGAGGAGCTGGTTACACTAGGCACGGTAAGTTCCAGTACGATCCTCTCAGTTACGCACTCAATTTCGACGAAGGCCACGGTCAGAACAGCGTTTTCGGCGACGACGATGAATACGGGGGGTTTCGCGACTTTTCTTCCCGTTACGCTTCTATTTCCGGTTCGGGTCGGCCTTTGGCCATGGGCGCGCGTGATAACAAGCAAATAACTCTAAGCGCGTGAAACAACTGAAAGATAAAGGGAATCGAGGCGTTGTGGACGCTAAAATGCGCTTGATAAGGTTGACAGTGGAATGCTGACTCGACGGCGCAAATTAATCGCATCAACTATATAAGTATCCCTTTCTATATTTGCTTATAAAAAGGTTTTTTCAATCGGTTTATTTATATTTGGACAATTGAGGTTAATTTGTAAAGTTAGTGATAGAGTTGCATTCTGTATAGTATGGCTTTTTCCATTTTGTTTATGTATAAATAACAAATTGATCTCTTTTCTTGTTTGTAAATGCTTTCCTCCTCCCACTGTTCACAACTTCATGCGTCTCCTGCAGAGGATATTTACATCTTCCAATGTAAAGATGACAAACCCTAAATCACTTAGAACTGATGCTACTATCTGTTCTATTAAAACTGCAAATAACAGATGTTAATACTACTGGTTTGATCATGAAGATAAACAGAATGAGGACAGTTTTGAATTGCGAACAATCTGCACATGTCAATCAATTGCATATACTAATACTGACCATTACTTGATGATTCACATCCATCAACAGTTGGCGTAAGGGAAGTCATCGGGGACAAAAAAAGGGGAAGGGAATGCAAAACATAAACGGAGCCTTTTTTTTCATTTGCTAACTTTTCTGCTGTTCAGAGACTTTATGTTCATTAGGATGTCGCCTAGAATCCACGGAAAGCTCAAGTAATTCATGATTTTCTGGCTATAAGTTGGATGATAGGTGACATGATACCATGCTGAAGCCATGCGCTGATAGTCCTTTGGTTCACAGTCGCTTTCAAACCACCGTCTGGCCTCTTTCTGCAGGGCCTTCACTGAAACCAAAATTCGGTCCTTCACATCACCATATCTCCGGTTGTCACGTTTCAAGTACATGGGCCGATTTCGAAGATTACCAGTAAG
Organism: Erythroxylum mucronatum; assembly: GCA_027563825.1. NCBI lineage: Eukaryota > Viridiplantae > Streptophyta > Magnoliopsida > Malpighiales > Erythroxylaceae > Erythroxylum > Erythroxylum mucronatum. Next base: position 18,207,064 of record JAOSBP010000007.1, on the reverse strand, counting down.
GATTTCATCCTCACGCTTTGCTTCGTAATAATTCATCAGTGCACTCAGTTTCTCCACATACATGTCTATGTGATTTGATGCAATTTTAATGAAGTCCTCAAAACCCTCCACTTCAAGATCATGGTCATAAGCTGAGTCAGCAAGCTTCTCTGAAGAAACAAAGTTAGATCTTTGTTGTGAAGCGGAATCAAGAGTTGCCCGATAAAGTTTTCCTAGTACTCTATCGGATATGTACATCCTTTTGTCTAGTCTCTCCATGAAGTCTGGAAATTCCTTTGGTCTTAGATACTTTGGCATCTCGGCTGGCGCTCCAGTCTTTGCAAAATCAACTGCCATGGAGTGAAGATCTGCCAACATCAAACATTCTTTACTTCGAGCTTTCTCAGGTTCACGGTCAGCGTGAACTAAATGGGCAGTAGAGATGGCACCCAAAGTATCATTTATCATATAATCAACAAAAAACTTCTGAATTTCCTGCCAATTTCATTAAAGAAGCAGCTGATACTCATAGCTAAGAACAGATACTGATATTTTATATTCAGATATGCTCTGTCAGTTCTAGTTTACCTCTAGTGTTACATTGTGATCCATTATGCGAGGTCTTCTGCCAAAGTAATCCATTGGGGTTTCAATTTGGCATGGGATAAGATCCTTGTCCCAGCATATGAAATAAAGATCTCCATCAAGATCACCACCAGAGCATTCATTTGGATGGGGCCTGTGAAAAATATCTTTTTACAATCCTTTATAAAATGACATCTCCATCAATAAAGATCCTCACCTCTTAATCTTGCAAGGTAAATTAATCAAGCTATATTTTCTTTCCAATAGTATTTATCTTAACCTAAATGAGGAAACTTTAAAATAAAACAATCCTATATTAACTCAGCCCCTATTAAGAAAACTGACAAATGCATAAAATTGAGGAAGACTACCTACTATGGAAAATAAATACTTTGACACACTAGCACTAACGTTAATCTTATTCTCCATCAATTTATTTCTACCCATGCATACAACAAAAGCTAATGTCAATTTTTGGAACATGAAAAGCAACATTTTTAATGATACGACGCCAAGATGTTCAATATTTTATACAACAAAGGATGTCAAAAAAGCATTATTTCAAAGAGCATAGATGCATTTATATATGATAACCCAAGATAATGGGCCAAATTAATATCTAGTCAATCACATTAACTATTATCATTATCAAATGCTTGTACATAAACATAAAAAGATCACAGGGAGATACAAAATTGTTACCAGCATAAAAGGGTAACAATTCCAGTAGTTTACCCTTAGGGAAACAGCTGAAGGTTTTGATAAATTCCAAAAGAATTAATCGAGATCAATTCACTGGAAGCAATAATACCTTTTGCCTTTCTGTGGGAAAATAAGGCAATCTACCAAACCCTTTTTCTCTAGTTCCACCTGATAGACAGCCTCCAGCACTCTGATGTCTCCAGGGTGAAGACATGGATTCTTTGTGACAACTACCTTTCCCACCACTACAGATGTTGTTTCATCTACCTTCTGAAAAAAGCTCTGATCCCTGCTTTGTAGCTCTGCTTTTGTCAAGGTCACACAGATATAAACTTGGCCATAATCCAATATACCAGTTTCATCCAAGCAACCAATCAGGACACGGCCCTTTGGAACAAATATCCGGCATCTACTCCGTAAGTCCAGCAAGAAATTTTCACGATAAGCTTGCAGCATCATTGAGAGATAAGGTTCCACATTGGGCTCATAACCCTGATGCAACATCATCACAAGAATGTTCTTAGAATCAGCATAGGACAAACTCTCCAGGACGTCTAAAGCTACCTCTCTATCAGTCAGCATTTTGGCCAACAGGCGCAATTGATCATCTTGCAAACCCTCAAATATTTCATCCTTCACTCCTAAGGTTGACAAGAGGGAGATGATCTCTCGATTTAAATAGCAAGGCAATGGCTCACTCCAGCTAGTGACATTAAGCATCCTGTTTTCTGATTCAAATTTAAGCATACTACCACGCAAAGATAGCTTGTGAGAGGATTCACAATCAACTGTAATAACACCTTTGTAGCCACCATAACGAATTTGAAATGCTGAGGGAGTGGCCCTCAATCTGCATTTTTCAGCCACTTGCCTAGCAAAAGAAAGAGAAATTTTACCTATACCATCAGAGAAGCAATAATCAATGTCATCAGTAGTAACTTCAATATCAGGGATAATCTCAACATCTTGCTCAGGAACAACAAAAGTTTGGATAGAAGAACTGAATAGTTGGCCCATCCTTGCTGCACATTTGGACACAATACGAATCTTGTTAAAGCAACCCATCCATTCTCTGATATCTTCTGCTCTCAGGTTTTCATTAGAAGCAAACATCCAAACAGAATTGGATCTCAGCTGACTAGCTGAGAAAGCCAGAAACTCATACCTTTTTGCTCCAATCACAATCCCATCCCAAAGAATAGACAATATTCTATGATATATTCCAGTTTTGTATGGTTTTGAAAACATGCCTTGCCGAATACTTGCAGAAATGGCATTTGCAGGAAGCTTACTCCAATCTTCTTCAACAAAGGTGACTCTCATAAAGTCTGAAGCATAGGATGCAAAGTTTTTTACAACATAATTAGAAGTTTCAAGCTCTGGACCCATACAATATATCTTTGATGGTGTAATTAAAGCCCTATAACAACTCATTATATTATGATCAGTTAAGCTTTTATTCACCGACAAGCAAGGTTGTTTAAGGTTTCTCCCTGGAACATGCAACTGAATTTTCACAAAGGACAGAACATCATAACAAGTTGAGTTTGACTTCTGCAACTTTTGTAGAATCATAATAGCAGTGTCTTCATCCACAGTACTAAGGATCTTAATCACATCAGAATCAATAGACGCAAGACTAATCTTTTGAGTATGAACAAGAGAGTTTAGCAGGAAAACAATGTCATGTGATAGAATAGCATTAGGTGCACATTTTATCAGTGGAACTATCTCAGATGGAGAATGAAATTCTTCTCCATCTTCTAAAATCAAGTCTTTCACATCTGCTTTATAATAGGGAAAGCTTGTAAAAATATCTCCATTTAAAAATTCTTCTTCAATTTCCCAACAAAATGAAGTTGATTGTCCAATAGACTTCACAGCTGAAAAGTCTGTTGTGCGAACCCAAAGATAGTCAAAATCCTCCTTGCAGATATGGTATCGATCATTCCTAAACTTCAAATCTATATCCGGTCCACACACCTTTTTATAGATTTTTGGCCCATACCTGAGCTGAAAATACAAAAGGGAGGAAGTTCTTTTTCAGGAAACTCAGAAGCTTGAGTTTGAGAAACAAGAATCTAGGCCATCAAATTAGGAAACTAGCATAATCACAAAAAACAGGAATTCATTAGAACATTAATGTGGAAATTTTAAAAAGAAAATAAATAGAAAGCCAATTAGCAAGGTCTCATCTACTGAAGTTTATCCCTCTTTTAACCCAAGCTGTTGTTGTTGCAGTGAAAATGCTATTCTGCAAACTTATCTTGACCAGTAAGTAAAACAGATAATTTTCAGCAATTTGAGAAATATTTTTCGTTCTAAGCATTTTGTTTCATTTAAGTGACAAATTCTAATCTAACAAGAACTTTCCTTTAGAATTAATCAAGCGTTTCTAGTGACAATCTTCTCTGGTATTCAACTCAAACATTTCATAAGGAACTGATGGTAAAATCAAGCAATAACAGTGATCCCATTAGGTTCCAAATAGGGACATAAATTTGATAAAGGCATCAGCCTTTTTTGACCATATGAAAAAAGAACAGTTTGTAAATCATCCTGCACCAATATAGATCGGTAACACAAAATACCCCAGAATCAGAATGGTCCATTGGCTGTCCCAAGGCAAAGGGTGGGAAGGTAATCAAAATGCAAATGCAAAAACAATGTAACACTGCAAACATATAATTTCAGCAATGATTTACCAAGCAAAACCAAACAACCCAAAACATTAGGCCAAAAAGTTGGTCCTTCTCTTTCTTCTCATCTTAAATCAGTGTTCCTTCAATCATAACCTCAAAATAAAAGAATAAATTCCCACCACACTATACCTTTAAGAGAAGTGCATTGATTTTATCACCTCCTAAACAGCAACCAAAAGCCTCCAAAATATCCTCAAATGTCACCTCCAACCTATAACACTCCCCATTAACCCAGACCCAAAAATCCACTCTCCTTCTCTCAGGCATCACCAAGCCTCTCACACCCTCCCAGCTCTCCAACACACACATGCAACGTTCTTCTCTCATGAAACCCACATGCAAATCCCCCTTCTCTACTCTGTTATACGGCTGGACAGGCCATGGAATGATGTCATCATAGGTCTCTGAAATGTTGAGCTTGTGGGATTTGAAGATGAGCTTGTCTTGGATATAAAAGGACAGAGCTTCGTGCTTGAAGTCGAGAGAAGTAAATTGAACGCGACCAAAGCCACGAGACTTCCAGTTCTTGTGCTCTGTCAAGATTTCCAAGGCAAAGACAGAGTCAGGGCCGAGCTGGGATTCTAGATAACGTAGGAGGTCTTCGGCTATGACTGTTTTTGGGATGTTTGAGACGGCCACTGTCGCTCTCTCCATAACTTTTACCAGAGCGAGAGAGAGGGACGGGGGCCAAACTTTTGGTATGCTCCGATTCAAGGTTTTGGATTTCGTACCAAACCGGCCATAGCCGAAAAAGGGTACAAATAAGAATGTTAGTGGGTTTTTAACCCGAATAATATCCGCACTCTCCGACTCAAAAAATAGATATGAAGGCTAGAAAATAAATTTTAAATGAATGTTGAAAAAGTAGATGTGGATATGGATTTAGATATGGGTCTAATGATAACCCGAACTATAGATACCCATATCTTACCCGTTTTTTATTAACTCTATTTTTTCTATTTTTCTTGAATATTTTTAGTTAAATATAAAATATTAATATTTTATGAGAAGAAATAACTTTAAAATCTCCACTTTACTCCTCAGTACTCACATTTTCATCATATTTTATTTTCTTATAAGATGATAATAATGTAAATGATATGGAAATGGAGTTTTGAATGTTGTGGAGTTCACACAAAGACAATTTGAAACTTTGATTATTTCAATATTTGTTCCAGTTCTAAATTGTGGAAAAAAAAATTATGTTGTCTTTGTACTAGACATTATAATTTTTATTATTTCAATTTTATGATTTTTTTAATATATACAAATCAAAATCTTAACTTATTATTATTAAAGTAATTTTGATTTGGAGTGTTCGCAAAAATCTGTTCTTTATATTTTCTATTTAGAAGTTATATTTTTATGTGTTATACAACTCGATGGATATCCAAAAACTCGAACAACCCAATAGATTTGAATATGGATAATAAATCGTAAAAACCGATGGATATGGATATAGATATAGATTGAGTCATAAAAAATAGATATAGATATGAGTAGAGTAAAATTGGAATCGAACCCTACCCATTATCATCCTTAAGTACAAAGCGATTTCGTCTGGCATTTGGTGTGGGAGGCATACCCTGTTTTAAACAGCATTAAGCTCACAAAAAACTAACAAAAAATATACGCACATGGCAATAAACTTTACACAAATTCTGGCACAAATAAGATGACATATATTATTTCCTTCTTCTTTTTTTGAAGAGCGACATATATTATTTCTTATCTTTAAAAAAACGCCTATATCTAAATGATAAGAGGGCTAATTCAACTTTGAATCATACAAAATATAAAAACTCAGAAAAATAAATATATAAAAACACAAAACGTCAAAAACTATAAGATTATTAAGTATAAAAATTCAATTTTGATATAAACCCAACAATATCAAATATAAAGAGATCGATATATTAAAATCTAGAAAACATTAAACACTAAATTAAATAAAGAAACTAATATCAAAAGTCAAAAATCATAAAAACAAAGTTTTCAAAAAACTCAAGAAAACTTAGAAAATAATCATATAGAAGAGACTGATTAATCAAAAACTATACCTAAATAGAGGAGATTGCGGAAAAAGAAGAGAGAATTAGAGAAAAAGAAAGAGAGCGCGCAACCTAGAGAAAATAGAAAGAGAGAGTGAGGTCAATGGCTGCTTTCAGTGTGAAGTTTCTTTCCCTTCTTTTTTTTCCTTTTTAATATATTTTGTGATAATTTATTTAATTAATTTTTAAAAAAAGGGAATTGATAAGTGACTTATATAAGAATATTTGTCTATAGACTTTGACTTTTCCACTTTTCTTAATTTTTAATACTACTTTTTATTTATATATTTTATTAATTTAATTTTTAATAATTTTAATTTTATGATTTAAAATTAAGACTTAAAAATAAGTTTTATTTAAATATATGGTAAATTATCATAATTTGAATGGTCATAATAAATACGATGTTAATAATAATTTTTATTAAAACAGAAAATTGAGTAAAACTAAGAAGGTGTTTTGTTGATGAGTTTGGGAAGAAGTTAACGGGTAAAGAATAAAAAGTGGGTGGGTGGTTGTTGACTATCATTACAAGGGTGATAATTTGATATCTCACTGTTGGAGAATCCTCCATTTAGTAGAAGAATGAAATTCATTCTTTAGTGGTGGCTTTTTAAAAAAAATATTTTTAATACTAATTAATTACAATATAATTAATTAAAATATTATTAATAAGTAATTCATTACATTTTAATTAATTAAAATATAATTAATTAATTACAATATAATTAATTAAAATATAACTAATTAAAATAATATAATTCATTAATTATATAATATTATAATTAATCAAAATATAATTAATTAATTACAATATAATTACTTAATTACAATATAATTAATGAAAATATATTTCATTCATTAATATATTGTAATTAATATATTGTAATATAATTAATTAAAATATAATAAATTTTTATTTCTTAATTTTTTTACAAATCAACCACCATTAATAATGGTATAGTGATCATTCATTCTTCTTAACCAACTATCATAATTATAATGATAATATATATTCTCATTTCTTATCATATTAATTATCGTTCCTATTATCATTCTCTCGTACGAATCAACTTCTCCCTAAAGTAAAGTATGCAAATATCAAATAAATCATGATCTTTTTTGTAATTAACAATTTTTAATTTTTAATTTCAGAAAATCAGAAGATTGAATACGACTCTGTACATGTTCTGATTCAACAATTGACACGATTTTTTTTTGGATTTTCACTATTTTTCCCCTTATATATTGTAGAAATTTACATGTAGTACTTTCTTGGAAATTACAATATATATATATATATATATATATATATATATATAAGAAAATAAAACATAAAAACACATGCTATGATTAGCCAGCAACCAGTCCAATTAAAAAAAACAATAATTTAATTCGATTTTTATTTGATCATCCAAAAAGTTTATCAAACTCAAATTCGAACAAGTTAAAACATTCGAATACAATTCCGATCAAATTAAGTTTTTAAGAAGTAATTTTATTTAATGTATTAAAAACTAAATTAAAATTTAAAAATTCAACCACTTTTTTTTAATCAAAAATTCAACCAATGTTAAACCATCATTTACCATCCAACAGGTCAAAAGCACTCAAATCCGCCTTGATAGAATTACTATATCAGCAAGACAAAATTTTGACACAACTTAGAAGTTTGGTATTCAACAAAAGGGCGTTGCAGAGGTCATAATTTTACCCATCTACCAGTTGCCCATGTGTGCCCGTGTAAGGATTTTTGGAAACTAAATCTTCTGTTCAGTTTTACTCTGTCTTATTCTGTCTGACGAAATCTCAGTCATTTATTTTGCAGGACCCACGCAGGTCTCATGCGGGCCCTGTTAGGTATTGGCCTGAATTATTTCCGGGTCAATTTTGAAGCTTATGGATGAATGTAGAATCTTATGGATGAATCTTGAAGATAAGGATGAGTCAAAGAAGTAT
>JAOSBP010000007.1:18164476-18174933 GCA_027563825.1 Erythroxylum mucronatum | reverse complement strand
AACTCTCGAGCCGTTATGTGTGCATTTGCATTATGAAGTGTTATGATTGATGCATCCATGTTTTGGAAATTGTGATTTTGACTTTGAAATGTGCTTTATGGATTTCAAGCAAAGTTTCTGCAAGAAAAGAAAGAAAAATGTTTCAAAAGGTTACGATCATTTATTCGTTTTAAACTGTTACCCATTGAGCGCAAGCTCACCCCCCTTCATTCCCATCCACAGGTGATGAGAAGAAGATCGGGTGAACGAAAGTGAAGGATTTTTATACCTATGTATTTGCATTCGGATCTTTATATTAATGTTGTATTGTGGCGTGTGAATGCCATTGAGATTTTTAGTAAGTACTAATTCATCATATGTATGTATAAAGGTTTTGTGTATTAAAATGAGTTATGTATTTGTGTATGAAGCTGAGATGAAAATTTGTGTAGGATTATAGAATGTGAAATGGTATATGGGATTGAATTCTGACGATGGATATTGATTTGAGATTATTGAAGTGTTAGGTATAGAATTGTGTTGATTGTGGTTGTTTTCCGGACAGGAGGTCCGATGACTTTATGTGATTGGGTTTGGTTTATAGAAGTGTGTTTTGATTTGTAGAATTTTTGGGTCTCTTAGGTTGCAGCCGTTATGCTGCCCGATTTTCGATAAAATTCGGTTATGGCAAAATATAGTGAGTTGGCATGGTTCAATTTCCAAGAGGGAAATTGTATTGTTTCGATTTGTATAAGATTGATTAGAATGAATTTGAAAGGATTGAAAAAGAAAGAGAATGAAAAGAAAAGAAAAAAAAATATACTGGACTTCAGATTGGATAAGTCTAAGGTTTCCAACGCGATAGTCTTATATGTTCCCGTTTCGGATGTCGGACTCTATGGAAATCTGTTCTTCGTGATTCGTTCCGATTTGTGTTTCGGAAATTCGTTTCAGTTCGTATGGAATTCGATCCGCCTTCGATTTCTTTCGCCTTGTGTTTTCGAATCGGAATTGCTTCCGATTCGATTTCGCTTCGAATTTGACTTATTTGCTTTGATTTCGTTAAGTTTGTGCTTCGAGGTTGGGATTCGGAAACGGGTCCCAACAATCTTGCTTTAAGGTCTTCATGACAGTTGTAGATCTCGAAGTCCTCTTTCTAATCGTCTAAAAATGAGATCAATCCGATATTGTGTGGGAAAGTTATGGAATTCGTGCCAAAATAGGTTCAATTTGATTGTGGTCATAAACTTGGGTGCTTCTTTTGACCATAACTTCTTCTCTAGACCTTCAAATGACTTGATTCTTGAAGCAATAGGTTCCTAAAAACTTTTCTTATATCTACATGAAAATTTGTATTAATTGGTGTTGAATTGAAAAAGATTGATCAAAGGAAAGTGTGGGAGTCTGTTGAGACAGTGTAAATGGGATTAGTTTTACTAAGCATACTTCAATGTTTTGATTAGATTTGGACCTGAAGGATTCCAAAGGAGATGATTTTTGATTTGCAGTAAACTAGAGAAATAGGGCTACAAATCATATGAAGAAGCTGAATCTTGATTCAGTCTCTAAGGTGTTAAAGTTTTGGATGGAAATTGTACATAGTAAATTGGTTTTGCTTAAGAACAGTCTGAAAATGTTTGAGGTATATCTTCCAATCTACTAAACCAAATTAAGTGATTTTGGTGTCAATGGAATCATAAGACATAAAGGAACACTTTTCTAGAAGAGAGTATGATTCAAATTACTTCAGCTTCACTTTCTGATTTTAATGAGAATAGTAGACTCGAAAGTGTGACTTGGAAAAAAAGATGAGTTTTGTTATGAGAATGATTTTGTGATGGATTAATACCCGGGATTGTCATGAACATGCATTGTACATCTTTCATTTCATTCATGTGCATTATTAAACACCAATGATTGTACAAATTGTGATATATGTGTATGTTATTTGTTATAAAGGAGCAACTGGAATGTCAACTCACAGACGTTGCTGGAACTTCCAGGCACTAGCTTCGGGAGCAGTTGGTGAGTAACTTAGGAGTCGCTGGAAAAGGGCTTTATAAGGCCCAGTGTCTCACCTTGGGGAGCTCTAGTACTATTTGTGAAGAAGAAAGATGGGACTTTGAGGTTATGCATCGATTATAGGCAACTAAATCGGGTGACAGTGATGAATAAGTACTCACTGCCTAGAATCGATGATTTACTTGATCAGTTGCAGGGAGCTCAGGTGTTTACTAAGCTAGATTTGAGGTCAGGATACTAGTATTTGAATATAGCTAAGGCTGATGTACCTAAGAGTGCATTCAGGAGCAGGTATGGGCACTTCAAGTTCTTAGTGATGCCGTTTGGGCTAACTAATTCCCCGACAGCTTTTATGGCCTTGATGAATACGGTGTTTCAGCCCTACCTAGATCGATTTGTGATTGTGTTTATTGATGATATCTTGGTGTATTCGAAGAGAAAAAAGGAGCATGTTGAGCATCTGAGAGTCATCTTACAGTGTATAAGAGAGAAACAGTTGTATGCTAAATTCAGTAAGTGTGAATTTTGGCTAGATCAAGTTGTGTTTCTGGGACATACAGTGACTGGAGATGGCATAAAAGTAGATCCAAAAAAGATAGAGGTAGTGATGGATTGGGAAGCTCCGAGAAATGTGTCAGAGATCCGAAGCTTCCTAGGATTGGCTGGTTATTACCGGAGGTTTGTCGAGGGATTTTCTCTAATCTCGACCCCTCTGACAAAACTTCTGAGGTAGAATGTAGTGTTCAGATGGAATGAGGAGTGTCAGAAGAGCTTTAAAGAGCTGAAACATTAGTTGACTACTGCACCAGTGTTGATCATTCCATCGGGGACCGGAGGATATGTAGTGTACAGTGATGCGTCGCATCAAGGATTGGGGTGTGTACTGATGCAGTATGGTAAGGTGATTGCTTATGCATCGAGACAATTAACTCACGAGATCAATTATCCAGTACATGATTTAGAGTTAGCTACAGTGGTCTTTGCTCTAAAAATTTGGAGACATTATTTGTATGGAGAGACTTTCCAGATATCCACTGATCATAAAAGTCTAAGGTATTTACTGAGTCAGAAAGAGTTGAACTTGAGGTAGAGGAGATGAATTGAGTTACTAAAAGATTATGATTGCATTATTGAGTATCACTCGGAGAAAGCTAATGTGGTGGCAAATGCTTTGAGTAGGAAGTCTCACATCAGTGCAGCTCAGATTCAGTTATCGAGGCTACCTAATTTGATACATTTGAGAGCTCTAAATGTGGAGTTGAATTTGGAGCAAGATAGGGCCTTGATTGCTACTATGAAGTTGAGATCAATGCTATAATACAGAATTAGGAATGTCCAGGGTAAAGATCCTGATATGGTAAAGCTTATAGAGAAAGTGAAGGGAAATCCAGATTCTGAGTTTGAATTAAGGGATGAGACATTGTGGTTGAAGCAAAGGCTATGTGTGCCTAATGTGAATGATCTGAGGAAGGAGATACTTGAGAAAGCTCATATGTCCACCTATGCTATGCACCCTAGTACTACTAAGATGTATAACACATTGAAGCAACATTTCTGGTGGCCTGGAATGAAGAAGCAAGTGGCGGAGTGTGTGACTAAGTGTTTGACATGCCAACAGGTGAAAGCGGAGCACCAGGCTCTAGTAGGGAAGCTCCATTCATTACCCATTTCAGAGTGGAAATGGGAATGGATCACTATAGACTTCATTATGGGATTGCCTAAGACTCCGAGGCAGCATGATGCGATTTGGGTCATAGTGGACCGATTAACTAAATCGACCCATTTCTTACCAGTGAGAGAGAATAACTCACTTGATCAGTTGGCTTGGAGATATGTGGATGAGGTGGTGAGATTGCATGGGGTTCCAGTGTCTATAGTATCAGACAAGGATCCCAGATTTACTTCCAAAAATTCTAAATCAATAATTTCACTATCCAAATCAATTTTCAATACCAATAACCCACAATTCTCAAAAACAATTACATTTATTAACAATTATACCCGGAATGTCAATGAATGCATGTACATTTATTTTCATGTGCAAAAAGTTCATTATTCACATATATGTGACATACAATATGCATAAGCATGCAAATTCATTTCTAAACTCTCATTGTTCACTTATATTTACTATTCTAACCGTCCCATAGATAAGGGGATGTTACATTTGATCCCGGATGAGGAAGATAAATGTAGGCGGTTTAAGGATGTATTGAACATGGAGACAAGGACAAGGATGGCTATTACAAATCTGAATAGTTTTACTGAACTACGAGATGCTTCGATTTGGATTGAGTAGTTACTGAGAGATGAACAAGGGGAACATAGACAGGAGTTTTGGATTACGGTGCAAGGTGACTTTCAAGCTGATTCTAACAGGAAATTTAGTAAACATTAGAATAGATCATCGCGATCACAGTCGAGATCGAGGCAATTAGGGTTTAGACCTAAAGGCGGTTTTATTCATTCTGATGGTGGTAAAGGTCAGGCAACTGGAGGACAAACTTATGGTGGACAAATACAACATATTTCCAGTTGTGAATACTGTGGAAAAAGACAAGGTGGAGTATGTTGGAAGGTATTGGGAGCTTGTTTGTGTTGTGGCTCCTTAGAGCATCAGATTTGGAAGGTATTGAGAGCTTGTTTGTGCTGTGGCTCCTTAGAGCATCAGATTAGAGACTGTCCAACAAATTTAAGAGCATAGTTTGGAGTGAGAGAAGGATCAATGGCGGAGATGACTGTCCAATAGAGCAAAGCCAGTGGAGCAGGATAGAGAGGCAGAGGTAGGGGTAAAGCTAATTCAGCAGGTCCTAGTGTTAGGACTGAGGTAAAGAATAACCAACCAAAGTCTCAGGCCAGGATCTTTGCTATTACTAGACAGGAGGCACAGAATTCTCCAGATATTGTTGCAGGTGTGTTACATGTCTTTAATTTTGAGGCTTTTATATTGCTAGATCCCAGATCTACACATTCATTTATTACCCCACATCTAGCATCTAAATTGCATTGTGTGAGAGAGATGTTGAAATTTAGCTTAGAGGTGAGAACTCCAGTAAGTAGTACTACAATGATTGGAGAAGTATGTAGAGGGTGTATTATTTGGGTTGACCAGGCCAAATTGAAAGCCGATTTGACAGTACTACAGTTGAAAGAGATAGACCTTATTTTAGGTATGGATTAGCTTACTGTTCATAGGGTTGTGATGAATTGTTACACTAAAGAAGTTATTCTTGAATCTTCTACTCAACCAAGGGTGATTTTCGAGGTGTTAGTCAAGCAGTGCTAGCCAGATTTATTTTATCAATGAGGGATTTTAGACTGATTTGAAGTTGATGTGAGGCCTATTTAGCCTATGTGACTGATTCCCGAGTTGCGCAGATATTACAGGATATTCCTATTGTTAGGAAATTTCTAGATTTTTTCCCACTATATTATCAAGATTACCACCGAATGGGAAGATAGAGTTCACTATGGACCTTGTCCTAAGTACTGCTCTTATATCTATTCCTCCTTATAGGATGACACCTGTGGAACTTAAAGAACTTAAGACTCAGTTGCAATAGTTGTCAAATAAAGGTTTTATCAGACCCAGTGTGTCACCTTGGGAAGTTCCTGTTTTGTTTGTAAAGAAGAAGATGAACTTTGAGATTGTGTATTGATTATAGGCAATTAAATCAAGTGACAGTGAAGAATAAATATCCCTTACCGAGAATAGATGATTTACTCGATCAGTTATAAGGAGCTCAGGTGTTTACTAAACTGGATTTGAGGTCAGGGTATTATCAATTGAAAATAACAGAAGTTGATGTACCAAAGAGTGCATTCAGAATCGGATATGGACACTTCGAGTTTTTAGTGATGCCTTTTAGATTGACAAATGCTCCAACTACTTTTATGGTATTGATGAATAAAGTATTCCAACCTTACTTAAATCACTTTGTTATTGTATTCATAGACGATATCTTGGTGTATTCAAGGAGTAGAGAGGAACATTCTGAGCATTTGAGGTTAATTTTACAGATAATGAGAGAGAAGCAATTATATGCCAAATTCAGTAAGTGTAATTTTTGGCTTGATCAGATGGTGTTCTTGGGTCATATAGTGTCTGGACAGGATATACAAGTAGACCTAAAGAAAGTCGAGGCCATGATGAAATGAGAAACACGTAGAAATGTGTCAGAGATTCGAAGTTTTCTTGAGTTAGCAGGTTATTACAGGTGGTTTGTTAAAGGGTTCTTATTGATCTCAGCCCCTTTGACAAAGCTTCTGAGGAAGGACGTACCTTTTCGATGGATTGATGAATGTCAAAAGAGCTTTGATGAGTTAAAACATCATTAACTACGACACCGGTGTTAGCTATTCCATCTGGATTTGGAGGATATGTTGTATACAGTGATGCTTTACACTAGGGATTAGGGTGTGTTTTGATGCGGTATAGTAAAGTGATTGCTTATGCTTCGAGACAGATAAGGCCTCATGAGTTCAATTATCCAGTTCATGATTTAGAGCTTGTTGCAGTAGTGTTTGCTTTGAAAATTTGGAGACATTATTTATATGGCGAAACGTTTCAGATTTTTACGGATCATTGAAGTTTGAGATATCTATTGAGTTAAAAGGAACTTAATATGAGACAAAGGAGGTAGATTGAGTTGCTTAAGGATTATGATTGCATGATAGAGTATCGTCCAGGTAAGGCTAATGTTGTAGCCGATGCATTAAGTAGGAAATCTAATGGCAATGTAGCATAAATTCAAGCATCGAAGTTACCAAGTCTAGTTCAACTGAGAGCATTGAATGTTGAGCTAAGTTTGGGACAAAATGAAGCATTGTTAGCTATGTTGAAGCTTAGATCGATATCACTTGAAAGGGTCAAAATAGCTCAAAGCAAAAACCCATAAGTAGTGAAAATTGTAGAGAAGTTAAAACATAATATGAGTTCTAAGTTTAAGTTAAGAAATAATACATTGTGGTTGAATAAGAGATTATATGTACCAGATATTGATGGTTTAAGAAAGGAAATTTTTGAGGAAGCACACATAACAACCTATTTTATGCATCATAGAACTACCAAGATGTACAATACTCTGAAACAACAGTTTTGGTGATCAAGGATGAAGAAGCAAGTGGCTGAGTATGTTTCCAGGTGTTTGACATGCCAATAAGTTAAGGTAGAGCATCAGGCCCCAGTTAGGAAATTGCAGTTATTACCTATTCTACAGTGGAAATGAGAGAGGATTACAATGGATTTTATTATGAATTTGTTGAGAATTTCGAGGCAGCATGATGCCATATAAGTCATTGTTGACAGATTAACAAAATCAACTCATTTCTTACCTATTGAGATAATAACACACCAGATCAGTTAGCTCAGAGATATGTAAATGAGATAGTGAGGTTACGTGGGGTCCTGGCGTCTATTGTATCAGACAAGGTATTTTTTAGAGTGTCCCCATGTAACCTGTCACCAATAGGTAATTTAGTAATGTTAGGAGGGCATGAATGAAGTACTAACAAATTACATCTTGCTCATAAGTTTAAGAGTTCCTACAAAAGAACAGAGGTTTCACTGATAAGATTAAACTCTTTAAACAACATAGTCATGATTTTTCATTCTTAAATATTCAAAACCTAAAGCTATTGTGTATGGTTTAAACCAGAAAATGTCATGAGGATAAAACCAAATATTTACTACTCTTCATGCAGACCATGATTGTGGGCCAAATCTGTAGCTTTTGTCATGATCATAGCCTATCTGTCATGATCGTGGTCTGTGTTATGGCCCAGATTTCCTCCAAAACTCTTCCGCTCTTTGATATTGAACCTGAAATACTAGCAATCACATCAAGGTACCTCAAAAACATAATATTTAAGCTCAAAGACTTGTACTAACCCATAAAACACAAATAAATCACAAACTAACACAATTTTAACCTAAACACATACCAAGTAATCAAATTAACAACTAAACACATATCAAACTATACCCTAAAATACGATGCAATTTGCAGTTATCAAAATACTATAGGGATTAAGTTTACTAGCTAAATAGATGTCACTATCTCTGTTGTCCAAATTTTGTGCATGTATCATTGCCTTTTCCTTCAATATTCTCATAATCTCTTTCATTTTATTATTCAACAAAACCTACTCTTCAATCTTTTCACAAGTATTAAAAGGTGTTTCATTTCTTCTTCAATTGAAATAAACTTTGCTTCAAGTTTTTATTGCCCTTATGCCTTCTTCTTGTTTTGTTGCCACCATTTAGGATACCCTATCAATTTGAAGCAGTTCTCCTTTATTCCCATTTCGATGCTAATGATCACAATGAATTTTATCCCTTTTGTTTTTACTTTTATAAAAAAATCTTTTTGCTACCTTGATTCTATTCCTTTGAAACCAATGATATTTTATTGCTTAATTATGTAAACCTCTAACTAACCTCTCTTTGTGACTCAATCCAAAGTACCATTAAATATGCCTTACTGAAAATAATTGTTCTTGCAATAGCAAACTTGCTCATAATCTTCATAGAGCCCCATTAAAAACTAAATTAGTTGTGTTCTACTTACCATTTCCTCCACGTGCTTCTTGGAATAAATAATATTTGAAAATAAAGAATAATATTAAAGAAAATTCTCCAAAAGGAGTTACAATTGAGGCTTTTATCCTTTACAACTCCTATGAGGAACATGCAGTGCAAAGAACTCATTACATTGAGCCTAACTAATTAAATTAGCCAACAAGATATAAGCATTTAGTATATACATTTTCTTTTAAGGTCTAGGATTATCTTAATTCAACAAAGCATATAGATGAGCTCTGTAAAGACTCACTTTGAGGCGTGTCTTATGTTACCTATAATTGAACCTCATTCTTTTCCTTGTGTATGAATGGAATTTGGTAACATAAATTGCTATATTCAATCAGATAAGTAGTTCCTCCTGGTCTCCTTTTGGCATATTTGTTAAGCAAATCTCCATCTACAGGCCATTTGTGAGGAAGTTAAGCTGATGCTGACGTTTGATACAATGATTTCTTTCATCCATTCAATTGTGTTTTAATAGAAGACTCTCTTATATAAGGAATTGTTGTTGAATATTTGATCACTCTTTTCCTTCCATAGGACATAAATACTATCACATAGTGAAATCTTAGTGATAACATAATCTTCATCATTTAAGTAGAACTTCTTAGTTGCCTATGAGATAATTTGACCCACATTCTCTATATTGCATAGTGGCTATTCATCTTTTAGATTGAGAACCATAGGTCTTTGGAGAATTCACATTTGAAGAATACTTGATCCATATTCTCTTCCTTAATGTTGCATAAATTACAGATGGTGGACAAAGACAGTGAGCCTTTAAGTGTGTTAAGAATATAAAGTCTATCCGTAATAGCAAGCTGCCAAATGAAGGAGAGTTTGTAAGGGATTTGCTTGGACCAAATAAGCTTCATTTAAGGAACCTTAGGAGATGGATCCCTGAACACTTTTTATCCTAACTTATTGTTAAAGATACCAGATGAGAGTCTAGACCACACAATTAATTAAGATTGTATCATGGAGGATTATCTTTGATAATGCTGAAGTCCCTTGCCTCACATGTCAATTATTGCCTTTGATTAGTTCAATAACTTTTCCTTTGGTTTCATCTTATGCCTTAGATGAAAAGTTTGAGGAATCAAGTAGAGAGGGCCAATTACACATCAATTATCATACAATATCTAAATATTTTGTCCATTTCCCTATAGTACACTAGATCTCCTTGCACAATTCGCACCTTAAGTTTATAATTTGAAGCATTAATCAAGACATATCAGCTTTAGGCTTTATTTCCTAGAAGTTGTGATCCTCCAAGTAGTTATGAACTTATTTCACCTATAAAGTTTCTCTGTTCACAAGTATTTTCCATATTCTGTTTGAAGGAACTTTGTTGCTAAGCGTATAGGCCATAGTCAAGTCCTCCCCATCAATAAGCAATCTAATGTCATCTGACTTCACTTCTACATGCGGATTCTTAAATGCATCTCCTGATCATGTAGTTTCTTAGACAAATGGTTATACTGAAGTATTAGATGTCTCTATAGTTAATAAATGGGAGGTACATTGCCCTCTCCAAACATGTCATATAACTCACTCCAAATTTCTCTAGAATTTAGGGGGTGCTTGTTTGGTGGGTATGAAAAAAAGAAAATGGGTATGGAATGAAAAATTAAGTTTGGTAAGAGAATATCATTATAGAGGTATTATTTTCATTACCCATTTTTGGGTAATACCCCATTCCTCCCATAATATAGAGGAATGGGTATCATTGTTATACAAGGGTATGATTGTTATAATTAATTAAAATATAACTAATTAAAATATAATTATTAATGAATTAAAATATTGTAATTAATTTAACTACAATATAATTAATTAAAATATAATTCATTCATTAATTAAAATATTGTAA
>JAOSBP010000007.1:18126961-18145275 GCA_027563825.1 Erythroxylum mucronatum | reverse complement strand
TGCGGGGCCCACGAGATTACGTGTGGAGCCCACAACTATTTACTATTCACTATTACTATTTACTATTTACTATTTACCATTAACTATTTACTATTTACCATTTACTATTTACTATTTACCATTTACCATTTATTATTTACTATTTACTATTTACCATTTACTATGTACTATTCACCAACACTATTCCCGACACTGTTCATCGTCTCCTACCTTACGAAAATTTACTGTTCACATCTCCATAAATTTCAGTACCTATTTTCAATCAGTTTCTTATGAATTCATGCAGTAAAACCATAAGTAAAACAGAAACATAATCTTACCTACAGCTTCCAACTCCACCTCTGTCAATCTCTTCACTTCTTTCCTAACAATTGCTAACCCCCTTCTTCTAACCTCATGCAAGTGAAAGCCCTCCATGGTAAGTAAGAAACTTGGTGTCATGAAGAAGAATTTTTAAGGTTTTGGAGGAAGGATTTACTTAAAGAAGGAGAATCAATGGAGAGAGAGAAGAGGATGAGGGAGAGTTGGTTGGCTAATAATGAAGAAAAGTCATCTTTCATGCTTTTGAGAGGAAGAACCGAGAATGCTTGGATAAACATGCATTAAATAAAGAGACACTTGGCAATTGAAGGAGAAAGGAGGAAAAGTCAAAGAACCAATTAAAATTTGATACAAACAAAACAAATACCAAGCAATTTCAATCCAATTTCGGTTCCACCAACATTTAAGGGTCCATTTTTGGTCCCACCAAGATATTGATTAGTTTAGTACCAAAATAACAGTAGAAAATCAACCGGATCGCCATTTGGCGATTTTTTTCCGGTCCGGGAATTTTCTCCGAAAAATTCCAGAAAAATTCCTAAAATTCCCTTAAAATAGAAAACAATTAATGGCGCACTCAGAATAATTTTTCAAACCCAAAAACCACGTTAATCCCAATAAAATTGCCTTAGGCACAAAAACCGGAAATGTCATGTAGACATGCCAAAATCTGTACATAGCACGTATAGACGTACTAAATGTCCGTAATCATCTAACCCCTCATTTGGGGCGTTACATAATGACTGTGTGGTGACTGACTAATTACTTTGTTCAATTGTTTACTACTTAAAACGACATCGTTGAGGGTGAAAAAGAAATAAAATTAAAGCCAAAGGATGTCGTTTTGCTTCAGATGCAAAATGCTGTCATTTTACTTATAGAGAAACAGAAGAACAAAAGGACATCGGAGTGTCCGCGTTGGGTACACCAAAGGGAGAGTAAAGTGCTACAGTGACATGAGAGTGCTACAGTGAGATCGTCGTTATTTGCGCTGGTTGCCGTGGCTTCTCTGCTCTTTTGGTTCCTTCATTTCCTAGATCTTCAAGTAGTCGACGCGAAGCATTACATACTAGCGCCTTCCCCTCTCTACTTTCACTACTCGTCCACGATCAGAAGAAACAAACCTGCAATTCGGTCTTTACTTTATTTGGTAGTGCTCTTCTTCAGCTCTCGTTAAGGGACGAACTCTGTGATACCGGAGGGAGTTGATATGGTCGGATCTTGCTTTGTGGGGCTGTGGTTTTTGTTGGGCTGTGGTTTTGTTTGGTCGGCTCGTGCTTTGTGGGGCTGTGGAGAGCGCAGGTTTTTCAGTGCATCAGTCGCTGCGAAATCTAGAATGTAAAGGACGCTAGTTGGTGAGGACCTCTGACGTGCTCAGCAAATCAGACGATTGATATTGCCAGTGCACGAGGAAGAGATCCTCTTTATTGATTTCTTTCAGCTCACTCCTGTCTTAAGTTTTAATGAACCAACCTTCACAAACATAAACACAGTGAAGAGGAACTCAGATGGCCGATTGTCATGGAAATGAAGAATTCAGCTCTTCCGAGGTGGGACAACCACCAGGCCCTAACTTAGCAGGTTCTTCGTTTGTTGGTTCCATTTTGTCGGCTACTGCTGAGTTGCATGCCAGGCCATCACTTTCTTTTTGTGATTGTTTGGTTGGGCAATCATCTCAAGCAAAGTCCACTTCTTCGGTAGGTCAGAGTTCGGCTTTTGATCTTTGTAGTCAGTGGACGAGAAAAATTCGATTGGAGTATGAAGGGAATGATTACTTGCGCCCCAAGGTTCTGGTTGATGATGATATTGTCCAGGAGGTTAGTGGAAAGTGGAAAGATGCTCTCATTGTTAAAGTTTACGGGAAGTCTGTTAATTTTACGTATTTGAAAAATCGGTTGACTTTGCTTTGGAAGCCTTCTGCGAAACTAGATATTATTGATTTAGGGTTTGGTTTTTTCCTTGCTAAATTTGAAGAGAAGGAGGACATGTTGCGAATTGTGTCCAATGGTCCCTATATTGTTGGAGGTCAGCCGTTGTATATTCAAAAGTGGAAGCCTGGTTTTCAGCCCTCGACGGCTATAATTTTCTCAATGGTTACTTTGGTGAGTTTAATGGAATTTCCAATGGAATTTTATCGTGATGAATTCCTTTTTGTAGCGGCTAGTGCTATTGGAATGCCCATTAAGGTGGATAGGCAGAGGTCCACGGCTACTCGGGGACATTTTGCTAGAGTTTGTGTGGAATTGAATCTTGACCAACCTCTTGTTCCTAAGGTTTTTATTGGTGGTACATGGCGACGTGTAGAGTATGAAGGAATCTTGGGGGTCTGTTTAGGCTGTGGCCGTGTCAATCATCGTATTGAAAATTGTACGGAGGTGGTGGTTCCGGTGACGACTGGGGCTGAGACTGTTGGTGTAGCTACAGATATACCAATGGTGGATGATCGTTCAAATTCTAAAGAAGATATCTTTGGGCCATGGTTGGTTGCACAGCGTCCATAAAGGCGTTCTGTTAGACTTAAGTCTTCTCTCATTTCTCAGGAGAAGTCAGTATCTAACATTATTACTGGTTCTCGTTTTGAATCTTTACAGGTGGAGGATAGGCCGGTTGTCAAGGTGGATAAGGGCTCAGTTGGGCCTGGCAAGAGGATTTCTAATGTTAGTGGGACTTTGGGTCCAAGAGATAAAGGTAAGAAGCCTGTGGTGGTTAAGGGGGTTGGGAGGTCTGGTAGTATAAAGGGTCAGTTTCGGAATGGGCTTGTTGTAAGTAGGTCTGTTCCCGAGGGCCCAATGGTTGTAAATAGGAGGACGGAAGCTTTGGAGGTTGGACGACGTTCTGGGCCGAACGTAGAAGGTATGGTGTCTGATGCATCTAACCATATCTTGGTTGGGGCGCCTCATGTTCCTAGCTTTTCGTCAGCAGGAGTGTCTGTGTTGCCGGCGATTGATACCGCTGGTGGTAGGATGGTGGCCGCATTTGCTCCAAATGAACCCAAACCTCCTGACCCCATTGCTAGTGACGTTACAGTGTGTGAGGAACCAGTGGTACCTTCAGAAGCTTTGGCTACCACAGTTGACTGTGCGGTGCCTGCGGCAGTTTCGTCGGAGCCAGAGGATGATATTTCAGATGATATTGGAAATTGTGGTGGTCGCTGTCAGAGTCGAAGCCCACCTAGACAGTTATAGGATTTTGGCTCTTTCTTTTTTTCTATTGTTTAATGGACTTAAAAATAATTCAGTGGAATTGTGGTGGAGCTGCGAAGAGGGATTTTTTGACCCATGTAAAAGAGTTATGTCGTATTTATTGTCCAGACATTCTGATTATTATGGAGCCTCGCATTTCGGGCGACAGGGCGACTAGGGTGGCAAAGAAGGTCGATTTTTCTGACTTCTTTCTTTCTCATGCTGTTGGTTTTGCGGGTGGTGTTTGGCTGTTTTGGAATAAGCATGTTTGTGATATACGTGTGCTACGGAGGGATACTCAATTTATTCATTGTTCAGTGGCTATTCGGGGGAGTAGTAGTTGGTTTCTTACAGCAGTGTATGCTAGTCCTATTCATAGTAAGCGAGATTTTTTCTGGTCTCAGATGTACGATCTTGCAGATTCTGTAGATGAGCCTTGGTTGTTAATTGGTGATTTTAATGACATTGCATATGTCCATGAGAAAAAAGGGGGTGATTTACCTGCTAATTGTGGTAGGTTTTTACAGCATTGGAACTATTGTTCCCTTATGGATTTGGGTTGTGTGGGTTGTCAGTTTACTTGGACCCGCTCCATAGCTAGAATTGGTGTTATACAGGAACATTTGGATCGGGCATTGTGTAATGCTGGTTGGAGACTGAGATTTCCTGAATCTTCCGTTATGTCTTTGTCTCAGCTTGCTTCTGATCACTTTCCTCTGTTATTGTCTTTGAGAGGTTTTTCTTCCTTTCCTTTGGAGAGGCCGTTCCGTTTTGAGGCGGCTTGGACTTTACGGGAGGATTTTAAGCAAGTTGTTTCATCGGCATAGTTTAAGCCTCATGATTCGATTTCTAGTGCTCTTTTTTCAGTTCAGGAACAAGCTGTTCATTGGAATAAGGAGGTTTTCGGTAATATTTTTAAGAATAAGCGGGTTTTACTAAAGCAAATAAAGGATGTTTAGTTGGCTATTCAGAATCACCCCTCTTCTTCTCTCTTGTTGCTTGAAAAGGACTTGTTATGCCAATATGATTTATGTTTGAAACAGGAAGAGACACTTTGGTTTCAGAAGTCTCGTGCTGCCTGGATCAAGGATGGTGATCGATGTACTAAGTATTATCATACGATTACTCGGCTTCGTCGGCGACAGAATAAAATTGAATGTTTGCAGAATGATGCGGGGGAGTACGTGTCTGATCCAGCTTTATTGAAGGATATGGCAGTGGGGTTCTATAAGAAGTTGTTTTCGAATGATGGGGTTTTCAATACTGTGGGTTTTGAGGGTTTGAATTTTCCTCGTTTATCTGAGACAGCAGTTGACGATATGTTGAAACTCGTTACTTGGGAAGAAGTTTGGTTGGCTGTTTCGAGTATGGGTTCTTATAAGGCACCAGGGTCGGATGGTTTTCACCTTATTTTTTTAAGAAGTATTGGGATGTGGTTGGTGAAAAGGTTTTCTAGTTTGTGTCGCAAACTTTTAACTCTGGTGTGATGGATGCTCAGGTTACTAAAGGTTTTCTTGTGCTTATTCCTAAGGTTCATGCTCCAGAAGCGATTTCTCAATTTCGCCCTATCACACTTTGTAATGTGTTATATAAAGTGGTTATGAAGGTTTTGTCGACTCGTTTAAAACCTTTTATTAACAGTTTGGTTGGGCCGTTCCAGAGTAGTTTTATTCCTGGTCGTACCACGGCTAATAACATTATTATTACTCAAGAACTACTGCATTCTTTTAGGAGGTCTAAAAGTAAAGTGGATCATTTTGCTTTAAAAGTTGATTTGGAGAAAGCCTATGATCGGGTCAATTGGGACTACCTGCGGTTTGTATTGCAAGGCTTTGGTTTTCCTCCTCGGTGGGTTCAACTAATTTTAAGTGCTCTTTCTCAATCTTCCTTGGTTATTCTATGGAACGGTAGCCCCTCTGCGTTATTCTCTGCAACTCAAGGGCTTCGTTAGGGCTATCCACTCTCCCCTTATTTATTTGTTCTTTGTATGGAAGGTTTGACCATGCTTATTCAAAGAGTACTAATGAGTAAAAAATGGATTCCGATTAGAGCATCTAAAGGTAGACCAGGCATTAGTCATTTACTTTTTGCTAATGACTTGCTGATCTTTGGTAAGGCTTCAGTTAAACAGGTTAAGGTAGTACGTGAGGTATTGGATGTGTTCTGTATGGCGAGTGGGCAGAGGGTTAATCGTTCTAAGTCCATAATTTATTTTTCAAAATCTGTTTCTCAAGTTATGAAATCCCAGCTACAAAAGTCGCTGGGAGTAGCAGTTACTTCTGACTTGGGTAAGTATTTGGGTATTCCGTTATTGCATGGTAGTACCTCAATTGCTCATTATAGGCATATTGTGAGTTCGGTAGAGACTAGGCTGGCTACTTGGTGTTCTAAATTTCTGAGTCCCGCTGAGAAGGAAGTGTTTATTAGGTCTTCTATTTCTTCGCTACCTATTTATACGATGCAAACGGTTTGATTACCTTTCTATATTTGTGGTAATTTAGATCGTTTGGTTCGTGATTTATATTGAGATTCCTCACCGGATAAACGTAAGATGCATTTATTTGGTTAAAATTGGCTTATTCGGCCAAAGAGATATGGTGGTCTTGGTTTCAAAAATTCTCGATTAATGAACGTGGCTTTATTGAGTATGTTGGGTTGGAAGTTATTTTTGAATGATTCTACCTTGTGAGTGGAGGTGTTACACTGTAAATATTGTAATAGTGGGTCTATTCTATTTTTTGCTAAGGGTTCGGATTCCAGTTTATAGAAGGGGGTCGTTAAAAGTTTTGATTTGTTATTTCCTCTTTCGGTTTGGAAAGTTGGTGATGGCTCTCAAATTAGTCTTTGGTTTGATAATTGGTGCTCGGGAGGTCCTCTGGTGGATCAGATGGATGGCTTGACAGTAGGGAAAGAACATTTTCGGGTAGCGCATATAATTAATGACAGCTTATGGGATTTTTCAGGCTTACGTTCTGCCATTCCGGAGCATCTCAGGGCAGTGATTCGGGCAATTCCTTTGCCTTTATTTACTACGGTGCAGGATAACCTGACTTGGAGTTTTTCTCCAAATGGTGCTTATTCGGTTCGAGCAGCTTATAAAGTACTTCTTTCGGAAGTGGTGTCTAATGTTCCTGTTTTGTCTTATTTTTCTTGGTTATGGAAGGTGGCTGGTCCACCGAAATTGAAACATTTCTTGTGGTTACTTGGGCACTCATGTCTTCCGACAAATTCTTTGAGGTTCGCACGGGGTTTGGTTACTTCTAATTTGTGTGGTGTGTGCTCTTTATATATTGAGTCTCCTTTGCATTCATTGCGTGATTGTAGTCGTGCAGTTGCATGGTGGCAGTAGTGGGATGTTCCTTTTAATTTTTTTACTGTAGAGACTTTGGTTGATTGGCTAGCTTTGAATCTACGTGCTCTTACTGTGGGTCCTTTTGGTTTTGCCTTGGCACATTAGTTTTTGGCAGGTATTTGGTGGATGTGGAAGGCTCGGAACTTATTTGTCTTTCAAAAGAAATTTCTTTCCTTAGCAAATTTGAATGGCTGTGTCTTTAAAGTTGCAATGGATGTGTCTCTGTCTTCCGTTTCAACACCGAAGCGTCATGGTGTGAGACGTTGGATTGGTTGGACTACGCCGTCATCTGGTTGAGTGAAGTTGAATTGTGATGGCAGTTCTATTGTTGATCCTGGGTTGACTAGTGGTAGAGGGTTGTTGCGAGATTCATTTGATCGTTGGCTAGGGGGATATTCGTTTCGAATTGGTGTTTCAACTATCTTGGAGAGAGAGTGATGGTCCATTCGAGATGGTTTGAATTTTGCATGGGATCACGGTTTTCAGCAAGTTGTTGTAGAATTTGATAGCATGGAGGCGGTGCAGATGGTGACTTGTGGTGTTATCTCGTCACATCCCCTATCTGTTTTGATTGTGGATATTCAAGCTCTACTTGTTAGGAATTGGAGTTGCTATATTAAGCATGTGCTTCGCAAAGGTAATTTTGCAGCAGATTGTCTGGCTAAATTGGGTCATGGCATTGATTTCAATTTTCGGATTTGGGATGATATTTCTAACGCTCTCTCCTTGATTGTATGGGCTGATGCCTGTGATATTTCTTTTCTAAAGTAGTTTAGTTTCTCTTAATTGTAACCAAAAAAAAAAGGACATCGTTTTGTTTACTCTGTTCAATTGTTTACTACTTCGTTGTTTCAAAATTGTCATTTCTACTTATCAACAAATGCATTCAAAAGGCTTTTATATTATCTGTAAATGTTTCTCCATAAATAATTATGTTATTTTACATTATTTAGATTATATATTTAGTATTATAATTTATTTTAATTATTATTATATTTATTTAGTATACATGGTGAAGTGAGTGAAAATTTTGAGATGATATCTTACACTCAAAAGATTTAACGTTTAGATTATTAAACATTTCACTTGCATTTATGTTATGGTCTAATTGTCCCGTATCGATAAAATAAGGGACTAATGTAAGGTTTATAAGTTTATGAGCTCTTCTACCTTTTAAGCTAACTTTTGAGCTTAGAGTATCCCGTAAGTCCTATAACAATCCAAAACCACAAGTATATATATTTTAATATTCCCACGCTAGCTCAAATTTTCAGATGCTTTGTACCTAAGATTATTCTCTTCAACAATGGAATTGATGATATAAACGAACTATCAGGCATACATCAACTCATGTCAGTGCAATATTTAGCCTTCCTTTTTTATACAGATATGGGTATGATCTAGACTTGGTTTCTGGACTTCCTCTTGACAGCATGCAAAACCAGACCATATTTTGATTGAATTTAAGTCCATAAAAGTTTAATTGTTATCTATCCATCTTCAAGTACTTAAATGAGTATAAATTTTGTTTTCTAATCCGCTTGCAACCGATGATACATTATAATCATCTTTGAGGATTAATTTTACTGGCAAAACAATTTTATCTTGTTATGGCTCCATCCATCAGAGAACTTGTGGATGAGAACTTTTCTTGTTGGAGTGTACTAAATACTAGAGGTAAAACGTTACTCCATATCATGTCTTATATATGAACTACTGGATTGTGACTTAAAACTCATCTACATCAGTCCCAGAACTCCTTCTTTCACAGATCACGTTCTCGCCGACCATTTACATGCCGACCAGCTACAATATCCACAGCCGCACTCTTTCTGTAGATTCTGTGGAGCTCTCTCTATATGGATTAATGTGGAGTTCAAGATTTGTTTCCACATCACTGGTTTGGTTTATATCAGATATCAGCAATGGTTTTCTTTTGATCATCATTCGCGTGGTCGTTCTAAGGGCAACATCTTTCATACAATCAGCGAGATGAACTTCAGCACAGCTTTTATTGGAATGCCAATCTTCTTCGGACAAGATATACCATACATTCGTTGTAAACACTAAACAACACGGGCTCAGTTGACATTCTGAACGCCTTTCTTTTGTTTTTCGGTTGGTAGAAGCTCATCCTATTAGTTATTATTTACGCTGTCAGTTGGTGAAGATAATTGGTAGAAGCATTCACATAACAATTCAGATTCGAGATTCCAACTCTCTAACATAATACATTATTCAGCTACAGGATAACAAACTGCAGTTAGGGAGCGTTGAATTGACACAGTGCACCAACCAATCAATTTAATTAAACTTAATGAAAACATCTGTTAAATTTTGACCATCAAATAACGAAGATGCTGCTTCAAAAATGTTTTTAAGTACATAAGAACAGTACAACAAATAATAATTTTGGCACAACAGGGGAAAAATAAAAACGAACTCTCATACATACTACCAAGAAATGTCAGCAGAAATGCTGTGATATTCAGATCAAGTTATTACCATGCATGTCAACATTGGCCAATAAAGTATGAACTCAATTTCTTTTTGCAGACTTGCACAACATTTCCATGCAAAAGGTACTAAAAATGAATTAACCGCATCAATATGAAGGCGTTATTAGCATCAGAGGGGTTATTGTCATTGAAGTAAAATTACAATACCAAACTAACTGCTGACAAGTATTCAGCAAGCACCCTTGTGGAATGAATGTTCACATGTTCCAATGCTGGCAGACAACATATTTCAAATACGGAGAACTGCCATTAAGCCAATGTGGATAAGTCCAAAATCATGTATAAATTGAAGTGACCTACAGCAGTAATAAATCTAACAACCAACCCACATGCCAGAACAAACAAAGCAAAACAAAGAAAAAAGATCAGCTATCCCCTCTGCGCTTATACATACAACTTAAGGAGGCCTACAATACAGCAACAAATCATACCAACCAAACCATTTGCCAGCACAAGGAAAGCTCAAACAAACAAAAAGGCAGAATCCACCGTCCCCTCAGCTTATATGTATCTGATCAAAATGAAGAAAACATGAAACAGGAAAAAAACGGAAGATAAAAGCAATAACGAAGCACATATGCCTCAGCTAAAACTTCACCAATCCAACTTGCATTCTCAGAACAGTTGGAATAGGCTAGAGAAGGTTTTAAGTCCAACTGTATAAATTTTGGATGCAGTGAAGAACAGTATGGCACCAGTTTCTCAATGCCTGAGCAACACAGATTGCTTTCCAGCGGTTAAAATATCTACAAAGGGGAAAGTAAACTGCAGCCACCCAGTACAAATTCAAGGAAACAACAACCCAAGGGCCCATGATCTAAAATACAATTGATACAGCAAAAGGAGGGGGTCGGAGACTGGACAACATCAAATAACTCGCTTACCACCCATCCTCTGAGAGCAAGTTAGACTATCTCTGGAAGTTGACAACAGCCACCAAAGAAAGCTGGAAAGGAAAACAAAATAAGACATCAATTGTGGGGACTATTTTTCACAAGAAAGTACTTATGTAAAACTCCAAGTATTTAGCAATGCTCAAACTGAAGAAAATGAGTAAAACAACAGAGAGATGGAACACATGCGGAGCTTACAGGTTTCACCAACAACCTGGGCTACTGCCATGAGGACTGCTTATACCCTTCCCATCCTCCCTCAGGCTCCTTCCTCTTCAACACCCCACCACCAGCCACTGAGTATATTCTTGATGGCTCCTCCAAAAAGGCCTGAGGATTGGCAACAGAGAGTTGCCTTGATGAAAGAGACCCAGTGTCATCTCTCCCTTCTACATCTGGACCAAGAGGCCCCGCATTGAGGTCCAGGCCTTGTCTCCCCCATTTCTTATTACTGTCCGAACTACCATTGCTGTTGCTATCTGGGAGATTTACAACACAAGGCCTTGAATATTGGGTTGGGACCACACCAGCAGGTGCTAATATTTGAGAATGCACAGCAGGAAAGCAAAGCTGCCCACCAGTTGATGAATCTACATATGTTGCCGAACCACCTGAAAATGTAGTTGAGGGCAGAGGAAAGCTGGTACCAAAAGGTAAGACAGGATACTGGAATGGTGTAGATGGAAAAGGTAGCGCTGGAGAAGATGACAACACTGGTCCTCTATAGAGATCAGTTCTAAATGGAGTAGTATCTGGGGGTGGAGCTAACATTCTTTGAGGCCCACCAGGTGCCACCATTTGAAAAGGCTGCTCCCCTCTATCAGGTAAGATAGACTGGATTGTCATAGTTGGATAATGATTGCCTAGAGGAAACCATGAAGAGAAGTTACCCATGTCTCTATTATTTAGCCGAATCCCAGAAACTGATGACTGGGATGTCGGGGTGTTCCTAGTGTGCTGTCCAAGTGTTGTTGGTTCTGCAAGTACTTCATCAACAAGAGGCCCATCATTCAAATCAAAGTCCATGCGGTTACTTCCATCACAAATACGAAGTCCACCTGAAGAAGTTTTTGAGGGTTGAAGTTGGCCCTCCAGCCGAGAACCATTGCTACTCAAGTGAATGCCAACATCAGTAGGTTCATCCACTTTGTTCAGATCAAGATCAAATCCCCCAGAGTTACGACTAGGCACAGAACCCTTTAAATCATGTGCCAGATCACATTTCTTTTCGCTTCCAGAGATACCCCCTGTACCCTCAGCAGAGCTTCGACAGGCCAAATCTTCCAAGATTCTTTCATCTGGAACATTCAAGTCAATGTCCAACAGAGGACGACATAGTTTAGGAGCAGCAGCATCAGGTACAGAAACAACGGGTGGACCTACTGACATCTCCAAAGCTTTTCTTGGTCCAGCAGGTCGAAAAGCACTTGTGGCTGCTGATCCCTTCCAACCAAGCTCTCCCTTATTCTTCAGTAAATCCACTGGTGGAACAAAAGGTCGTTTTGCAGCTGCTGCCACTGTAATTGAAGCAGGAACACTGGTAGGCACAGAAGAAACTGTCAGTGGCATAGGACTAATTAACTGTAGAACAGGAGAACATCCCGAAGATCTTGATTTGTTTGGGTCTCCATATCTTCCATCATCGGAGTTGAACCCTTGATTCAGGTCAAACTCCACTTTGGCTTCCATATCTGAACCCCCTGCAGCAGTCGATGTACACTCTTCAGCTTCATCGGCTTCCATGCCAGTCATCTTTGATCCCCTAGATCTTCTTTTCTGCTCTGGTTCTTGCACATGTACAGATAACACCCTCTGTACCATTTGAAAAGCTGGCCCTCCATTATCTCGCTCTTCAAAGTGATTACCTACAGCATTCTTCTCCAAGAGCTCAACCTTGTCATCAGAAACAGCTGAACCTACATAGCTTTCTTGTTTGATTTTTTGCTTCAAGGCAGCCTGACTCCTGCAATCTGTCTCGTTAGCTTTTTCATCCTTCAGTTCATCGATGCTTTCAGAAATCACATCCTTGGTAGAACAAGGAGGCTTGGGATCCCCATCAGTTCTTTTTGCGGACTGAGTATGCATCACATCAGCTGGTTTCTGTTCAATCTTCACAACCGAGTTTAACTCTTCATTCTTTTCACCATCATTAGCTAGAGATACAGATGGTAATGATCCTTCAGCATCTTTTTTCATTTCTACTTCTGAAACACTGGCCTTGCACTCAAAGCGAATAGTACCAGATGACTGTTCTTTAACATCAGATGTGCCATCTGCATTTACTTCACCACCTATTGCATCCTCAAATGTCTCTTTGCCACTAGTACCTGATGTACTATCCACATTGCATGCTGGAGGTACAACCGAGGTAGTCATTACCATTTCTTCTGATTTTACATTACTCTCTAGGCAAGCCTCTGCAGTTTCTTCTACATTACTGCTGTGAACATTTGGATGTCCAGCAAGGTCCCCTATAGGTTTTCCTTGAGAAACAGAACATTTACCCTGTGAATTCCTAGCCACTGAAGTATTGACCACAATAGCAAGCTTCTCATGTTCATCATCAACACCCTCAGTAGCCCGGCTTTGGTCCTGGCCATGGTCATCAGCTGAAGATGACTTAACTCTTGAATCACCACCTGTGCAAGAGTTGTCAACAAGAGGAATATTTCTCTGTGGAGAATCAGTTGGTGAAACCATATCAGACTTAGACACCTCCCCAGCAGCAACACTAGCAAGCAAATTCATTCCAACATCATCACCAGCTGACATGGTTGAATTTGCTTCAGCATACTTAGCACAGCTTTCGATCAATGCATTCATAGAACTAAAAGAAGCATCACGTGATTTACCCAACTTATGCTCATTTCCAGAGGACGAGGAAGCAGCTTTAGCAACTTCAGCTAGTTTTCTAGTATCATCACCATTCCTAGAGTGCTCTTCATCAACAGCAGCAACAGGAGAACCATCCCCCTCATCAGACCCAGTAAGCACCTCCTTGAAATCATTGCTTTGCCATGACTCTGTATTGACATCCGAAGTAATAGTAGCTCTATAAGCATCCATTTTCTCCTTGCCATCAGACTGATCATGCTTGTCAGGAAGCACAGGGGAAGAAGCTCTGCTGTTCATGACCATATGGTCTTCAAAAGAACCTCCACTGGCACTTTGAGCAGGACTGCGACCTCTGCTGGAGATTTTAAAAATTAATTTAGCACTATTCCCCTCAGCTATGGGAGTGTCAACTGCTTTCTCCGATGTTAATGTGGACTGAGATAATTTTTCTGAGCCTGGATTTCTGTGCAACGAAGAATTTTTGCTTAATCCTGTTTCCTTTTGGACCCCATGTATAGCTGATCCTGGGATGCCATTGATTGATTTCCGATGACATGTAGAGCCACTGATGATCTTATTGGCATTAACTGAAACAGCACTACAACTCTTTGCATCTTCCTTCCCAGAAAACCCTGCAGTTTTTACATGGTCACTAGAACATGATTGACTGTTATTGTGGGACTGACTGGAACTGCTGCTTTTTTCATCCGTTGAAGCTGGAGGAAGATCAGGTACACCACTGACACCAAGGTTTTTAGATGATCCTTCTTTAAGATTATTACTCACTGATGCCGGCAGTGCTGATGATTTTGTAGAACCCTGAGGTGTGGATACTGATTTGACCACCGTCTCTCCCTGGACAGGCTTTGCGGAAGCAGATTTTGACGATGAAAGTTGTGCACCAGAGCTTTTCATCACAACTTCACAGGATAGACCTGAATGCCTGTTGCCTTCAGGCAGACGTGATCTGGCAGTCCAGGCGACAGTCTGGTTGGAACCAGATCGTGCATCCATTTCAGCTTCAACCCTTTTCTTCCATGTGTCAACTAAGCTTCTTGCTTTCTTCTGAATTTCCAAGTTTTTATGGGACCGCAGGTGATTCACAGACTTGCCAATATTACACATCTGTAATGCCTGAAGATTTACAGGCAGCTTATCAAGTGCACGGAGCAAAACTAACAAAAAATCTTCAATAGATTTATCGCTATCCTTAAGACCACTACCACTACCAATCTTTCCTTTGTGGACCTCCTGCAGCCATTCATCAAAAACAGGTAAGCCCCTCATCTGCACAAACCAGTTAAGGCAATCAATCTTATCTGTTGCTGCTACAACACCAGCCAGTATTGACCTGCCAATCAAGTTTATCTTTTTCTCACATTTCTCAGGTTGCATAAGTTGCACTAATTTCTCAACAGCTTCAAAATCTACAAGACCCCCTTTGTCAGTGAATTTCGCAATCTCAGATTTCCAAAAGCATTCTGGTTTGTTGTTATCTGCATCACCATCATCCACTTTAGTGGGACGTTCTCGTTTAACTGGTTCAGAGCTCTGGTCAACTCGATCCCTTTTCTTTCCCTTAGTTTGAGAATGGAAGGATGAAGTACTATTCTGTATACCATCAGGAGCTGATTTTAGCTGTGATGTTGTTGTCGGACCATTCATTGGCTTTGGAGAGCGCCCACCTGGTTGTACAGTTGCATGCATTTCTAAGCGTGTCTTACACAATAGTTGATCTACTTCTTCTTGCCGTTCCTATGATGAGGAAAAGAGTCAACCACAAGAATGCAATTACCAATAAAAGAAAAGTAATAGAATTTAACACTCACATCAATATAATCTTGATCAGTTAGCCACCATAAGCACTTGTTTGTAATGTCATAAACTCGCCTGCAGACAAATGAGCAAATTCCTGATGGAAGTTCAACACCTTTGGGAAGGAAGGCAACTTTACACGGATGGAGTAATGATGCAGCAGGAATCTCATCCTTGTGAAAGGAATAAAATATCTCGTTTGGCGCAGCTTCCAACAGGATGCCTTTGCCAAGCTTTACTTCAGTAGGTCGGTAAAGCCAATTAACACCTACCTTCAACTTGTTCTCCTTACCAGTATTCAGTGAACGAATTATACCAATGAAAGGTGGGGAATCCTGAGGTGGTTTAAATAGAGCACATTCACCAACAGTAATCTTGCGTCCATCCTGTAGGAGGAGATAGCATAAAAGGGCTTTAGCCAGTCAATTAACAAATTTATAAATAGAGTTGAAAGGGTGAAAGAAAGATGAAGCAATTATCAATATCGAACGTATAGATAAGACTTACCATCAATCAGCTGACCTAGCATTATTAAAACAGGAAAAGGATATCCTGAATAGTAATTAATAATTGATCACCATTGCAGCTTCTATGACAGCATAAAAATTGACCACAAAGA
The DNA here is from genome assembly GCA_027563825.1 of Erythroxylum mucronatum. Taxonomy (NCBI): domain Eukaryota; kingdom Viridiplantae; phylum Streptophyta; class Magnoliopsida; order Malpighiales; family Erythroxylaceae; genus Erythroxylum; species Erythroxylum mucronatum. The sequence goes on along the minus strand of JAOSBP010000007.1, from coordinate 18,129,739 downwards.
GTAAATACTTAAAACAACTCAAGGTATTTTTTTTTTTTTAAAAAGTTCAGAAGAAACCAAGTACTTTGCAGGGAAAACCCAATTATTGTTCGACCTCCCCGATGTGTTTGAAAATTAGAGCACCTCTGCAAAATGTAAGGTTGCATTCGTTCCAAAACAGATACAAAAGAAGGAGAATATGCACAGCTTTCAAACTATATAACCTTCTGAAGAAATCTTCTCTTCTGACCTTAGTTTCAAAACGTTGGTGGCCCAACAATCTCATCAAAGACAGATCACAAGGCCAACAAAACTAAAACAAAGAATCAAGCTTAACCAGAAAAAGGAGATGTTATGTTTTTCTCTTCTTTTTTTCCTTTGGAAACATAATCATGAGAATTAGTAGGACAGGGTCATCAACGCTCATCATCAAAAGTGACAACCTCAAATTTTTAATTGTTCTACCAAAACGAAGAGGAAAATAAGGCTCTAAATACTTTTTTTTTAATAAAGGGTATCAGAACTGATCTACCCATATTTGTAATATCTCTACTGAAGGTACTCAAAATTTCAGATACCCCAAGTATTCTCTAGGTATCTAAGCAACGTAAAGAACAACAAATGCACAAAATAACAATTGATGCGAAGAAGAAAAGCAATAGTCAAAACTGTTGAAAAGAAAGGAAACAGAGAAGGTTATGAACAGATGGAAATTGGTATTCAAACAACAGTATTAGCACCAAAACCATCTGCACTCCCACGACACAATTTCAGAGCTACCTCCAACTCATTCCACCAATTTTATGTCAAGCCCATCTGTCACCCCAAATAGCTTCAATACTATGTCTCCATCGTAAAGACGCAAACTAAGCCTAGTTTCTCATAAGCTTCAGAGTTCAAAATAAACAAGCCTTAAAAGAAAAACACCAAGCCACTCCCAATCTCTCAAATTTTTCATCAATTAAAGCAACCAGTAAAACATAAAACTAGTCATTAGATTCACTAAAAATCCCAAATTTGATGCATTTCCAGTCAATCACAAAAATCGCACAGTACCCAGTGTATTCCATTCCCAAAAAACCAATCCAACACTGCAAATCCCGGAAAAAGCCATCGCTGATCCAAAGAAGCAATTTAACCTCCCCACCAAACCCACAACAGAAACTAAACCGGAAAAATCTAGAACAGGGATTCACCTTGTAAAACGAATTCGCTGGAGATAAACACGAAGAAGAAGATGAAACATCACCACTCACAGCAACCGAATTGGTACGAGAGGGTTCTTTCCACATGTGCCGAGTCCTTTTCCTCTCCTCAGCTGACCGTCCATGCATAGCCTTGCATTTTCCCCTTCGAGTACCATCAATCCCCTCTCCTTCGTTTCAACCTCCAAACCCCTCTTTACAACACCCTTAAGTCTCTTGTTTTTCCCCAAATCCAAACACTAAGATCCAACAAAAACCCTAAATTTCACTCCGCAATGAGTCCAGATCCCGCCAACCTTCGATTTCTCACAATTAATCAACCCAACAACGCCTCCCCCGATATGACTCAGAGATAACTCGAGCCGCCGAACCGATCTAACGAAAGAAAAGTCGAGATTCTAGAGAGAGAGCCAGAGACAGAGAGGGAAAGAGAAGACAAAAGGAAAGGTGTGTTTGGGTACTTGGAAGAGAGAGAGAACAAACATGGGGGTCCGGGCAAGGTCTGGGCAGATCGGGCAGAGTCGTGATAACGTTACAAGGCGGTGACATAAGGGTGACAGGGTTCGATTAGATTCGAGATGTGTCAGTGTGACAAATGTAATGTTGACGGCTGATTTTTACTTAGAAAAGGGAGCGGTTGACTTGGAATTTGTTATTATTTGGTGGGGTCTCACAAATTTGAATTATTCGAATTATATAAAATTCGAAATTAGTTGAATACAATACTAAAAAATGGTGTTGGGGTTGGGTGGGGGCTGCAATGCAACTGCAGGCGCAGGTCACATGTAGGCATATGATGGCAGAAGTTAAGGTTGTCTTGAGATGTTCCAACACATATACATATTAGTAAAGTAAAGGAAGTGATGATGATAATGATGTACATGTTCTGTCCGTAAATTTTGATTTTTCAGGTTTTCCTTTTCTTTTTCCCTCCAATCACACCTGCCCTCTGTCTAAATCTTCCCATTTGTCAGAAAGTACTGCAATCACTGATTTCATGGACAATCCCTACCTGCTCTGTCTCTGGACTGGATAGCTGTGATTGATGATTTAGTCTGTTTTTAATAAAATATTTAATTTTTTAATTCAATATTCAACTTTTTTATAATTTTATTACATTTCCGCATAACATTACGCCCTGTTTAGTAATTAGCTGATTATATCAGCTGCTAGTTAATAGTTAATTATATCAACTGATTTGATCAGTAAATTATATTAATTGTTTGTTAAAGATGTTTGGTAAAATTAGTTGTTTAGTATTAACTGTTTATGTATAAAATAACTTATAAGGGGGTACTTGGTTGATGGGCTTGGGAAGGAGTTAATAGGTATGGAATAAAAAGTGAGTGGTTGGTTGTTGATTATGATTATAGGGGTAATGGTTTGATATACCACTTTGGAGGAATCCTCCTTACCCCTCATTTAGTAGAGGAATGAAACTCATTCCTTAGTAGAGACTCATTTTACTAATTAATTAAAATATAATTAATTAATTAATTAAAATATAATTAATTTACAATATAATTAATTAAAATAATAATATTAATTAATTAAGTACATTATAATTAATTAAAATATAATTAGTTAAAATATA
>JAOSBP010000007.1:18085458-18105533 GCA_027563825.1 Erythroxylum mucronatum | reverse complement strand
GCCAAAATGTCAAAGAGACAGAACTTAAATCGGACTAAATTTGCTCAAAATGCTAACCCCAAAGTTGGGGCGTTACAATTATGAAGAGATGACTTAAAGAAAAGAATTTATAAGTGCATAAATATTATATCTTAGTATTTTTTAATATTCTCGTAAGAATTTAAAATTTAGCTATTTAATTTTAAAATAAGTTTATAAGTCTAATAAAAATTATAGAAAATATGATGATGATAAATAAATAAATGTTGTTATTATTATTATTATTACTGCTATTACTTTTTTTCTCCGTATTAATCCAGTTGAAGTTTATTTTTTTAAATATATTAACTTATTAATCAAGTTGAAGTTTATGATAATAGTGTTTGATGAGGGGAAAGCTGTCATGAACGATCAATTACAATAATCAAAAAACAAATGCGGAAATAACAAACGCACACAGATTTATGTAGTTCACAAATATTATTTTGGCTACGTCTACGGACGGTTAGGATTTTATTTCACTGTGAATGTTTTCGACATAGGTATATTAGGAAAATAAAACGTATTTATATGCTCAGGAAAATACAAAAGATATAATTGCCCTCTAATAACTGATCCAAAATTTCGCCTTTGATAACTGAAAGTTAGAGCCGCAATTATGGGTCTGGTGTAAAGTTTAAATATATTATCGGGCTCCATATCCCAACAAAAACAATAATGTAAATAACATCTTGAGAAAAGAGGAGCATTTTCAAAAACATCATACTAGGTTTAATCTGTCATCCTAATTAGTTGATTATCAACAACGTCACATGATCAAAGGACAAAATCGACTTTTTGGTGAGTGAGAAAATAAAGAGTTGGTACTATGCTGTAATAATAAAATGATCATTCTGGTGTCATTAGTCAAGGACCACCGACTGTTTCTTCTAGTCGTGGAGCTTCTCTTTTCGCGTACCTATTTACGTGTCCGCCAAGTAGCTCCATTGCAAACGCCAGCCTTGGCACTTTGTCAAAAATTTAACCTTCATTTCTGGCCCGCATTGGATGGGGATAAGGAATCTAGCTTTTTTTTTTATATTAGGTATCTTGGCTTAATCACTAATCTTAAGCCTCTACGACCCCACCTTAAGAATTTAGACAATGTAAATCTGGAACTTTAAAATCTCTCAGGTTCTTACGTAGCCTATATACTTCTGCGCACAAGAAGTCTTCACATACATGATTGGTCAACTGATGATTGATCACTGACTCCTCTGTTCAGCATCAAGTTTCCATCAACCATTAAGTTTCCTAGTAGTTTTAACTCCCACATTGTCATTGAAAACGAGGCGTCCGTAATTGATAACATGTGGCGTGACTATAGAAGAGTGCAAATTGGCTAAGAAAAAGAAAAGGCGAACAAGTCCAACATAAAGCGATTGGTTATGCGGTCTAAGTCACCTGTGTAATAAAACAAGCTAGCTCAAAGTGAAGATATGGTTACTCACTTACTCCATATTATATAACATCTATTCATCATTTTATATTAAGATGATAGATTTTTGTCATTTTATTTTACTGTAGCCTTATTTAGTTGTTGGCTGATTAGCTGATTTTGGTAAATAAGTTAATTTTGGTCATTTACCAAAATCGACCAAAATCAGCTGTTTAATTTTATCCAGAAATTATTCTAATTGTTTGGTTATTAGCTGATTTAACCCAACTAGCTGAAAATTAAAAGCTTTTTGTGAGTAGCTGTTTGGGCAATCAGCTAATTATCGTTTCTTATAATGTCAATTTTGTTCTTAAATTTTGCCCAACCTCTTTTACTCTATTTGAATTGTTTTATTAAACTTCATTTGGATTGCTATATTTTATGTTTGGATGTATCATCATCATCATCATCATCCTCATGATTATTATTATTATGATTATTGTTGTTATTATTATTATTATTGTTGTTGTTGTTGTTATTGTTATATGTTATATGCTTTTTATTAGAGTTATAAATTTAATTTTTTGTAGAATTAAATATTTAAAATCTAAATTCCTATAAGAATATTCAACGAAATATTAAGATGTATAATATTCATACCTTTATAATTTTTAAAGTCATATTTTCATAAGTCATTTTATACATAAATAATTAATACTAAACAGCTAATTTTACCAAATATTAAATAACAAACAGCTAATAAAATTTGTTGATCAAATTAACTGATATAATCAACTATTAACTAATAACTGATAAAACTAGCTAATAATTAATGCAATCAAATAATCGTAAAAAAGGCCTGCATCATCGAATACCGCCGGATAACGGAGAAAGTAGTGTCGGCTGTCGTTTCTCCCTATTGGGTACATATTCCATAGCCACAATATATTACCCCACACCTGATCATCGTCCTCTTACTCACATCACTTCCCAAACTACCCCCTTCGCCTTCAATCATTCCAAATTTTGTTGGACAACTCCACGCGCACGTGCCCCGACATGGCATCCAACTTCTCAAGGTCAATTCCGTCTTTTCAAGCACTAATTACGTGCATGTTTATCAAAAAAATCTAGGCGCGTTGATAGCTGAATTTTTTTTTATTTAAAATAAGTGTCGTTTTAAAAAAATGCACATTTATTAAAAAAATTAATGAAATGTCTGATATATCCTTATTAATTACATGTTACATTGTCCTAAAAATATAATCTATATAATCTGTATAATTAAGATGTGAGAGAAATTAAAGGATAATTTTAGAAGTAAACTCATAAATATGCATAAAAAATTATAAATAACATTTATTTTAAATAATTAAAATCCTTCTGAAATGACATTTATTTTGAATAGGAAGAAGCAGCAGGCTAGTAGCTGCCAAGCGGTAGCTGTACTCCTGTGGAATGGACGACGTCGTTCAACTGGCTTAACGTACCATGTCAACTTCAATGTGTTTGTTTTCTCGCGTACGTTAGGGACACTTGTAAAGAAATCACTCCATTGAAGTAGGTAACTGCATAACAATGGCATTTAATTAAGTTGTTAGATTTCTTATCCTTGGATGTTACATGGGGACAACGAAAGAGAGACTTCAGGAAATTTTTTTTTTTACTCTTTGTACTGTTTCCCACTATAAAAATCTTCTTATTCCATTTTCATTGCAAAGTTTGCAACTTTCACTTGCTCGCTCTTCTTATTATTCTTTGTTTTCATTCATGTACATTGTTTTTTCTGCTCTAAATAGCATCTGGGTTTCTCTCCTTTTCTCTTGCTAGTGGAAAGAAAGTAGAGCTTTTTCCCTTTCCCTGGCTGTGTGTGGGGTACATGATTTTTGTTTGACTTTAAATTCTTTTGGCACTCGACTTCTGGTTTGCTTTCAAGATTGCTATAGTACAAAGGTACTTTTCTCATGTTTTTCTTTTCAATAATTTAGAGCATTATTTTATACTTCTGTGGTTACACTTTCATTTTCCATTTCTCTGCAATCTTCTTTTATCCTCATCTATGTGGGTTGTTCAGGCTTTTTGGTAGTTGTATTATTGAGTATTGTTGAGTGTTATCTCTGGTTCCTTGTCACTTCAGTGAGTTTTCTGTGGGATTTGGGATCTGATTTCTGCTTATTAGATTTGGGTATTTGTGCTACTTTTTAGAACATTCACTCATTCCTGAAGCTGTTTTTTCTTTCGTCTTTTTAATGTTTGCTAGAGAAAGAAAGTTCTAGAAAGAGCGAAGCAGATTCATGGCTGCAAAAAAGGTGGAGGAGCCAACGCCACACCCACCTAAGGAGCAACTTCCAAATATCTCTTACTGCATTACTAGTCCTCCTCCATGGCGTGAGTATATTCAGTATCAATAAGCATACTTTTATTTGCCTTTTCTGTACTTATGGACCTTTACTAGTGGGTTTAGATTCTAATTCCTTAGTTGAGATTTTAAGGCAAGTATTCCTTGAATCTACCAGACCATTTTTTGGTTAAGCTTTTAGGATTTATTAATTGGTGTCTCTGCAACTTTGTTTTAGCATGAAAGCAACTTTTTGAGCTTTTATTCTCTTTTCTTCTAGTTAGGCTCCTTTTTCAAAGGGCTAAATGATGTTCCAGAAAGCAAACCTCACTGTTTTGTCTATTGAAGATTGTGGTCGAATTAAAGATTGAATAAGAAAGGAAAGAGTGAGGCAATTATTTTCTTGTTAATCGATGATTCCTTTCTGAAAGTTTTTAATGTCAATAAATGTTTTTCTGCCATTTATTCTTTATTCCTTTTTTGCATAGGAATTTCTGTCTGGAAGTACCGCTTTGAATTTTTTTAAAAAAAAAGCATTTCTTCTGTATGTGGTAATTCATTTATGTCCATGTGATTTTTTTTTTGTTTTCATAAGAAATGTGACTCTTTTGTTAAGTACTTCTCATTTTCGATTATAATTAATTTCCCCTTTTGTGTGAATCTTTTCCTCTCTGATGTGTTCAAGTTGCACTTGTGAGGATGGTTGACTATTTGGGTATATTCTTATTTTATGAACGTTATAAGAGGGTGTATTCTTGCATCTTGTTGACCCTTGGGACAATTTAATGCAGCTGAGGCCATTCTACTTGGTTTCCAACACTACCTTGTGATGCTTGGGACGACTGTTCTTATTCCTACAGCTCTTGTGCCCCAAATGGGAGGTGGAAATGTAAGTCGTATTGGGAAGCTTGCATGAAGTTGATAAGTCATTTTCAGCTAAACGTGATAATTTTCTCCAGAAGTGATCCATCTTCTCTTGAGATTTATGCAGTGTTTGTCATTCTTGTAGAAGGAGAAGGCCCAAGTGATACAGACATTATTGTTTGTTGCTGGTTTAAACACATTGCTGCAAACTCTGTTCGGAACTCGATTGCCAGCTGTGATTGGGGGCTCATATACCTTTGTGCCTACTACAATTTCAATTATACTGGCCGGTCGATTTAGTGATGGTGGTCTAGATCCTATTCAGGTTTTTGCAATTTAGAACGTTTTGAAGTTTAAAATGTTAAGTTCATCATGTCAACTATTGCTACTGAAGGGTTACAGTTTGTGCTTAAAACCATTAACTACTGGTGATGCAACTTGTTCTTGAGTAAAAGTTGAAAACCAGGACATACTCAAGATAAAATATGTGTGCAAACTAGTGCATATCTGAAAACTACATCAACCATTCTTATGATACTTGTCTCATCATCGTAATTATTCTTTAATGACATTTCCTTCCGATACAGAAATTTAAGAGGACAATGCGTGCAATTCAAGGTGCCCTAATTGTTGCATCAACACTGCAGATTGTTCTAGGGTTTAGTGGACTTTGGCGTAATGTTACGAGGTTAGTACAGAATAGAACCAGTGATCTTCTAAACTTTTGATATTATACAATGGACAAAGGCTATTATCCTGCTGAGGTGAAATCATGGATCATTTGGATCATTTTCTAAGTGACTTGTGTTGAGATTCACATATCAATGTTCTTGTCTAAACTATGTGAGTCAAATACATTGCTGAATCTCAGAGCAGTTGACTCGTGAAGTAGCTGGTTTTAGTGCTTGGCTGATTGTAGTCTGCTTTACGCTGAGTAAGTGCAAGCATCTTTTTAATGCTAAAAAGTTAATGATTCACACATTTCAGGTTCTTAAGTCCACTTTCAGTTGTTCCTTTGGTTGCTCTCGTTGGTTTTGGGCTGTATGAGCTTGGTTTCCCTGGGGTAAGCTTCCTTTTGTTGCATATGAGCAATTAGAAACTGTGTGGCGCATACTTCTGAGATGCGCTAACCCTTTTGGGGGAACATGCCATGGAGCTCATTCCCTTCTTGCTAGTATTTATCTTATACATTTGGTTTTCATATTTCCATTTGATGTTTAGGTTGCCAAATGTGTGGAGATTGGGCTGCCGGAGCTCATCATATTAGTATTTATTTCACAGGTGCTTTATGCTCTTACTACTTGAATGAAATTAATTTCTGCCTTCTGTCAGCCGTTGGGTGATTGTGGTCTCTTTCAGTAATGTGATATTGAGATTGTACTCAGCCTGAGTTAGTTCCCATTACACGTTTTGCAGTATATGCCCCATGTGTTAAAGAAAGGAAAGAATGTCTTTGATCGTTTTGCGGTCATATTCTCTGTGGCCATTGTATGGATTTATGCTCATCTCCTTACGGTAGGTGGGGCTTATAATAATGCAGCACCGAAGACACAAGCATCTTGTCGAACTGATCGTGCTGGACTGATAGATGCTGCTCCATGGTAGGTCTGAAGTTAAGGCAGTCAGACAACTTTCTTTTTTCTGGTTTTTATCTATATTATCACCATCTATGGGAATTGTATATGTTCTATTGGCTATTTGATTGGGTCTTTATTGAAAGTGATGTAAGTTATCCATTTTACTGTTATGACTTTGTTATGTTTAGAAAGTTTAGTCACAATGCGTTTACCAACTAAAACTAATTGCCACATGTTTCAATTTTGGTAGCGAAGGCTATCTGCAAAACTTAGGGTGTGTACTCTTCATATGGATATCCATATCTTGTTTCGTCTTAGAGAATAAGACTATAAGTTAAAGATGTTCGTTGCATGATGATTAAAACTTCTATTGTTGATTTGATGTTTAACTTGGTATATGTGCTGCATATTTGAACTAATGGTCCCACCAATTAGCAGATCTAGAAACACGAGATGTATATATATATATATATCTTATATAAATGTACGTATGTATGTATGTATGTAGATAGATATATCATATCCGGCTTCGATAACCGTAGCAAGTTTTTGCCAACCCATGTAAAACCTTAATGAAGCAAGCAAATTAGCTGAATGTTCTAGTTTCCATCCCCAGGTTGGCTGTTCCGATACAGCCTTAGAATGGCTTGGATGCAGTGTAAGGCAATTCTAAAGAAATTACCAAATTCCTTGGACTCACATTTTGTCTGCCTTATCCTGAATTATGGTTTTGCAGGATAAGAGTGCCTTATCCCTTTCAGTGGGGTCCACCTTCATTTGATGCTGGTGAAGCCTTTGCCATGATGATGGCATCCTTTGTTGCTCTTGTTGAGGTTGGCATTTTCCTTCACTTTGTTTCCTCTGCTTCATCTTCTCACAAATGTTGTCTTATAAATGAAGAATCACATCATATAGCAGTTGCCATCCTGGCTGTTATGGTCTTTTATTGGTGCTCAACTCCCCTTACTATTTCATGTCCATCCCATGCTAATAGGAAAAAGATTTTATTTTTTAATTTCTGCAGTGTTATGATGTATGTAATGATGAGGTTGATATACTTCTGGATGCTAAAATCAATAGTCTCTTTGGTACTCTAATCAGGCTCTTATTTGTCAGCAAATCTAGTTGGTTGCTACTTCATTTACCCTTTTAAAGGTTGTCCTTTACTAGGTTGTTTGCATTATATTTGTGTCTATCCATCTGTAGGTGCCTGCACACTCGTACATGTGCTGTAGTTTAAGCATGTGATGTCTGAATTGGGTTCTTACTTACATTGCTAGCTTGTATGGGACTTGAATCTTACACATTATGCTGCAAAAATTTGCAGTCTACTGGTGCCTTTATTGCTGTGTCAAGGTATGCAAGTGCAACACAAATGCCCCCTTCTGTTCTGAGTCGTGGTGTTGGTTGGCAGGTAACTGGAACTGATTGCATTATCTTTTTATTGTATGACTGTCATTTGTAGTTGGATTCTTGGGTTCTATATTGATTTCTTGACGTAATAATGCTGCATGCTCTCACTTTGGCCCAGATAATTCTTTGTACTTCATATGCATATGTTGTCTTTTATTTAGTTGAGAGAAATTAATATTATTTTCTGTATTAACAATCTTATTTCTTCTCAGGGAGTTGCTATATTGGTTTCTGGTTTGTTTGGAACTGTGAATGGATCCTCAGTGTCTGTGTAAGACTACCAGGAGAACTTTTGTCTGAGATCGATAGTAATTTAGAAACAGAACGTGGATTAGACTTTTTATAACAGTAGTATTGACCGTTTTATACAGAGAAAATGCTGGTCTTTTGGCCTTGACACGAGTTGGCAGCCGTAGGGTTGTGCAGATATCTGCTGGGTTCATGCTTTTCTTCTCCATTCTGGGTTAGTCATTAACTTTTGGGAACTTAAGAGCTTCTCATTTTGATTCATGTCTTTTAAATTGTATATGATTCAACTTTTTGGTGTTCCTTAGGAAAATTTGGGGCAGTGTTTGCTTCAATTCCACCACCAATTGTTGCTGCTTTGTATTGCCTCTTCTTCGGTTATGTGGGTATGTACTCCTTAATGTGATGTTTGTAGCCATGGAATTCTTATTTGTTGTGCTTGATTATGTTGATGGTTTGGTAATGGCATTATGGATGTCTAGGTGCTGGAGGTCTGAGCTTTCTGCAGTTCTGCAACCTCAACAGTTTTCGAACAAAGTTCATATTGGGCTACTCCATTTTCATTGGCTTGTCAGTACCACAATATTTCAACGAGTACACTGCCATCAGGGGCTATGGTCCAGTCCACACTGGATCAAGATGGGTAGGCTATAATCACCTTTGGTCTCATTGGGTATTTGCTTAGGGAATTTTTGCTGATTTCATATTTTCCTTGGCAGTTCAACGATATGGTAAACGTTCCGTTCTCGTCTGAAGCATTTGTTGCTGGCTGTGTGGCTTATTTCTTGGACAACACCCTGCACAAGAAAGATAGTTCTATTAGGAAAGATAGGGGTAAGCATTGGTGGGACAAATTCCGGACATTTAAGGGTGATACTAGGAGCGATGAATTTTACTCCCTACCATTCAATCTGAACAAATACTTCCCATCAGTATGATTAATTGGCATGGAAAGATGAGCAAGAGCTAATCTTGTTTAAAGAAAGTGCACCGGAAGCTCTTCAGGAGATCAGATTGTAATGTTGTTACTGTTCAGTCTTTTGTGAAACTTTTATCACACGCTATATAGCATTATAACATAGACTGTTCCTTTATAGGGTGCTTAACTTTTTTGTTGAATTTGTTATGCTGTAAATCCACTGGAAGACGTGGACTTCAAGTAGCAATGAAGAGTTTTTGTTGCCGTCACTTCCATCTTTGTTTCCATCATATAGGGATTCAGACCTGTGGTCTGCGAAACCTGCTTCAAGAACTCTTTTCATAGATATAAATGTCACCAATCAATGGACGAAATCCTGATATGGTTACCCGAAAAAGTCACCATCTTCTGAGGTAAAAACTCCCAACTCCCCAAGTTTGAGTGGAGTCATTCAAGCAACTGATGAAATCATAAAACATTTAGAATCACAGGTTTGAATATGGTGGCAGGGTTGCAAGTGTTGAATATGAACACTTTTATGATTTTTTCATGGACACTTGATGTAACTTGAAATCAATTCCGGACAGTTAAAACATACCTAAATTGATTATAAAGAAACGGAATAGGGGCAGGGAAGAAAGAGCCTGCTCAGCTGGTGCTAATTCCTGAAAAGCAGATGCTTTGTAATGCAGTAAATCTTTCTCACTTTACACAGTGAAATTGTGCTCAGAGATTTCTTGGAAACACCAATCACTAACAAATCTTTCCTTGCACGAAGATCAAAGACTGTTCTTTTCATCAGAGAATGTCTCATCCAGTATGAGCAACTACCCACGTTGCTTAAGACCATAAACAAATGTCTAGTTAGCAGACATTTCTCTTTGGGTAGGAAACGGAGAGCATTGTTGATGATCCTTCTTTGTTCTTCCTATAACAAACACAAAAGTACAAAAGACATGTTGCTGAATGTTTTGTTCCTTTCATGCATTATTGGTGCAAATTGGAGAAGGAAACAAAATTACACCTCACTAAAACCCTAAGAACATTGTATGTTGTTATATCAGATTTTCAAGAATAGGAATCACAATAGGCAAAGTCTGAAAATGAAGTCTTTTTAATTAAATTTGCATAAGTGATTTCCAATTCGATTCTATTTCAAGTTGGATCATAAATTTTAATTTTATTTTATTATACAGTTTTGAACTTTTTCAATATTTAATTTAAATTTAAATCAGTTAAATCTAATTTAATTTATTTAAAATTAAATTAATCAAAGGATAAATTTTCTATTATCCCTCATCAAATGCAAACAAACAAAAAAAAGATGTAATCTCTATATGAATATTTATGGCCGTACAGATTCAGAAGTTGTGATCTTTGGTATCTAATATTTAATGTCAATACTTTCCCACGATCTGCATTAGAAAACAGTATTATAATTAGATTACAAGTTGAGCAATCGTGGTACCAAACTCTTTTCACATGGCTACTTCTACTTGACCCTTAGGTTCTGTTTGGTTGACAAGAAAGTAAAGTAAATTTGGAATATAATTTTAGAAAATAAATCTATGGAAAGTAAAGATATTCACATACTTGAATACTTATAAGAATTCTAATAGGAAAGTTGGGTAGATTTTTATTATAGTGTTTAGTATGCAATAGTATTTTATGGAATGTAACTTAATTTTGACTTGTATTTTTAATTATATACCTACAAACCGAGTAAAAATTGAAATTGTTAAATAAGGAAAAATATGAACCTGAAAAGTAAAAATATTCAAAATCCAAATACCAGCCGATACTGAAAATTTTAAAAAATAGTTGAAATTTTCCTCCCTCCCTCTTATCTCTCATTCCCCTCTTTTTTTTTCAAAATTTTTTAATTAGTTATTTTATTTATTTCAACTTTTATAATTATTGTGAATTTTTAAATTTTGTTTTTAAAATAATAATAAATGTTTTTATTAATAATAATAATTATAAATTAAATAAATTTATTTAAATATTTTATATAATATTTATTAATAAAATATTGTATTTTAAAAAATAAATAATTTAAATTTTATATATTTTAAAGTCGTAAAGTAGATAGAGAATGAAGGGTTAAATTGGCTAGTATAATTCTTAGATTAAATTTCTGAAGAAAGTAATCTAAATACTAAGGGGGTGTTGAGATTTAGAATCTAAGGAAAGTGCTACTACTTTCCTTAAATTAGGAAAGTTTTTACTTTCCTAATTACTCGTAAAAATGAACCAAACGTAATAATTTAAATTTTAGAGAAAAGATTACTTTCTCGATCAACAATTCGTGCCAACCAAACGAGACCTTAAGATTAACTTTCTGGGATTTGATTTATTAATCAAACTGAGGTTGTGTTAATAGCAAGTTTTAACATTCTTGAAAGTGCATAAGGTAAATCGAAACCTGAAACTATGACCAGAAAAGGAAGAGCGTTTTCCATAAGAACAGTGCAAGCTGTAGAAACTGGCAAAACTAAACGAAGCTACTTGTTTAAAGAGATTAACCTTGATCTTCATGTTAAGTGAGGAAAAAAGAAAAGGTAACTTTGTCAGTAAAGAGATCTTGTCTGTGTGTGTAATGGCACGGCTCTGTTCCCAGCTAGAGCAACCGAGGCATGGAAAGCCATCATTTTTTGCTCCCACATTAAGACACAAGCTCTACTCCAATGATGCTGCTGTGAGCATGGAAGAACTCAGGAATCATTGTGTGGATACAAAAGTACACTAAATCAATATGCAGATCAAATCGTGATTTCTATTTTTGTTGGCAAATCACATAAAACAGCTCCTGTGATATACTTGATTATTTATCTTAATTCTTGTGTTTTTAATTCGTTCACCTTAACTCTTGTGTTTTTTATTCTCATTCAAGATACTCAAATTGAGTATTTTCGAACAAATTTGCCCTTAGATTATTGAAATATATTTTTTTTAATCTCTTGATTCCAAGGATAAATTTATCTGAAAATACCCAATTGAGATATCTTGAATGAGAATAAAAAACACAAGAACTAAAGTGAATGAATTAAAAACACAAAAATTAAGATGAATAATCAAGTATATAACAATAGCTCTTTTATATAATTTGCCTATTTAATCTCTGCAGCTTAGCTTAACCAGGCTTGCTTCCCTTCTTTTAGTTGATAAAGACATTGGGCATTACCTGGATAAAAGAGCCGAAATTCTCGGCCAATCAATAATTACTCTGCCACTGAATCGAAATAATTGTGGCATTTTAATTGTTTAATGGTACATTTGGCCTAGTACCATCATGAAACCTTTAATTTCTCTGCCAAAATAGCTTTTCAAGTTATTGATTTCGCACGAACGACTGACAAGGTTATAATGCCACCGCATAAAGCAACTTTGGCCACTTACCACCAGGCCTTTTTATGTAACCACTTAATCTCATTATCCTTATTTTCTCTATTTTAAGTCAGGTTACTTGGAGCAGATTAAGTGTCCGTTAGAACTGTTTTTTTTTTCAGTTGAATTTTGGCAAGAAGAATTTTTTAAAAAAATTAGTTGACTGTTATCTAAATTTTTTTTTAAAAAAATTTTATATATTAGGTTGTTTAGCAATATAAAAATAAAAATTACTTTTAATTTTAACTATATTTTATTTTATAATAAAAATTATTTAAAGTATATTAAACAAAGTACAACATATTAATTATTATATAATTTTAAACTATATGAAACATAAATAAAAATATATCTAATCAAATTTATTATATAGATTATAATAGAAGTAAAACTAATGTCAAAATAAATATTAAAATAAATTTAAAAAGTCAAATAATATTATATAATTTTTACAATAAACGTGAAGATGAGTTTGTGAATATTGTAAGACTTATGTTTAAAATATAAGGACAAAAGAAACTAAAAAATAGACTCATTAATTAATCTAAAAAATTTACTAAAAAAGCGATTATTGGAGAAGCTTCAAATTTGAGCTTCTTAAAAAGCTATATTTTAGGTGTTAAAAATCTATATCTACTAAAAAAGTTTTTTTATTTTACAATCAAAATTTATTTTTTTAAAACAAATCTTTTACCGCAAAAAAAAGTGCTTATTCACTTTTTAAAAATTTTACCAAACGGCACTAAGTGATCCAGAGAATTCTAAACGCTCTAACAAAAGAGTTAAAATCTTTTTTTTGTTGTATTTGTTTTGCTGTCTAAGCATGCTTTTGGTTAATTTATAAATTTATGAGAATCAAAGTTTAAAATGTTAGAATAGAATAGAATAAGTTGGCGCGACTTTATTATTACAAAATTTGTAAAAAGAAAGTGCTCCTTTTTGACTAGTAAACGCATCAAGCTTTCTGGGCTTAAATTGCCTTGATCATGTACGGGATAGGAAGTTGCAGTTTTGGACCAATAGATGAAAAAGGGATGCGACCACGTGATTCTCAGCTCCTCTTTTACTGAAATCGTACTGTAGTCTACCACTCCTATTCAAACTTCTCCACGTCACGAATTGACATGTTTCTGTAAGTAGTCAGCCTTACCAGTGGGAACGTGTCAATAAATACTTGAAAGCAAATGAAAAAAAAAAAAAAGACGTGATGCTAAAATGTCACGGTCTCTCAAGATATCAACTTTTATTATCATTGAAATCAAGAGAAAGACAAGGCAGTATGATTGTGGAGAGGCATAATCATGTCGCAGAGGACGTTCTGTAATCCAAAATTTTGATTTCCCACATCAGAAGGACTAAGCTAATGAGGCAGTAAGTAAGTAAGTACCTAAGTAAGTGAATGAGGACAATGTTTATAGAAAGAAAGGTTCAGGCCGGCACTGGTCAAAGATTGTGAGAAGATAGATAGACAGAGCGAGAGCGAGAGCAAGAGAGTGATGATTCGGTCCCAGGGAAGAAAGTATTGAGCATCGTGCGACCACGTTTTCTGCTGTAACTCGCCCGTGAGCAATCATTGAGTTCAAACCTTGAGTAGGCTCCCACTCCTTTTCTGTTCATTTTATTGCAAGGAATTGTTATTGTCAATGTATCATGTACAGAACGTACGCCATAGCAAAGTTCAATGCATTCACAATGATAATAAGAGAAAGATTGAAGCAATCTGTGTGTGATTGTTACGGAAAGCATCGAGACGAAACAACCATCAAAATTTTCTTAATTGCAAGCTTCCACCAAACCATCTAGAGATGTAACTGATAGGTTTAGTGAAGTTTTTTTTTATAACTTTTATCAGGAATTACGTATCATTTCCAATCATAAACAAGAGTCTAAAACTGTTAACTCCACGAACTAAATTTCAAGTTCCTGAAGTACTTGGTTGAACACTTCAAGGAATCAAGTATAACTATATACAACCAGAACTCTTGAGTCTCCTAAAAACAGTGTTTGATTATTTAACTCAAATCCATCGAGTTGGGTTCTACTATCTCTAACTTGTATAAACCGAAAGTTTACAAGTGATGATGTTCATGTCCTTCCTTTTACCCTTTTTTTTTTAATCGTCAGAAGTGAAAGAATGATTGAGGTCAACGCGGCAAAATGGATGGCCTCGGTGACGGTCCAAACTCAGAAGTTTGACCACTGCCCTGACTTCTTTTTTTTTCATCCATACACAAATCTGTTGTCATGGCATGCCTTTTACTTTTGAACAGATCTTCTCTTTGGATTAAAAACAAAAACTAGATTCAGGAACAAAAATACTGAACCCTTTTTCTGTCGTCTCTTCTTTTTTTTTACAGTTGGACGTAAATATTTATTTCTTAAAAAATATTTTTACTGTTCCTCTTCCCATGTCAGGTTTTCTTGGATACTCAGTATCTTTCTGCGTGACTATAGCTTGGAGGTTTCTGCGAAACAAACAGCTTCTGATCGTAAAGCTGGCAGGCGCAGCTACCTATCTGTGAAGGCCTACGATATCTCGTTTTTCGTATCTCCCTTCTTTCGAAATATTAGTATATTTTTATAAAGAGAACCGGTCGTTGAGCTTTTGATTAAAAGTAAGCACCAGCTTGTCGTATAACCCACACGTGCAGTATATGCCACGAGTAGCGAACCCAGTCCAATGCTTGTGGTAGCAATGATTGGCATTGCTGGCCACCCGCACGAGTGTTAGGCATCGCTTTTCTTTGTTTGCTTGTTCATTTTGGTTAAGCTAATTTGGTTGTTAGTACTTGATGGATCATGGCTATAGTACACTGTCATCGACCCACGTGTCCGAACCTAAAGTCTTTTCTATCTATTTTTTCTTTATTTTTCAAGTTATATTAAATCAAGAAATATACTCCTTCCGATTCATAATAAGTGTCGTTTTAAAAAAATGCACGCTTATTAAGAAAGCTAATGAAATTATTGATATACCCTTATTAATACTCTCATGAAGTTACCTCGTGACCCCCTTGAAGTTATAAATGATGATCTGTGTAATTAAGATGAGAGAGAAATTAAAAGTTAATTTTGAAAGTAAAATTATAAACATGCATACAAGGTCAAGAATGACACTTATTTTAAATAATTAAAATGTATCTAAAACGACACTTATTATGAATCGAAGGGAATATGTATCAACGATGATGAATAGTACAATTGCATCGAGAATTATATTACATCCAGCATTAGGTTGATTAGGCAATTAGCCGTGTCAATCTAGGAATGAGAAGCTTATAAGCCAATCGATCCTCAAGTGATGGAGGAAAGCAAACGTTCAGTTTAACGAATTAATCCTTATTTATATTTTATTTCTTTGTTCATATTAATTTATCACAATTGATTTTTAGTGTATAAGCAAACATTCCAACTCCTTTACGATATAAAACAGTTTTGAGTTTTCTTTTCAATGTGTCAAAACTAAAACAGAAAGCAACTTCATCTGCCGAACCCATATCTCAAAAAACCTTGCCCTACGTACTAAATCTAAGTTTACGTTCATGTTCTTGCTGCTCTCTTTAGATGTTAATTAACTTGATAGTGTAACAGGCTAAATTAGTTAAGCATGTACTTAGTAGTCAGATTAGCAAGTTGACACGACCAAATTCTGAGGAGTTGCAATGTAAGGTAAAGTCGGTACTTCACGTGAATGCCAATAATGCACACACATGGATTGGAATGGATACACGTAACACATGACCCTAGCAACTCATGATCAGCAGATGCCCTAGCTGCAATATTTCTTTCCAGGAGTTTATTTATCTGCTTTTTTTTTTGTTCAATTTTCCTTTTCTTTTTGAAAAACAAGACTCCCAATAAATGGAAACCTAATTAAGTTTCTTTCGTCAAAAACTTTCAGATTTTCTCTTTAATACGCATATAAACAGCTAAATGAGACGATGACTATCAGTTTAACTGAAGTAGGGTTTTCCAGGAAAACAACCCAAAAGAGTTGAAACTGAGAGACAACTAAGAAACTTAGGCATAGAAGAGCATGTAGTTAGTTACCTTCAACGATTGACTATAATGCTTAGTCTTGGATAATGAAAAATATTCAGGAATGTTCAATCTTTTCGAATAAATTATAGAATGACATTTAAAGGTCTGGTTTTCGAGAATGAAGTATGGTTTTGCAGCATTAATATGTTCTTAATTTCTTCTGTATTACTGAACTAGTGGGGTCTTGAAACAGCTTGTCTTAGATTTCTCCATGATTATAGCAACTCAAGAAAAGATTTTGATCAAGAATGGTGGCGATTACTGGCTAATGGTCCTAATCATAAATCAATTAAATGAAAGCATCTGTTTGGTCCCTGAGCTAAGGCTTGGATTTCTCCATGATTATAACAGCTCAAGAAAAGTTTGTTGATCAATAATGGTGGCGAGTGCTGGCTAATGGTCCTAATCTTAAATCAATTCAAAGAAAGATTCTGTTCGGTACCTTAAAATGAATTTTTATGATCTGCTAATCTCCATTATTATGAGGAAGAAAACATATCAGAGGTCCACATTTCACTGCTAGTGCAGCTCATTATCTGAGGCAGCATATATTCTTGCTTTATCTCTTTTTTTTTTATAAGGATGCATGATATGCACCAGATTCCAAGGGTTTCTGTGGATTATTATATGAATATCGTTTTTTGTTGATTAAAGTCATTCCGACAGGAATAAAAATAACACAAACATGAACTCGTACCAGAATCCGTTGAGGGGTTCAAATAGTTTTCGGACTCCTAAAACACAGTCTACGTAGTGTATTCCACACCATACAAGGAAAGGATTGTCGGTATGCTTACCTGCCTAATCTAAATGATCGCGAACGCATAACAACACGAGAACTTGATAGGTAAGTACAAGGATATACCGTATCCGCTAAGGTCATCGTCAGAGACACCTCTTCAACTTCGTAAACACAAACAATTCACTCAATACAAGAACAAGATATACATAGGCCGTGATGAAATGAAGTATCCAGTTTGGCAATGTCGTTTCCTATATCTTTAAGGTTGGACCCAACTGCCAACTATTCTAGATTTCTTAGCTAATTTGTTTTCAGTTACATCCGTTCCATGCATTTTTTAGATTTTATTTGTCCTTTCCCTTTAATAACTACAAAAGCCAAAAGATGGAATAACGGTGTGACGTTGGTGGATAGGTATGGATGGACTATAAATTATTAAGTAGGAGGAGAACTCCATATTCTTTCGTGGCTTATAGTTGCTTTTTGTTCATTTATATAATTTTATATGATTTAAATTGTGCCATTAAAACAAAATTTACAATTTAATGAAAAGCGAGTTTATTTTAATAACAATTTTTGGTTATAATTGTATTATTACAATATATTTAAGTGCCTAAAAAAGAAAGGATGTTTGGCATAAGAGCACACTATATTTTATTATGAAATAAGATGAGAGTTAATGATTAGTGTCCTTTAATCTTCAAAAGTTCCCCCGTTGCTTTTAACAAATTTAAAGAGTATGGTTGTGGATTGTGAATAATGCCAACTAAATTATACTTTTAAAAATTGTTGATTGTGTGTGATAGTATATATTATAATTAATATAAATAATTTCTAGATAATTCACATCTTATATTTGGGTACAAGTTATATTCTTTCTTATACAATTTTTGCTAATTAGTCTAATACTTTTGTATATAAATAAGTACATCTCTTTTATTGTAAGATATAAAAATATATAAAAATAATTCATTCTCTATTAGTTTTTATTTGGTATCGAGCAAACTTTCATAAGGTTGGTATAGATTTTTGGAGAAGAATTGATTCTTTTTGGGTGGTTCTTATACTTTTTTTCTTTTTGGTTGATTGTTCTTCGCTGAGCTTCATTGATTTTGACTATGAACAAAGATTTGTTGCTCAACTTTGTATTGATTGAGCATATCAAAAGATTCCTCTCATCAAGACGATTCTAATGTCATTGAAGGTATCTTCTGTTGTTTTTATAGAGCTGAAACATAATAAGTGAATAAAAGAGAAAAGAAAACAAAGGATTTGTCGTAGAACACCGTTATAACCCCATATTATTATTGATAGCAACAAGCTCATTATATAGAGTTGAATTGTAACAGAAAATCTTAGATATTTGCTAAAGATAACAATAATATCTCTAAATTTATTCCTAAAATCAAGAACTAAATATCATAATCAAATTTGCCTAAGATCTGATTAATTTGACCATTTATTTCGTAAGAATCTGCAACCTAAGGGATTTTCCAACGAACTCCTCCTTGCCTTAGGAGTTGCAGAGTTTTAATGTCAAAATAATTCATCCTCTTGATGTACTACTTTTGCCTCTTCATTTTGTGATTTTTTTTGCAATGTCGGCATGGTGGATGTAAATCATCATTGTTTCTGTTATTGTTGTCGATCTTGAAATTCTTGTTTTTGTCTCCTCCTGGATTTTTTTTTCTTTTCTTTGTGCATCTTGATTTAAGTCATTGTAGAATTTGTTGGCAATGACTGGAACGTTGTAGTCTTCATCTACAGCTTCCCAAATATCCATAGCATCAAAATGAGCTTTCATTCGAACAGCCCAAACTTGATAGTTTTCACTATCAAAAATTGGTGGTGCACCTTGAGACAGTTGTGATTCAATCTCCATTGCTTGAAAATGGTTGTAATTCTTGTTGTAATTCTGAGTTGTAAATTAGGTTTGTGTTTTGGTTTCGCTCATCTCACAGATCCCTCAAGATAAAGGCTCTGATACCATGTTGTTTGTATAGAGCTGAAGCATAATAAGTGAATAAAAGAGAAGAGAAAGCAAAGGTTTTATCGTAGAACATCGTTATAACCCCATATTATTATTGATAGCAACAAGCTCATTATATAGAGTTGAAATGTAACATAAAATCTTAGATATTTGCTAAAGATCACAATAATATCTCTAAATTTATTCCTAAAATTAAGCACTAAATATCATAATCAAATTTGTCTAAGATCTGATTAATTTGACCATTTATTTCGTAAGAATCTGCAACCTAAGGGATTTTCCAACAGACTCCTCCTTGCCTTAGGAGTTGCAGAGCTTTAATATCAAAATAATTCATCATCTTGATGTATGTTAGTTTTGAGCAAAGGACAAAAACAAATATAAAAAGGAAACTAACGAACAACAGAGGACGAAACAAGACATTGCAAGAGATATATTTATTCAATAGAAGTAGTGCTATTTGTAGGCACTTTACTCAACAAACTTAGCAAAATATCTTCCTATAGACTAGATAATGACCTATAGACTAGGAACAAAAAACAACTAAATTTAGACTCATTCAAACTTAAAGAAAAGACTTATTTATCCTCAATAAATCTAAGATATTTTGAATCATTTTTCTAACACTCCCCGTTGATTCAAAATGTCGTGATCAATGTAGGTATTGGCATGGGTATGGTTGTAGAGATCTCTTCTGCATAAACATAAACATGGTTGTTTGCATGGTCATAGGCATAAACATATTTGTCATGGGGCATATTCCGATATGGATGTAGGCATCGTAGGCTTGAATAACACATCATTTTCTTGAAGGTGGACCATAGCTACTACATTGGCATCTTTTTGTGAGGCATTTTTACAAACTTTCTCTATATGTCCCAATTGACCGCATCTGTTGCATTTAATATCCGGTCTCCACCAAGATTTATAATGAGGCTGGTTTGTTTTTTTGCAATAAGGACATACCGAATGATCATTTTTTTTATGTTTGATTGTATCCTCAATCACCTGAAATGCCTTTTCTTCATACTTTTCAACCATTCTATTGATTCGTGACTCGTGAGCTTGAAGGGACCCCATCAACACATCAACTGAAAGAATCGATAAATCCTTAGCTTCTTCTATAGCAGCTACTACATGATCAAATTTTGGTGTCAAGCTC
>JAOSBP010000007.1:18054258-18065298 GCA_027563825.1 Erythroxylum mucronatum | reverse complement strand
TGTGGGTTTGAGTTACTAAATAAAATAAATATCAGTGTGATGTCTGTTTTGTTTGTTCTGTCTTGGGTGGCATCTATATATCCTCCCAGGGGGTATTTGGGTGTTACAGTAGTAGGAGTAGGAGTAGTAGTAATAGTAGGACTAGTAGGAGTAGTAGTAGGAGGAGTAGTGGCAGTAAGAGTAGGAGTAGTAGGAGAAGAAGGAGGAGAAGGAGTAGTAGGAGTAGGAGTAGGAGTAGGAGTAGCAGGAGGAATAGTAGTAGGAGGAGTAGTAGTAGAAGTAGTAGTAGTAGTAGTAGTAGCAGCAGGAGCAGTAGTAGTAATAGTAGCAGTAGTAGTAGTAGTAATAATAATAATAATAATAATAACAATAATAATAATAATAATGAGAAGAAGAAGAAGAAGAAGAAGAAGAAAAAGATAATGATATAACTACTAAATCAAGCTAGGTAGGTAAGGCTCAAGCTAAATCTCTAAGAGGCAAGTAAGTATTGCCTTTTTTTATAAGTTTAGGCTAACTACAAGAGGAAAGAGTTAAAAGATTTATGAGAAATACAGGGATTTCTTTACGATGGATCCTTTATAAGGATCTCTTTATGATGCTTATGAGAACAATTGGTGCATTAAACCGTGCATAACCAAAATCCCAAAAATCGTGAAATTGCACGGCTTGAGAGAAGTGCACGGGCAAATGCACAACTATACATCTCTTATGTGCATCGAATCTTCATTTTACATTGTGTTTTCGTTTGAATTCTTCTCTTTTAAGTCCGTAAACGCAATTAGAATATCAAGCAAAATACACCAAATATGGGTGTAAAAATGTAGTTAACTATGCGTCTATCACTATCTTATATAATATAACTCATTTTGTATGATTACATTATACACAATTCAATTTCATTCAACACAATTCACCAATAAGTCAAAAACCAATAATTCAATACATCTTATATAATATAACTCATTTTATATGATTACATTAGTCAATTATAAACTAAAGACATACACTTACAGCTATAACATATTCAACTTCAACTATAACTCACAATTATAAGTTTACAACTTACTTTATGTAATCTCATAATTCAATTTTAAACTAATATTTTTTTTAATTATACAATTAAATTTATAATGCTTATAATTAGTTTGTTTTCTTAACTAATTTTAATCAATATTGTTACCAAAACCTTAATTCCTAACTTTGATTTAACAATCTTTCATTCACCAATTTTAATCAACATTCGTAGTTTCTTACCTAAATTTTCCAATGCATTACTTTTCTTCATAAATTGACAATATCTAAATTATATTAAAATTGAACCAACTCACATAAATAATTCCAAATTTCAAAGTCAAATTTTCCAATCCATTAATTTTCTTCATAAATTAACAATCCCTAGATTACATTGAAATTGAATCACCTTACACAAACAATTCTAACTTTCAAACTCAAATTTTCCAACTCATACAAACAATTCCAAGTTTCCAGCAATTCCATCAATTCTAATTTCTAAAAATTTCAATTTCCAACAATTCCAACCATCACAAAACATACATATACAACCAAATATAATACATTGTTATTCAAATTTCAGAGCAAAAACACAACCAAAAAATAAAAAATGCAATTAAATGTCAGGTTAGTTCAGTTCAATTTGGGTTAGGTCAGGTTTGGATATGGATATGAAAAATTGAAAATCAAGATTTGGTAATTCTGGCAGCGGTGGCAGGTGATGGACGGTTGGAAGCGATGTCAAGGAGCAGGGGTGGTTGTTGGTGGCGTGGTGTAGCACAGTAAGGAGAGTGGATGGTGGTGTGTTACGTGACTGTGAGGAAAGTGGAAGGAGAGGGGGTGGACATGCGGAAGAGCACAGTCGTCGGAGATTGAGAGGAGAGTCATCTTCAGAGAGAGTAGAGAGTCGCCGCCAAAAAGGAGAACCAAGAGAGAGAGAGAGAGTGAGAGGGAAATGAGAGAGGGAGGAAGAAGTAGAGTGTCAGGGAGGGGGGAGGAATTTTTTGTTAATTTTTAAATTTTTTCAAAAAGGTCTCAGATGGTATCATGGGAAATCGTCTTGCACCATTTTTTGATCGGTACGGTACCTTCCGACAGATACCAGCCGGTATGTTACAAAATCAAAAACGTTGAGCCCGAGTCTTATAGTATATCATGAGGTATACACGTGATAAAATAACTTATAAGATCTATATATTTTAATTTAATCTAACTTAATTTTTAATTTCCAATTATATTTAACAAATTTATTTAAATGTAATAAATCTAATTTAACTTTAAAAATATAATTTTTATCTTATCTTATTTAAGTTAATTTTAACTAACAAAAACTTGATCGCTGTCCAAAGTCTTTGTTCACTAAAATTTCATGTTGCCATTCACCGCGGACACTTCTTTTATCAATTCCACCATTGCCACCGCCTTTCACTGCCACCCGTACCACTCTTCCACCAAAGCCTTAGCTCCCCCTCTCCACCACACATCTGATTCTCCCTATGTTCAACAATAAAGTTGAATATTTCATCAAAATTATTGATTAATCTTTTCTACACTTGTCTCCAATATGACTTGGCTTAATCAAAAATTAATAAAATTAATTTAATTTAATCAAATATTAAGTAAATCTAATTTTTGAAAATTTGATTCTAACTTCGACTTCAAATGATCGTGTTTAAAATAATCACTTTTTATGAGTTATTCGAAACTCAGACCATATATTCTAAGAGTTGACGTGCCTAAATCAATCCAATGTAATAAGTAGTATAGGTATTATTTTGTACTCAGGATCAACATGAAAGGATTAAAAATGAAGGTAATGCGGAATACCTAATTTCGGTTCCATATTTCATTCTAATGCCGATTCCGAGTTTCAAACAATCACAAATCTCCTGAGACCTTTACGGAAAGTGCTCACCGAGACACAGGCTAAGTCTTTCTATAGTTTTCTCAATACGTAAGCTTTCTTAACGGGTTAGAGATTCCTTATGCTTACGATTGATATGAGTAACTGCAGAAGACCTTAACCTTTATATAGCTTCCATATCGATCTTCCCCATCACAAGGCCGATATAGACCAGGTTCACACTAATTGGGATCTATTTTTCACCCGGGCTTCGACCCATTAATCTAGATAATTTATTGGGTCACTTTATTATCTTTATCTGGATCAAATTACGTAACTTAACCAATAATTTATTTAAAAACCAAAAAATGTAATTAATAGTTGTCCAACTTTATGGGAAAGGACAAAATTATCCAACATCCAATTCATTGTAATGCTCATGCATCACTACTACTATATAATGATAGAATGAGAAACATTAATTAAAATCAAAATTCAAGTTTTGAGCATTTTCCATTAAGTGAATTTGGTTAATTCTTTCTCTTTTAAGTTTCAAGGCAACCGAAACCCCATCATCACCCACTTTTATTAACTGATATATATATAGAGCTTGGTGGTTTAAAAAAAAGAGAAAAACCTTTAATCCTGTAATTGGATATTGATAAAAAGAAATGGGAAGAGAAAGATTTAGTTTATGGATTTTTGTGTATGTTATTTATGTGTTTAAATAAAGACTATTTGTAAAGCCCATCATTAACATAAACTTACTCACAACCTAACCCATACTTCTAAACACATATAAAAACTATCAGCTGCAAAAATAGAGAAAGACCAACGAAAATCATCATCTTCTTCATCTTTTCTCTCAACTATTCCAAATGGTAAGTGTGTTTAAATGCACTATTTTGTCCTGCATGTGACACTTCTTTTATGTGTTCTCTCATTGGGTTTGTTTTGCAAAAATTGGGAGAAAGTTGTGGAGGTTAATAACTTCAAAACCCCTTAACACTTTGGTAAATTTTCGACTACCATTTTATGTCTTTTTTTTGTGAATTTTGGTCATCCTAGTTGGTTTGCATGTTGTGATTGTTTAGGACAATAATTGAAGTTACATGAAAGGATAAAAATGGATAAAATGTGGCTAAAAAATGATAAAAGAAGAGGAGATAGCAGAAGAGGGGAGGGTGAATAAGATGACATCTTTTAAAATTTTAAGTTGCATGAAGGGGCGGAATAGGAAATCCAAAGAGTAAAGGGGTAAATCTGGAATTTACTTCCAAGAAATTTATTTTTGGTATTAATTGGATTGAATGAAGGTAAAATAGGACTTTTACTTAGTTAAGGGTATTTTAGTAATTATGGTGGTTAGGTTAGTAAAGATATATTTTTTCTATAATTAAGAATAGATTAGAAAAGAGAAAATTGTTGGATTATTAAGTGTATTTGAGTTGATATTTTTCGTAAATTAGAATAACAGAATTTTGTAAATTCTAGGTCCAATAGTTTGATTAAGGGGGGACTATTAATTAAATTCTAGGTCCAATAGTTTGATTAAGGAGGGACTATTAATTAGTTAAGTCTGAAATCGAAGTAAGGATAACTTTGGATTATACTCTTATAATATCATATCGTTTTTGTAACGCCCCATGTTAGAGGTTAGAATATTGAGGAATTAGCAGTGCATTGTATGCTTTGCATATTTAAGTATTCACTTATACGTGCATATGTATTTTTGACACATACAAATAATTGTACATGCATTCATTGACATTTTCTGGGTATAATTGATTTATAAATGCGATTAAAATGTGAATTGTAGATTAATTGTGGTGAAAATTTATTTGGAGAGTATTATGATTATTTCGGGATTTTTTTGTGAATTTTAGAGAATTTCCAAAATTTTGGGGGTATTTTGGACAAAAAAATATAGAATAAGAGACAAATGGGAGGGTGGGTGCCATGTGTCATTGGGTTATTCATCCACGCAATCATCTTGTTTGAAGAAAAAACTTCTGCAGCTCACATCTCTTCTTCACCACCGAAAACACCAACTAAAACTCTTTTCTTTGTTCTTTTCATCCATCACCGAAACTACCTGTTATGTATGTTTGTGTATTTGGTTTCTAACTCTCAATTGCTGGAGAACTAACTGAAGATGAGTATAAGTTTGACTTGATGTTTGTTTTCATGAGAGGATGAGGAAATCTGGAATTTTTGAGTTAGAATTTCATTAAATCAAGTAAGTTTTTCGTGAATAACATTTGATGATGTTTTAATATTTTGTACATGCGTTCAATTATGAGTGATATGGGAAGAAATAAATTCAGTAGTGAGAATGAAGAAGTACAAAAACATGGAGAAAAATGTAGAAAATAGGGAACATGCTTGAGAGATGTTGGTTTTGATTTTTATGTTTAAATCTTGGATTTTTGAATTGTTTGTGCTGTGATGAGCTGAAATGGAAGTAAAAGAGTTGGTTTAAGTGTCATATGTGTTAATTGAATAAGACAGAAGTGAGAAAATCTGAAAAAATGGAAGAGGATGAAGACTGCGTTTTAAAGAGAGAAGAGAAGAGGAGTTGCACCCGAAGGTTTTTCCAAAACCGAACTGTGTTGATTCTTTTAGCCACAACTTTATCATCCGATATCCAAATGACTTGGAACTTTAACCAATAGACTCCTAAGACATTGTTCTTTCTCTCCATAAAAATTTAGAGCCATCTAAATTCGTTCGGGAAATATTTGATTAATGGATTTAGGATGAAAGTGAGGAAATGTGTTGGAATGTTATGAACTGGAGAATTTTCACTGAACATGCTTTGGTATTTTGATTATATCTTGATTTGTAGATTTCTAAATGGATTGATTCTTGATTCAGATTAAACTAGAGACATATGTCTATAACTTTCTTTACAAAGTCTAATTTTAGTTCTGTCTTTAAGAATTTCAAAATTTGGGATGAAATGGAGTCTTGGCTTAAGCTGTAGTACTACCAGTGCAGAAATCATATCCTGTAGTTATTGAATAAACTGTATTGATGTAGGCCGAATCAGACAAAACTGTCTTCACAAAAGTTATAGCTTATTCTTTTAGCTTTTGATTGGTATAAAGTTTGTAATTTTTGGATATTGGAATTGAGAGATATGAGATGTACTACTTGAATGCATGATCATGCATTAGCCAAAATTTCAAATGTACACATTCTATGGTATTTTGAGCATAACTCATTGAATAATAAACCTAATTGTATGATCTTGGTATCATTAGAAACTTAAGACACAGAGGAACAATTGTCTAGAAGAAAGTGTTACAGAAATACATCATTTTCTTAATCTTATTGATTATGCATAGTTTACCCAAATGAGGTGCTTCCAGCAAAAGCTGGAATAGTAATTGAGTGTATGAATTTTGGAACTTTAAAGTACAATTGATGTTTACATCAGTTTAGTAAGGAAATATACCCGAGAATTTGTCATTGAACATGCATATTACATAATACATTCTTAAATGTGCTTATTTAATTAATTGAGCAATGTAGTAATATGAAACTATATATGATTGCATATAGATGAGCACGTCGAACGATCGCTTCCATATATTGCCGGGACTTCAAGGCAATAAGCAAAAAGGGAGCTATTATGAATAATATAAGACAGTCTCGTCTTCATTTGTTTTGTTTGATACTGAAATGATTTGACTTATGTTATATGTGTGTATTGAATTGGGAACGTCCAAGTTGTTGAATGTATGAACCTGTTCTACTTTTGAAACTGTTAAGTCCTAGTTGTGGGTAAATAGGCATGCCTAGAAGGGTCTGCAGCTACTCCTGTGACACTTTGTTGTCTCCTATTACTGACACTTCGGTGTCTCCTGTCACTGACACTTCGGTGTCATTTGTTATTGAGACATAAGTCTCTTCAGTTCTATGATACCAATCATGGTATCTCCTGTATAAGTCTTGTTACCCACTTCTGTTGACGGATTAATAGTCATCTGATTTTGCATTTGCATTCAGATACATGTTGGATATTGATATAAACAAAATTATATTTTGATCTGAAGGGATTATGCCTTCTTCTGATGCTCAGTTCTATTATCTATGCAAACTGTTTCGAAATTCATTATTTGTTTATGCTATAACTTGATTCAGTATATTTGATTGTCAGTTTATGCATAGTTTAGTTATTACTCACTAAGCTATATGCTTAGCACGGTAGATTTGCCCCATGTAAGTTCAGAGAGACGTTTGTAAAGACTGTGATAAGTCAACCGCAATGGTCAGAGGAGTCTGAGATTTGTTTTGATCATAATATAATTTTGAGTTTGATTTTGGCTTGTATCTGATATTTATAAATGTGAATGTGTTTATAAGTTTGTAATAACTATATCTTAGTTTGGATTGGGATTTAAAACAAGTTTGTATTAAGTTCAATGTAATATCATGTATGTTTGCCTGAAATGTTTTAGGGAAGATTTCGTATGCTTTGGTTTGTTTGTACTGTTTTGTGTGGCATCTATATATCCTTCTAAGGGTATGTAGCTATTACAGTTTTGTTGTTAATAAATTATTTTATAGTGATTGATATTTTGAATTGATTAATAGTTACATACATTAATTATGTTTATTTTATTTATCAAATAATTAATGTAGTACAAGGTGATTCAATGATACATTAAGTTGTATTGCTTGTTAATTTTAATTAATGATTAATAGTTACATGCATGAATTATGTTTATTTTATTTATCAAATAATTAATATAGTACAAGGTGATTCAATTTTATATTAAGGTGTATTGCTTCTTAATTTGACGATAAATGTGTTAATTAAATAGAGATTGGTTAATAATATGTTGTCAATAACTGGTGAAATTGAGAATCAGTGGCTTGCCTAGGATAGGCTACATTTGATGGTCATAAATTGATAGGTTATTTAAAGAAGAGCGAGGGTGGCTAGGTATCTGTCCATCGAGCAGATAACAAGGCATCCTAAGTCTTAGGGATGTCTTGTGCCCATGATTAGGTACCGAAGTGGTACCGGGATATCCTGAGTCTTTGGGATATCTTGTGCTGATGGCTAAGTACTAGAGTTGTATCGAGGTACTAAGAGAGATTGAGATATTGAGGTACCCTATGCCGATATTTATATATTTAATTACGATTCCACTTGGTAAGAGATTATGATGAGATGAAATGAGTCGGCACAACATTAAATGTAAGCCTACTAGGTTAAGCAGGGCCCAGACAATTCAGTTAATGATAGAATAAAGCATAAATGGTAGTTATAAATTAATATTTCTGGTAATCATTGTTTGGTAAAATTTTTGAGATGTTTGATAATTGTTTGGATTGGACTGAGTAATGTTGTGTATGTTTGTATTATAAGTATGTTTTAATTGGTGGATTAAGTTTTATAATTATTTATTGAGTTATTTAGTTTTAAAGGTATGGTCGATTATTCTTATCGAGTAGGCATTGTACCCCTTGCCATTATTTTTTTTAGGAGATCAAGTGATTATCGACAACCCTAGTGTACGGGACTGACAGAGTAGAGTTTAGGTGGAGCTAGCAGATTAATTGAGTAAAGTTATTTGATTGTGTATATATTTTTTAATGTGACAATTTGAGTAGTTGTATTGTATAAAATATTTTTATGTTTGACAAACAATTCTCCCTTTTGGAACTAATGAGGAATTTAATGATTAATAGTACGTTTTGAGAACTATTTGGATAATAGTAGTTTAGGAATTTTTTAGAGCGCCACAGTTCCATGGGAGAGTGTTGCAAAGAATGGTGGAAAGTGGTGGGAATGGTGGGGTTGATGGAGGAAGTGTACATATAGTTAAGATTTATTATATATTATCAGAATTAAAGTTTTTTAATTTCTGGGAAGCCCTTTAATTCCCATTTTCTGTAATGGGAGCCATATCTTCATGGATATCTTGGGAAACTTCAAAAGTCGAGCATTATACGTTTGCTTTGGAGCTCAAACTTAAGGTTGGTCAATTTATGAGCATAGTAATTAAAGCCAGTTAAACCCTTTATTATATGCTAATTGGTATTGAGGCCTCACCTAAGCATGACAACAACAGTTTAGGATTTGACTGCTGATTTGGGTAGAATTCGGGTCTAGTTAAAAAATTTTAAGTTTTAGATTTGTTGCATTTTCTGTAACGGCCACGACATCCACTTGAGGAGTGGTTGTTTCCGTGCCTAGATACTCTCCTAGTTGTATGGGAGCAGTTGAGAAAATAACTTCAGGGGAAAATCCTATTTAATTGGTTTAAATGAGATTCAAGGTGATAACGATTATCTGATAGAGAAAATCCCTGTCTCCCAATATATATCAAGTCCTCTCACAGATTGACCATTGGTGTGTTCAAGATTTAAGGTGTGATATTTACGGTGACTCTAGTAGCTACTGAGGAGATGGTGTCCGTGAGACTGGGATCACGTGGGCAGAAGGCAACATAAAGATTAATTCATTTCCGCATCAAGGTTAGTGATCTAACCTAAGTTAATCCTACATTGGTATCAAAGCGAGGGTATGTTTTAGCTTCTGCCTCGTTTTTCTATTAACAATCAGTTTGTTATTATGCTATTAATAATTAGTTTGTTAATTGAATTAAGATTATGTAATTAAGTATATGATTCGTTAAAAAACACACATGAATATTTTATGATACAATCGCATGATTAGTTTATGGAGTCAGATTATTTACATTCAAAGACCTATTCAAACATACCTCACTCCATCTGAAGCACTTCTCCACCGATTGTGAGGAGCGTTGGCCGCGTGTATGACACCGTCGATCATCTCTTCGGCTGATCTATGCAATATTGCAAAAATCGCCATGGAAACAGCCACTCATGGTCGGGTGTGTGAGTCATGCACAACCTATTGAGTGGCGTTGACGGCGTGGTGGACATCGTTCACCTCTTTTTCCACCGATCTATGTGATGGCGGTGTTAAATCGAAAAGCTTGTGATAACTCCTGCGTGGAGCCGTGTCTTTTGGGGTTGAGGTTGGTGGCTGGGCATCAGTCTGCCTTTATCCTTGACTCCTAGCGGTAGCGCAGATAGGTGGGGGAGGGTAGAGTGCGGCACAGATAAAAGGGGATGCTTTTCCTCTGTTTTGTTTTGTTGCAGAACCTAAAGCTTCTTTAAAGAGAAGATAAAACGTTGCTTCTTTAAAGGCTAAAGACAAGAGAAAGAGATAGGCTTTAAAAAAAGCATGCTACGCAGGGAGACATTAAAGGCTATAGCTAGGTCATGTCACTGTGTGCCTTTTATATGTATATGTGTATACGTTTGTTTCTTTAAAGGCACAGTACACGTTTTTCCTTAAAGGCTAAACCTAGGGTCATGTGTACTTTTTATATATATATTTGTGTATATATTTATGGAATAAAAAAATAACTTTGTGGCATAAAAGGTTATTTTTAAATTTGGTAAATTTGTTTTTGCTAAATTAATTTGATGTGAAATATTTTTAAATGGTATGTCCATTTATTTATTTATTTATTTTTCACTTCAAATTATGTAAATTATTATTTTTACATTCATTTAATTCATTAATGATATGTGAATGTGTTTTACATAAAATGAATTATTATTTGTTATATAAATTTGTTTATGTAAAATCAAAAAATGTTAATATGTTTTTCATAACAATCGGTTATGTTAATTGGTTTAACATATGATATGTATATATATATATATATATATTGGAATATGTTTCATGTGAATAATTAAATTGTAAAAATTTCTAATTTATGTCATAAGTGATGATTATGAGCTTAGTGAAATTTTCGATCATATTATATGAATATTGATATTTTTGATAATTTAATTATTCGTATATATGCCCTAATGTCCTTATTATATATATATATATATATATACACACTTCAAGATATAGCAACGAAAAGTATGGTTGGTGATTTGTCTACCACCGAGAAGCTGAATGACACTAATTATGACATCTGGCATAGGAAGATTCAGTGTCTTCTTAATGAGCGCAAGGTTTTGGAAACCTTGACCAATGACATGACTGAGCCTAAAGAAACTAAAGATATTGATAACGAACAATATCAAATAAATTTGACTGCATACAAGGAATGGTTCAAACGGGATCGTAAGGCACGCTATACTATGTTGTATTGCATGCATGATGATCTCATTGG
>JAOSBP010000007.1:18039078-18050199 GCA_027563825.1 Erythroxylum mucronatum | reverse complement strand
TACAATCGCGATCATGCTATTTTAGTTTAAATCGACTCTTTTGAGTTTCAACTTGGGTTCAAATCAATCAAAATGCCGATCCTAGATGTGGATGGTATATTTTAAAAACAATTTTATAGTCTTCGTTCATGCAAACTCTTGTTATATATGTTTTATATGTATATTACATAAGTTGAACTAACTGTCATCTCTGCTTTTGCCGGCATTTGCAATCTGCAGATGTTGTAAAATAACAACAACAACAACGTCTCACTTCTTGAACGCGTTTTTTTATTTTAAGAGATTTAAAAAGAACTAAAATTAAAACTAAAAGATATACAACTTTTTTATATTTTAAAAAACTTTAAAAATACTTTTGATCTATAAAATTGTTTTATTTTTTTTTAATTTTTTTTAAAATTTTAATTAAAAATAATGACAAAATACATGTAAAATAAGTATCAAGATGTACACTAATTAAATGTTACTAATATATTAACCCAATATTTATTTTAAACATAAATCAAACTAATTAAATTTGACTTATATTAATAATTTAAGATAATTGTAATAAAATATTACTTTGAGTAAGATTTAGTTAGTACAGTTCAAATTTAAGGGTTGAATTGAATTGTTATAAAAATAATCTTCAATCAGTTTATGTCTTATATTTATATTGCGCACATTTTATTATTATTTTTAACTAAAATTTAAAAGAAAATGTTTTCATTAAAAATTGAAAACTAAAAAAGAGTTTTTTCAATAATTTTAAACATGATAAGATTTTTCTAAAATTTCAAAAAAATGTATCATATTTGTACATAATTTTCTCACAAAATTTTTTAAAAAATCTCTTTAATGGTAAACATATCTCATATTAATTGAATTACATAAATTTATATTTTTATTTATTTTCTTACTATATCTTCTGTTTGCACGTTAGTTTAGTATTGCTAAAAACATATTTTTGATTAGTGCATGCGTAATCTACAATTACGTAATTATCTACAACAGTGTAGCAGTATAGCCCGCGAGGACACAAAGCATGGAGCATAGCTGGCTTTTATAATGGTCCAAGTTCCCTATCTTCTGCTATGGCTAAGCTGCAATACCATTTTAGAACAATAAGCTAACCAAAAGCAGTAAGGAGGTGACCAAACAAAGAAGCAACAACACTTGCTTCATTGACATTTTTCTTCGACCTATTTAAGAAAAGCAAGTTCTTGACATAGCAGACTTCAATCCAGAAGATCGCCCACAAATTTTGTGGTTACCACGTGTGTATGCGTGTGTAATAGAGGGAGAGTTCATTTATTTATATAACTCGTGGCTTATGTGGCCGAGTGGGAGTTGTTGGCAGTTAGACAATATGAAAGGTCACAATGAACAGCCACATAACATAACCTCCATTGGTTATGTTTATTCTCGTATAAAAGGAGAATTCAAGAGTAAAACATGGGCGATTTTTTGTTCATTGCAACTGCAGAAAAACTCTCTCATTCTCTCTCACAGAAATAAACCATCAGAAGTTTAGAGTTTGGGACGTGAATAATCGGTGACTCTAGTAGCCTACCGAAAATCACCAAAGATAATATCCCAGCTCCTCCAAATGAAGTAGCTGGTATGAGTAGTCCTACCACCTTAGACGGTGGAAACCTACTTATTGATGAGAATCCAAATGAAGATGAGGTTAGTCCTCAACCATTAGTCCCTGAACGTGAGATTAGTGCAAATGTTCAGAGTCCCACACCTCAAAGGGAAAGTGGGAGAGATTCTTTATCTGAACAAGCAAACAATGAGGGTCCTTGTATTAGAAGGAGTGAGCGTGGAATAATTCCT
Source organism: Erythroxylum mucronatum (assembly GCA_027563825.1). Classification (NCBI taxonomy): domain Eukaryota; kingdom Viridiplantae; phylum Streptophyta; class Magnoliopsida; order Malpighiales; family Erythroxylaceae; genus Erythroxylum; species Erythroxylum mucronatum. Next base: position 18,048,381 of record JAOSBP010000007.1, on the reverse strand, counting down.
CGACGGTTTTTCCCAATTGAAGAGGAAATTTTCCTATGCACTCCTTTGGAAATAGAGGAACCCACCTCTTTTCAAGAGGCTATTGATTCACCAAATTATCAAGAATGGATGGATGCCATGAGGGATGAGATGGACTCAATGGCAAGAAATAAGGTTTGGGAACTTGTTGATCTTCCACCCAAACGTAAATCAATTGGAAATAAGTGGATTTTCAAGATTAAACGTAGGGCGGATGGTTCAATTGACAAATTCAAGGCCCGATTGGTAGCGAAAGGTTTTACCCAAATTATGGGAATAGACTATGAGGAAACTTTTTCCCCTGTGGTAAGATTTTCCTCAATTCGCCTGCTTCTAGCCCTGGTTGCCCATTTGGACTTAGAGTTATTTCAAATGGACGTAAAGACTGCTTTCCTCAATGGTAGTCTTGAGGAAGAGATATATATGGATCAACCTATTGGGTTTGTCTCAAAAGGTCAAGAGGATAAAGTTTGTCATCTTAAGAGATCGATATATGGTCTTAAGCAATCTTCCAGAGCGTGGTACTTCAGATTCCATGAAGCCATTACGTCGTTTGGCTTATCCATGGTTGATGAAGACCATTGTGTGTATGTCAAGAAAACTACAGACGGAATTATGTTTCTTTCCTTGTACGTTGATGACATACTATTGGCTGGAAACAACTTGGAGATGATTAATGCCACTAAACAGTGGCTATCCTCTGTCTTTGAGATGAAGGATATGGGTGAAGCTAGGTATGTCCTAGGCGTGGAAATAGTGAGAAACCGTCCCAAAAAGCTTCTTGGTTTGTGTCAAGAAGCATACATCAACAAAGTCTTGGAACGTTTTAGAATGCACTATTCTAAACCCGTTGACACTCCTGTTGAGAAGGGTCTAACCTTAAGCCTTGATCAATGCCCAAAAACAGATAAAGATAAGAAGAAAATGAGCATGGTTCCTTATGCAAGTGCCATAGGAAGCTTGATGTATGCTATGTTATGTATAAGGCTAGACATATGCTTTGCGGTTAACCTGGTAAGTTGCTACCAGAGTAACCCTGGACCAGCTCATTGGCAAGCTGTCAAGAGAATCTTGCGCTACCTTAATGGTACAAGTAACCTAGTCCTCTGCTACCAAGACAGAGACTTAAGGTTAAAAGGATATTCGGATGCTGATTGGGGTAGTGGCCAAGATGAGTCCAAGTCAACCTCAGGATATGCTTTTGTCCTTAGTGGAGGGGCCATATCATGGTGCAGTAAGAAGCAGGACTGGATTGCTTTGTCGACTATGGAAGCAGAGTATGTTGCTAGCTGTCTCACTGTGCAAGAGGCAATTTGGTTGAGAAGTTTTCTTCAGGCTCTCGACCTCACTCCGAGAGTTGATGAGCCTGTTGAAATGCTCTATGACAACACTGATGCTATCCAGTATGCGAAGGATCCAAAATTTCATGGGAAGACCAAGCATATCAAAAGACGTTATCATTTTGTTTGAGATGCTATTAAAAGGAAAGAGATTGCCATTAAGTATATATCTACTAACAAGATGATTGCTGATCCTATGACTAAACCTATACCTAAAGATTCTTTCAAAGCTCATGTAATGAGTCTAGGTTTGCGTAGGGTTTAGTCGTTTAGATCAATCTTGTTCTTGTGATGGACATTTTTTCCTTTTTGTATTGAACATTTATGGAATATATTTTGATTTTATTTTCTCCTTTAAATGTTCATTTATATACGATTGCGTGGTTGAGCACATTAAACTGTCACCAGACTTATGATTGACCTTGTCACACGAATAATCGCTCTGATGCTTGAGTAGCATATAGGATGAGACTTAACCATATTAACACTGAGTGTATATAATATTGGGTTATCTCCATATTTATATTATATGGATGATTAATGATTGAATTGTATAGTCGCCTTAGTAAGTCTAAGATGAAACTTTGATAAGTCAAATGTGAAGTACACTATTTCACATTAAAGCTTTTAGCCAATTCACGAGTGTCAGGTCAAGCACTGAGTGTGTTGATCAAGTGGCTCGAGTGAGATTTTGGTAAGATCTAGACTTATGATTCGCATGGAATATAATAGTGACGTATCCCAAACAGTGGGAGCCATCCCATGACACACATCTCATATTGTGTGTGCTATATAACGACCTTTTGCGGGAGTAACAATTAGCTTCCTTTTGTTTTTGTCACTGTGTGACCCCTATAGACATTTATGTTTGTATGATGCCCTTTTGACTCAGAAATGTGTTATGAAGTCAAGGCTTTGGTGTCGCTACTTTAATATATTTTTCAAGGGCTAAAATGTATATGGTCCAACGAAATATATTAGGAAAGCAATCAAGTTAAGATGGAATACCACATGTGTCTAAGGAAGAATCCTTTTGTCTTCACCATATTAGCCCGGGCGATTATATAGTGTATATAATTTGATAACATTGTTATAGCATAAGGGAAGTATGCTATTGGTGATGATCAGATGATTTGGTGCATTGTTATTATGAAAGTGTTATGTTAGTTAGATGGTGATTTAATATAACACTAGTTAATTTTTGGTCGCATACCTCATTTCTTGTATGAAACGTGAGAAATAGATTGGTATGAATCTGCTTTGTAACAGACATGGCTTATGTGGCCGAGTGGGAGATGTTGCATTTTCTGTAACGGCCACGATATCCACTTGAGGAGTGGTTGTTTCCGCGCCTAGATACTCTCCTATTTGTATGGGAGCAGTTGAGAAAATAACTTCAAGGGAAAATCCTATTTAATTGGTTTAAGTGAGATTCAAGGTGATAATGATTATCTGATAGAGAAAATCCTAGTCTCCCAATATATATCAAGTCCTCTCACAGATTGACCATCGGTGTGTTCAAGATTTAAGGTGTGATATTTACGGTGACTCTAGTAGCCACTGAGGAGACGGTGTTCGTGAGACTGGGATCACGTGGGCAGAAGGCAATATAAAGATTAATTCGTTTCTGCATCAAGGTTAGTGATCTAACCTGAATTAATCCTACAAGATTGAATTTTGAGTTCAGGAAAAAGTTGAGCCATTGTCAAGCCTAGTCTCAACACTGCCTCCATCGTAAGAACTTCAGAATGATGTGAATCACTAATCTCTAATCAAACATCTGTGTTTTGATATTGGATTCCATTGGTACTACTATTACTAATGTGAAAAAACTACTACACATGTACAAGCAAACAGGCTTGGATAGGCTCCCTTATATTCTGCAGAGAAATATAAATTGAGCCATCCAGAACAGGTGATTCTTCTTATGACAACTTCTGCAGGCATTCAGGACATTATATGAACAAGTTGGTATTGAATGGATTTATGCCATCACCTAAACGAACCTGTAAGAATCGATCTTTAAGAACGCTAGTTTCTAGATATAGCGCAATTCGTTTGAAGCTAGTGCTTTTGTTACCAATGACAGAAAATCATCGTATTTACAGATAGGAACAGTGGCTAATGCTATTTATGGTGTTCGGGCAATCAAACTGGTAATTACACTGCTTAAGCTCCTCACTTCCTTTCAATGTCTACTAGTGGCCTACTGTACTTTGATACTTTCCTTTAGCATAAACCTTTCTCCTGCATTGGCTTTTTATTTCCAGGCGATCCCCACTACAGGGAATTCTAGAGGCAGTTAAAGAAGGTAAGAAAAATTCAGAAGTTTGTGTTTTTTACCATTCTGTTACGTCCTAATAAATCAGCAGACTTGCTCAAAAATGGTGGTATGGCAAATTATTAATTTGGACTTGCATTCCCAGACATTGATAGAAAAGTCATCCTCTCTGTACTGCATTTGATGTGGTTCACCTAAGTCATCCAAGAAATGCAATCAGCATCAAAGTTTCAGGAGTGTTTTCCTTTCTTTTGCTCAGCCTTTTTTCTTTTTCAGATTACTAAGAACAAAACTTTCAAAGTAATGTAAATCTTCTGCACATAGATCAGAAAAAAATGCCGTCTGATAGTTCTGAATTCCTATGCTCCTGAAAGAAAGTGATCATAAGACATCCACACAACTAAGTGCAAATACCGGTACGCTGATAAAATATCTTCGGAAAGACAAAAAAGATCAAGCCTTTCCTAAAATATTGATACAGGTCAAACAAACATGAAAGCTACAGAATATCAAGTATGGTAGGGTACCCCAGGCCCCGCCCTTGTATTCGAGCTTTAATTGAAGAAGGTAAGAAAAGACTACAGGAAGCCTAACTTTGACAAACTACTCATTTACAAGAAATATGAAAACATAAAATTATGCATCATCATAAATCTGCCGAATCTACAGCAGAAAAAAATCTCTGAGAGTCTCTTCACATCAAACTATGCTTACAGGATGGTTATACCTGCAACTTAGAGCTTTGCGAATGCACGTCGCTTATCCATGAAATCCTTCACCGCGACTTTTTCATAACACGCATTAGAGCCGAAAATACTTTGAAAACATTATTAATCTTAGTCCATCTTTTCTGAGCCTTATCAACGGCTGCTGTACTGCGTCCAAAGATGAAGTGATCAACAGCACTTTGTAAATCAGCTGTTGCTTCCAAGCTCTGGGATGGAAGATCCGAGTCAAAATATCGCAGACTGTCCTCACTACAGAAAGCCTGACTTAGGGAATCAATATCACAGATGAGGGGATTTGAGACTTGGTCCGAGAAGCTCAAAGTTTGATCATATCTAAGGTCCATATTTTCGATACCATGCAATGTATAATCATCCATAGTACTTGCACCCCCAACAGAATACATGTTAGGAGAAGATGAGCTTGGATGTTGGTAATCAAATCCATCGATTCCTGATGATGATAAAATCTTGCCTCCATCAGAATTCTCTTTCAAGGATGTGCTCGAAGTGTAAGAAATATCAGACAATTGTAAGGAGCCATTTGAAAGAGAGGCTTCGTCGTCAAGAGACAAGACATCCTCCCAACAATCAAATGCTGTAATTGCTAGCCTTTGAGCTTCAACCTAAAAGCAGAGTTGAACATAAGGAGCCAGAATTAACGAGAAAAAAGATGTACGAAATACAAATCAAGTCAAACGAAAATTTGAGTTTATAAGAAAAGCGTACCTTCTCAGTTTCAGACAGCTTATCAATAGGAACACAGTCGCATCCCGAAAGTAGTCCTACGACTTGTCCCACAACATTGAAGACAACTCCTGTTTTCTGCTGAGAACCAGGAGGACAGTACAAGTATAATTTTTTGTCTATGACACAAGTCCTAGCATGCTCCACAGTAAGTTCCCACATTTTAGCAGACATGCCTGTGCCAAGAATCTGCATTTATCTTAATCAGTCAAGTCACCATACTATAAAAGCATTTGAAATGTATACCTTTTTAAGCAATGACAGTTGTCCAACCATTCAAGTAAACATAATTTGAGATGAAAAACAAAATATCAACTGTAGATGGGATTTTGTAAGTAATATCAGAAGAGCAATTTTTTGATGCAGTTATCTATATCTTCTAACAAGGTAAACCAATTCCAGAATCACTCATCCAACAGACTAAGCAAATAGCCAATCATAATCGTAATATGCATCAAGACCTTAAATGACAAAGTGAGTGTTAAAAGTATTATATGCTAGAAATTAAAAATTTTAGAAAATTCATACATGGCGCAGTCTTGGAGGATTCAGAAACAGTTGGGTCAGGAAATCCTTCACTGTCTTGATATTCTCCCTAGACAATCGCCTATGGAAAGCTCCATCTTTCCCAATCTTTTCTAATCTCCACACTTCATCAGAAAGTGACGGGGGATGGTGCTTCTTGTATACTGCAGGATAACAGACAATGGTCACACACTGGAACCACAAAATATTTATTCTCTTTCTCAGGTTTGGTATTCTGATTTCTTCTTTGGATTGGCATGGTAAATGTCAAAAATCAATTAATTCATGGTCTCATAATGAGAAAACATGAAGTACAAATTATGTGTTAACAAGTTATAGTCAGTATAAACAAGTACGCACATTCCCCTCGATGATCCCTGACAACGAAGGACTCAGTCTTGGCCTCTTGTATTCTTGAGCCGTCAAAATTTTCAACAATTTTTGCCCCAATTCTGAACTTGCGGCTCCTTGTCCAGCTTGAATTATCTGTAAACGAAACGTCACCAAAAAAACCAATCCCCTCTTTGAGATTCAGAAGCACTTCTCCCATAAGTAGGGGTTTCTTTCCCTCCCGCTCTCTGACAACGTTATTCTTGAACTCTTCGTGTGTCCAATTTTCACCCTCCTCACTATCAAAATCACCCTCAAGAACAACAATTTCCACAGTCGCAGAAGATTCAGGACCAGAGCTAACAATTTTCCCAGTAAATGTATCAATCAAGATTACTTTTAGAGAACCTTCATCTCCTTCAATTCGCGCTCCAGTGAATATTGGAAGAGAAAGGTTGTTTGGGAAGTGCAATTTCAAGCTTTTTGATTCTGAAGAATTTACATCTTTTCCACTGTTTCTGATCAAGGAGGTGAAACATGAGACACACAACCACATTGCAAGGTTACTGAATATTGCAAATTTGACATAACACACTGCATTCTCACCCTCCATCAAGAATAATGGAAATGAAACAAGCATATATAAATATATATGCGTAAGTATATACATATAGCATTGTTTGTTACCTTTTCAAGTTGACAAAATGTCTTCTCAGAGCTGATTCCACTTCCTCTTTTACCTGTAAAAATAATATCAGAGGAGTACCAACAATGATATCGTAACTTGAAATTCTATTGACATCAACAAACTCAAGATATGATAGCTGTTCAACCATAAAAAGTAAAATGTTACGCTCATGAATGAGCAATAATTCATTTACACAAGATCTTCGATCTTAGAAGTAAACAATTTCATAAAAATGTTCTTTAACAGGAAAACTTTGGTTATGACTCTTGTTAAGGTATCCTTTTACTATTTGATTCCTTTGCAACTCTTTGCCGTTTCATACTTATGCTGTTGCGTTGCTGTATGTCAAACTTTCATAGCTTGCATTCCACAATGGTCTAAGATTTCTGATGATTAATTTTCAAAATTTGGCATCAATCTATGTTGCATCCCAAGCTCACACACACAAGGTTCAACAGCTGGAAATGGCAATATTGCCAAGCACGATGTGATCATTGTAGGGGTAAGGCTGCGTACTATCAGGGCTCCTCTCAGACCCTGCTTTAATGCGGGAATTCAGGGTATGATGATGATGACATATTGATGGTTAAGAACATACAGTGTTATCATTTGTTAAGAATACATATTGGGACAATTTTTGTATTATTGAACCCCTAAATATTTTTCAGAAGGTCAAGCATAAACCTCCTACTTCCCCCTTTCCGAAGAAACAAAATGCACAAAAGAGAGGAACGAAATTATCCAACAATACACCCCTTAACTCTATTTGGTAGGTGGCTTGTTGAATGTTGCTGCAAGAGACAATACACACATACCACTCTGCGAATTAATGGCTCGAGAAAGTGCTGAGCTGCTTCCATCTTCATCACCTCCTGAACGACACTATAAATAATTAAGAAATAGATTAGAGGCCATCAAGAGTGGGAGGATGCATAACCACAAACTTTGAGGAAAAGGAGCTTGACCCTTCTACAATACATAGCCGTCACATTGCCTTCCAAAAACCGACTGATGAAAATGTTAGGACGCAATTGATAAAACACCGTCGTAAAAGCACAGTAATCATCAATTCAAACACAATAGTAAAAGGTACCCAGTCAAGTTTTTTTTTTATTTTTTCGTTTCCACATTAACGACCCCAACTAATCCCGTTTCCATTGATAAATTCCAAACGCATATACGAAACTCAGGTCAACAATACCATCCAAACTTTCCTGTTCGATCCATTTCATTGAAAAACGATTAAAGCTTAGAAAAGAAAAGATCAAACAAAGCCTACCTTCTCCATGTGAATCTTCTCTTTTTCTCTTCATGACTATTCCCTTCTGGACGAGCCTTTCCTTCCTCCGGTTGCCTCTTCTGCGACATTATAACAACTTTTCCAACCACGAAGAACAACAACAACAACAACCGAAACACTATCCGCTGTTGATTACAGTAATAGTAACAAAGATGGTCACGAACAACCCCACCACCATCGCCAACGACAATAGCCAAAGAGACCAACATGCGCCAGCACACCAAGAATATGTAAAGGTGGGAATATATAAAGAAAAGAGCAGGAAACGGTGCGAAGGAGAACGTTAATGAATGACTAGAATAACGTTAATGAATGACTAGAATCCAAAACAGCTTTTTCTGGGACAGGCAGCTTATCGTGTTGTGGTTGTATCATGTACATACACGTACATGTGTATAAGCGTCTTCCTAAGCACTTATCCATTATCGGAGCTTGGTCGCATCTGATCCCTCCTCCGAACCATCTTTCGTCGTTTCAGTTTCCTGAAATCGTAGTGTTAAGAGTTAGAGCACGCTTTCTGGTAAGAGAGGGTGGGTGGGTCCACAGAAAGCGCGTTGTAGGGTCACTTCTCTATTTATCTTATGTCAAGTCTCGACTCATCTATCTCTTCACGCGTTTCGTTTACATTGTTTTTCCTTCCGATTTACAAATGCAACCTAAAGGTTTAAATAAATAATTAAAATTTTCGAACGCTCGTTTAATTATAAAGATTTTGAACTATTTATTTTTAAAATTTTTAATTCAATTTTTTAATCAATTTATTAATTAATCGGTTAATTTTTATAAATTAATAATTTATTAAAAACTAAAATAAATCAATTAAATTTTATTTTTAATTAAACTTTAATTTTTTTCAAAGACAATATATTTCAACTGTATTTTAAATTCTTTAATTTTATTCAATCATTAACTCATTTTATTACCAACTAATACTAGTTAAATCTTTCAAACTTTAAGTATCTTATCTTACTTATTTAACTTTTGGTCCGATTTTTAAAACAATAATTATTATACGAGTTAATGAATATGTGATACTACTCTCGGTGGAAAACACCATAAAATTGAGCACAATTTGTCACTAACTTTACATAATGTAATCTCATGTCAATATAATTGATTAACATGCGCTATAAAGTTATTATCATTACGTAGATAATGGTCCTGTTTGGCAAACAGCTGATTGCATTGGCTATTTGTTAGAGATGTTTGGTAAAATTAGGTATTTAGTATTAACTGTTTATGTGCAAAATGACTTATAAAGACCTGACTTTAAAAAAAATTATAAGGGTATGAATATTATATATCTTAGTATTTCGTTGAATATTCTTATAAGAATTTAAATTTTAGAT
>JAOSBP010000007.1:18005257-18024980 GCA_027563825.1 Erythroxylum mucronatum | reverse complement strand
CTATACTTACTTCGGAGAACCTGCACCCAAAAAGCATTAGGATTAGTAAGGATCTGAAAACCAAGTTTCAACATAAAACATTTATTTTGACGGTGCAATTTGTGCAACCCCAATCCGCCGTTGATAAAGGGCGGACAAATATCATCTCATTTAACAAGGGCCGTTTTACTCGAATTCTCTGTGGAACTCCAGATAAAGCGGCGAACATGATTCTCGATCTCTTTCCAAACTCCCATGGCATTCATTAATCTTCACCACTTGTGTTAATTAAGGCTAACATGTCTTATTAATTAGGATTTCTGGAATATGTGATAAGTCAGGTCATCAAAGATAATGGAGACAATAACGTCATATTGGAATTAAAAAATTGAAAATTTGAGTATTTAAATTGCCACTTTTAAAAGTTTAGACTATAATCGTAACATTGGGCAAAGCTTGTGATTTTTTGTTATTAACTTTAATTATTTACATCCATCAAAATTTCACGTTCTTTCAAATTTACTTTAAACTTTTTTAATTTAATAATTTAAGGATAAAATTTTGTATATGTGTCATTAATTAAAATTGATGTTTATATATATATATATTGATCTATATAAATAGTAAGTTATTATAAAATATCAAATTGTATTATTAATTTAAATTGACAATTAATTTTCAAAAAGTTTTATTTGAATAATTAATGAAATATAGAAAAGAGTAAAAGACAGAACTTCCCAGCAAATCTTTTTTATTTTAAAATTTTTGAAAAAACTATTTTTAATTTTCAATTTTTCTGAAAAATCTCATTTGTTATGCTACGTTTGGTTAGACGTAAGGTTTTTAATATAATAAAATATAATGAAATGAAATATAAATTGATGTAAAATTAGAAAATTGTTGTTTGAAAGAAATAGAAAGGTTCATAATGTAACATAGTAAAATGTTATTTGGAAGAAGTGTTTATAATATGATATAATGAAAAATTGTTTATCATTGTACATTCTATCCTAAACTCCTCATATCGGAGGTTTCTCATTTTTACTGTTTATGATGGAATGAAATGTAATATGAAACCCGCATCTTTCGTCTCATTCCATTATAAACCTTTTTTCCCAAATGATGGATGGAATAATATTACATCACATTGTATTCCATTAATAAACCTCCAACTAAATATAGCCTTAAACTTTTGTCAAAAATAACAATAAAATACATATAATATTGTTATTAGATATAGACTAATCAAACGTTATTAATATAGTAACTCAATTTAGTTCTTAAATCTGATATGAACCGATTAAACTTAGCCTAAATGAATTATTTAAGATAATTATAATAAATTATTATTTTATATCACATTTAATTAATTTAGTTTGAATTTAATATACTGAATCCTTATGTAAGCAGTATTTGATTAGTATAAGAGTAATATTTATCCCATGTGTATTCTATTATTATTATTATTATTATTATTATTATTATTATTATTATTTAACTTAAATATAAGAGAATTGATTTTTTTCGGTAAACTAAAAATTAAAACATGATTAATTTTTGGTTTAATACTTACTTGTTAAGGGTTTCTCTTAAAATTGTAAAATAATTTATTTATTTATTTAAAAATCTCACCAATTTTTTAAACATCCCATTTTAAATATACATTACTTTTAAAATAGTCAAACATAATTGATATTCTAGAAAACCGGTGAACATCCAAGCCTACAAAATATTATGAATATAGAGATGCAAATTATCTGATAAAAACGATTTTAACCAATACGTATCAATTAGCTTTGTAATAGACGTAAATAGAATTTAAATATGCTAGATTGTTAGTGAATTTTGGTTCGTGTACCTAAGGCAAGACTTCAAATTAAGTGCATAAGGATGGATATTAGGAAAGTCACATGTTTTATATTAATATTAAGCTCGCGAAACAAATAAATAAATGTTCAGCAAAGTCTAAAAAGTTCGTAAGTAAATTTACCCACAATCACAGTAGTCCGTCGATAAATTTATTGACGATCACAGTCATCTGTCGTTATATCTACCGACGATTACATAATATGTCCGTCGGCAAATTTACTTACAGCTGTTTTAATGATGTCTTTATCCGTCGGTTGATTCTATCGTTAGTTTATATTATCAACAAAATCTAAACATTTTCTATTGATAATTTTCGTGACTAAATAACATTTTTATTGTAAGGTTGTAAATTCAAGAGATTAAGCGACTTTTAGCTTATTCGTTGTATATCACAAGAGAGCTAGAAGTTATTTACTATACATGTTCTCCGATTCTCTGACAATGGCCCCGCTTGAGCTCACCTCGTGTTCCATACATTATTTATTTATCTCAGACATGTTTCAAATGCTCAATCCTCGACCTTAGTTACTAGAAATGTCCATCCGTGGACCACACCGAAGAGCTTATAATTGTTTTGTTTTTCAACTTACTGGGCTGTCCTCATTTAGAGTCTTTCGATGCAACTTAGTGACTCCAGAGAGGAACCATATATCTTATTATTTTTAAAATTCTGAAATTGGTATATCAAAAGATATTATGTAAAATTTTTAAAAAAGTTATGTGATCCATAATTGATAATTAACAGTATTAATGTTATAAATAATTAAAATTTAAAATGTTTTTATTCAATAATAATAACAACCAAACTTATAAACTGACGTGGAACCAAGGTTTTAAAACCCGGATCGGACGTCGAATCGGAGGCTTTACTGGTCACCGGTTCGACCACCGGTTGAATCGGTATGACGTCATAATTACATAATAATTATATTTAATATTAGTAATAATTAAAAATAGAAAAATACTAAATAATACAAATAAATATAAATAAAATTTTCAACCATCAATCATATAATTGTTCCCAAATAATAACTAAAATATCATCACTAGATATCAAAATAATTGCATCAACCAATGCAAAATCAAAAAATCCACCAAAAAGTGTCTAAATATTTAATATCATAACCAAATCTGAGTCTAACATATCCATTAAAACAAGACAACAAAATCAACAATTATCCCAAATAATAACCACATGATCGAGTCCAAATGAAATTAACATCAAACAAATCAAACAATCCACCATCAAGTATTTTAATAAAGTCACATTAAAAATCATCTTCATCAATGAGGTGATTCTTTTGTTGCCTTAAGATACGAGCAACTTCACCACAACAACAGAGATTTCACAGGGCATATAGCAATAAAGATTAGTTCTTCGTATCAAAGGCTTCAAACTTTCAGGAAAAAACGACAATAAACAGGAACTACAAGACTTACTTCCGGAAAATTAAGGCACCCTTCTAATCAGGAAGACTTATTTCCGGAAAATAAAGGCACCCTTCTAGGTGGCGCCGGCGGGTGGGTGGCAGATTGGCAGCAGCGGGAAATTGGGGGTTGTACGAAGGAGAGGACAGTGAGAAGGGTTTAATTTTAGAAAGGTGGGTTTTATTTTTGAACCAGTGGTTGAACCGGCTCGACCAGTTCCTATTTAACCGGTCAATTGTCCGGTTTTTACTGGTTCAATTAAGAACTGATTTTTAGGAGTGGACCGGACCAGATAGCCGACCGGTCACCGATTGAACCGGTCGAATCGGCCGGTCCGGACCGGATTTTAAAACATTGGAGAAGAGGATTGTGTGAAGGTTGTGGGTTCAAGCCTTAAGAGAAGCAGTCTTTAATTAAGATGATGTAATCTCCCTAGTGATGACCCATCTTTTAGGAGCAGGTGTTTTTGATATTATCTAGAATTAGATTCAAATTTACCTATTTATGAGTTTGAGTGGGTGACTCATAGATCCTAGGATAGTCGGGCAAAACCCGAAACTTGAGTCATCAAAAAAATAGAAGAAATTGTGTATTTCATCCTAGCCAGCTCATAACAGTTCCTATGAATTATACTCTCCATAGTATATGCCAGTGCGCGACAATTACAAATAGAGATACCAACGGATTTTTTAAAATAACTTTTTAAAATTAAAATATAAAATTATATCTTTTTTAATTAAATTCGGAAGACTTGAGTTCAAAATACCTTAAGTCTGCTGGGTTTAATTGCTACCCCTAATTACAAAGTAGTCGTCTACTCAATATAGAACTGAAAATCTCTCACAATGAAATTCCACTTTCTGTCTAATTACAATATACCAAAGAAAGGGTAATCCAGGATATTTAACGATGTTTTAAAAATTAGATCGAGAGCTAAATTGATAAGACGAGAAATTTATAGTTTAAAAGGTTCAACTGGTATTAGACGGTTATAAAACTAATTAAAGATCGAATAAAATTGAAGAAATTGATATTAAATTGAAAAATAAGATTATTAAATCAAAATTAATTATTGTTTATAAGAATTTATTAATTAATAAAAATTGACCGATTTATTTAGATCAAATTTTAACAGCAAAAGTTATAAAGTAAATCGAACTGAAAAATTAAAAAACCGATTTGAAAAGTTAGATAGTTCAAGATTTTTATTATTGTTTTTTTTTTTAAAAGTAGAAGATCCCACACTTGGATTAATGATAATGAGAGTGGAGAACTGTCGGAATAATTCCCAAATACACAATGGTGAAAATTGAATGGATGCTCGAGCAAGAGAGTGAGCAGCGCCATTCATAATGCGGCGTATCCATCAAACTTGGATTATCTATGGTTTTTGTAAATATCTTAACATGCAAATAAAATCACCTGTTTTATAAATACCGTTCCAATCTTATTTCAATTCATCTCATTCATATATTTATGTGGATCTTATATAAATGTGTAAATGAGATGAATTAGAATATAATTAGAACAGGTGATATGATATCTTTAATATGATGTCACATAAATGTGTCGATAAGATGTATTGAAATGTAATTAGAATAGTATTGATGGAACAGGGAACATTATTGAGTGTCAATCGAAGAGACCCATCAACATTGAAAACTGTTGAACGGAGACTTAATTTTCTAATGCACTTAGTTCACCTATAAATTATTAAGATGGGACTGACGTACGTTCTTTTAAGGACAGGATTAGGAAACGTTAGGTAACGAGCAGTTGTCAATTACTAAATGGCAAAACTTGTACGAATCATGGTTTCACCAACAAGAACCATACGAGGCTAGGATGTCTTCAAAGTTCAAACAATTAACGAACAACCTGTGACCAAGTGTTCATTTGTAGTATTATCTAAATCATCGTCTTTTGACAACATATGGCGTAGTGTAAATTTCCTTTCCAGGGATAATTCACCATCGGCAGAGAGGACAAATAATTAAAGAGAATTTCCTGTTTCGACACTCAAAATGGCTTAATGCAAGTTGCTGGGGGAGCTCTAGTTTTGAATCCTCTAATGGTTGCTCCTTCTGCCTGTTTTAGTTGTAAACGAAATACAAAGTATAACCATTCAAAAAGAGTAAGATTCAGAACACAAATCGCTTTTCAGGGACATGTATCTGCCTACCATTCTTTCCTATTTAATCTAACAAGTAGGTAGCAAAATCCTTCTGTACATACACACAATCTCTTGGAAGATTTTATTTTTTCCTGAAGAAAAAAGAAAAGATTTGCTGTGTCTTGGAAGAACGTGTGTTCGTATTCGATGCTTTATATGAACAACCATAGGCCACAGTAGCCAGCCATACTACACGATCTTCGTCTACAACTAGTTGCATCGACCCCGCATTCCTCATCACTTGTACACCTGTGGTCACTCCGAGTATCAGGAATGTGGCAAGCACTCTCAACGGATTCATGCCCTTGTGCTAAACTTGAACTCCTTGCTGGACAGACTTGGAGAGACATTGCACTTACTCTTCTTCTTTGCTTTTCACCCTGCAACACAATATTAATGTCATTTAAGCCATTTTGCATAATGGGTCTAGAAATTAAATCCCCTCCACAATGGATGGATGAGTATCCGAGAGAAAAAACACCTTGGCATATGTCCAGTTAGATGGAATGTATGCCTCCGGGAGTCTCTCATGCCAATCAATTAGTACAGGCAGAGGATGACCTTCGGTTGTGAATATATAATTTTGATCAACCAAGAATGTATCATCAAACAGAAGATATAGATATTTACACCTACAAACAGGGTTAAGGCGTCAGAAGACAATCTATGCTTGCAAAATACATTATATTCTTGAAAGGACATTCTTTAAACTTTGATGAACGATAAGATCCATACGTTTCTGCAAGAAAGAAACTATGCTGATGATCTTCCATTTGCATAGTTGTCACATCTCTAATGCTAGCAAATCCACTTTGAACCTTGGTGTATATATTAAGAGACTTCACAATTGATTCACCCACTTCCATGTACCATGGGTCTAAGAACATCCAGAACATACAAAGGCAAATTTAAAAGAGCAAAAAATCAGAATGTTTTTTCCCCTCTGAAGGGCACAGAAGTGATACAATACGGCATTTTAGTGAGAACAAAGAAAAATACAAAAGAAAAAGGTTTGGAAGACGATGACTAGACCTTTAGTTGCTTGATATAAGTAAAATGTGGATTCCGCTAATTCAGGGCGCAGTGGATAGTACTTCTCAGTAGGATGTATCATTTGATGATCCAATAAGTACCTATAAATTTCATAACATATATTTGTTTTTTCATCACAACAGAAACTAGAGAATCAAGCAGCCACACTACAATAAAAAGCTAATGGCAATTTCCATGAGAAAGGCAGAAGATCAAAGACCTTCCAATGCAAAATACCTTTCTGGTAGCACGCCAAATTTCTTCCACACAGAGAAAAATTGGCGATGTGATGAATTGGCAGCTGCAATATCACCAACAAGGACCTATTACACAAAACAAAACTTTAAATTACAGAAACATCCTCCAAGAAGAAACAAATAACCATCAACTATTGAATATTCATTTGTAGGTAATTTCAGCTACTTGCCTGTAGACCTGGCCAAAATGCCTGAAGACTTGTCAATTGCCAATAAGTTGCTTTTCCTGTTCTCATATCAGCTTCATGGTACCTTTACAGAGTATCAGCTCCAAATCACTTTAGTTTAATAAAAAAGTGTAGAATGTCAAAAAATTAAAGCTAGCTTGCGAATCTCTATTTTATCCGACAAAGGAAAAGTTATCACCAACTCTTTGTACATGAAGGTAAAACATGGAGGATGGGTCAGAAAGTAAGGGTGGAGAGGAGACTATGTATCCAAGCAACAAGAACATTCAATAAAAGGAATAAGTTTCTGGGCAGTACCATGGGCCATGTCTGAAATACTTCTGTACAGCAAGATAAGCAGATTGAAACATTCTCCAAAAGTCTTCCTTTCCAAAAAGAATATGTGCCTTGAATAGGTATTCATAGAATGAATCGACCCCTAACATAAAGCAACATAGAATCTAGATTCAGGAGCATTAAGTTAAATCTTGAAAATCAAGTAAAATTTAAGGCATGCAAATTGGAAGTATGGATGCTATGAAAAACTCAAAGCAAACTTAAATTGTACTGGTTATAATCTTTCATTTATGAGAAAACAGACCAACTCCCCAGAAGGAACTTAGCACATAAAATACAATGAAGCCCAGGAATACAAACCAGCTCCAATCCCAGATGAATGCTCAATCCATTCCCCAGTTTCCACATCCAGTGTTGTCCCTAATAAATTTAATGAACTACGCATACTCCAAAGCTTTCGGAGAGCATGTAATGCTGCAGACTCATATATAGGGTCACCAGTCAATCGCGATAAAGCTCCCATTTCAAGTATTAGAGAACCTAATTTCACATGCAGAATTAATCAATAGGAGTAAAGTCATTTCCTAGCATTTAAGCTAAATATGTTTAGGAATCTCACCACACCCTGATGTGCTCGTTTCACTTGTCTCATTCTTCATGACTCCATACTGTCCACATAATTTCGCATTGCTGCAAAGTCATATATCTCTCTTACAAACAAAGCCATTAAAACACACTAGTGCTTCCAAAAACTAGAGAGGTAATTGTTGAATTGAAAAGATTAAGACGCAGCTTCTGATCAGAACAAAAGAAAAAACCCACCAACCAAAGAAAAATGTTAAATGTGCATGCATCTGGTACTTAAAAACTTTTTTTTTTCAATATACTATTTGTAAAGTATGAAGAAAAGCAACTTCATATTCTGCATTTTCAAATATGATGTTAACCACTTGGACTACATATTCTAAGATTAAAATCTGACTAGGTGATAGGTAAACAAAGTCGATATATATATATTTATGTATGTATAAAAGCTTACATCAATTTTCTTCCCTCCTCCCTTCTTTTTCCCTTTTTCAGCAACCATTTCCCCTTGCCCTCAGGCTCCTACCCACTATGCAACAATATATATATATATAAATAGAGAGAGGGAACAGGGAGAGAGCCACAAGAGATTTAGTAAACAATAATCATTCAAATTAAAAATATTTTCTGTACCTTCAAGTTAATCCAAGCATATGGCAATCCAGTGGGTGTATGAAATGCGGGTAGGAAGCGTCGGCCAAGATCTTCAGCCAGAACAAGTAACTGATTCTTGTAAGATCCTTGAGGCAACCGGTTCTTAGAGTTGGTTGCAAGAATATGAGCAGAAACAAGTCCTCCAAGAAGTCTTATGTTGCACTACAAAAATTTGCATATGTTCGTTAAAGAATATAAAAAGAAAAGAGCTAGAGACAATGAGCACTAACTCTTAAACAATCAGCACAGTGAAAATTTTAGGACGCAAACAAATCATTACCTCAAAAAGGTTTACTCTTGCATCAACATCGAACTTTAGATTGTCAGAAAGCCACAGAATTGCCCTTTCAAATTCTGTGTAGTTACCTAAAATAACAAGGCTGAAAGAGTAAAAGATGGAGAGAAAAGTTATAAATTATTAAAATGTAGCAAATACATAACCTAAAATCCATATTCATGTGTATGATCTGGTCACCCTTAATTGAATGATTTTATAAATATATTCGCACGCATACATATACATACGTATCAGACTGCTTAGTTAACAAACCTTGATAATGATTCAATGAGCGTAAGGGCAGTTCCATTATAGTTTTGAGGCAAGTGCTCAAGCTGTAAATAAGGCAATCAATTATTAGCTTCCCTTTTGTTGAAGAAGAATTATTAGCTTCCCACTAACAAATCTTACATAAATCCCAACGAACATACGATTAACTACCTTCAGATTTCCAAGCTCGCTCAGTGAGTCGGTGAACGTTTTGGTAAGAGGTTTTAACTCATCATGCTGCAAGTGGGTGCGAGAAACAGAAATCAAGAACACAAATTCGCAATGAAATGAAGGTCTAAACTTAAATAGCGGACAACATTAACTGACCGGAAATGCATGTGCCATGTAGTTTTCGTACGCATGGTAGAACCTGCAATTAATTGAGAGAAAGAAATTACAGTTGGAGACCAAATAGATCAACTATTATTTGATTCAATTACGATTAAGAAAGCTCTCTGTTTTCCCTTTTCCTTCATTTGGAACTTGTACTATGAAACTCGGGCAAAACTTCCTGTGACTAGCAATCAACTTTCTACAACTGTCAAGCTAATGAATAAGACATTTGAGTGTTATGATTGATTTGAAGAATATAATATCTTAAGCTCCTGAAGATTGAAACTTTATAAATCTCGTTCTACTTGAATCTGATTACAATTTATTTCTTCCACAGTCCCCAAGGAGTATGACAAAATATGGATGGAAAGTATAAATCATATAGGTTGGTATTTTCGAAATAGATTCAGCTATCAAGAACTGAAAGAAGTAACTAAATTCAGATTGCGAACACCCGAATACAGCAAAACAAAAATCTCATGAAATCAAAACCCAAAAACATTGACATGTGAAAGGAATTCTCATCTGGATCATAATGATAACTTGCTTACATCTCTCGAACTTTCTCTCGCATCAGTTTCTTCTTAGCTGTCCAGCGAGAATCGAGCTGGGACATCGATGGTTCAATGAAGCTAGAAAAGACCACAAGTAGAAACAAAACCCATGTTCCAGATTTCCATTCCGACATGGTTTGTTGACAAAACTCTCAACAGTCTCACGACTCCAATGAAACAAAGAGAGATAAGAACAAGTTAACTTTTAACAAAATTAAAACTGAGTGCTTTAACGAGTGGCAGTGATTTTTACAAAAATAAAGAATTGTGGCAGTTACCTATCACAACAGAGAGATTAGACTAGCAGCCAATCAGATCTCGGGAGACTGAGGAGTTGCGACTGACGAGTACTTGGGACTTCTGTCTTAATAGTTTCAGAAAAAGAGCTACTTGGAAAGCAAAGGGAGAACAGGGGAACTTAAAAGGAAAATTGTGTTATGTTTCCAATTTTGGAAGGCACGGTGGTTATTTATATAATGAAAAAGGAATAATTTTATATTAAAAATAAAAAGTTAATTAAGGGCCATTTAATTTCACCTTTTATTTTTTATTTTGGTTTGTGATTTTATTTTCTTTTTAGTTTTTATTTTAATAAAATATAAACTTATTCTATTGTTAGTGTTAATGTAGTTATATTTTTATTGTTCAAAACAATTAAATGTTAGATAAAATTTAAAAATTAAGTAAATAATTTATCTTAATCTCTTGTACAATATTTATTAATAAATATTAGTAAAAATTATATATTTTATTAAAATAAAAATTTGGTCAAAATTTATATATTTTAAGTTTTTTAAATTTAAGGTATATATATTAAATAATTGTTAAAATTAATTTTTTACAACTATAATTTTAATTAATTATAAAAATGAAATATATTATATTATATTAACTATAATTATTCGTAATTAATATTAAATAATTAAATAATACATATTTAGTTGATAGGAACTCAGATTATAAGAAAAATAAAAAAGAGAAAAAACACAAATTATTTTTATAATTTTCATAAATCATGAAAATTAGATGAAACTAACTAAAAACATAAACAAATAATTCAAACAAATAATTTTATTTTTATGAATTTGAAAAGAAAAAGAGAACCAAAAACCAAAGTAGAAATAAATGACCATAAAATTTCATTATTGATCTCTTAGATTGAGTTAATCAAGATTAAATTCGTCGTTGACTTGTTAGTGACTTATATGGTATGTATGATTTACATACATACAAGAATTTATCAAAATTGTGTTTGAAAAATAACATTCACAAGTAATGTGAACCCCATAATGAAACCTTGAAACTATGCACTTGAATTCTAATCAAATTCTAAATAAGCTAAAACTAGGGATGAAAACAAATTAGGTTAAGTTAGATCTGTCGCCAGGTCGACCCTCTTAGGGCCCAAGTTTGGCTCAAAGGTGGATTAGACCTGGCTTATATAATCCAAACCCAATTAACATTCAAACAACTCAAAGCATACTTGATAGTCGAAGTGTAGTGCCCAACTGGCCCAATTCACTGGATCCAAACCGAAAAAGCTTAAATCCCCTTTAGTCCTTTTTTTCCCTATGCTACAAGGTTCTTCATCTCTATGTCCACACACTTATGTTGTGATCTCTCAATTCAAGTCTCAAATATACTTCTCATCTTTCGAATTATGCTAGCAAGAGAATAGGAAAGAAAAAGGTGAGGTCCTATAAGAAAGTGTAAGATCTAGAAATGCAAGAGCTTTAAGTTGGGTTTAGAAGAAGAAGAGAAATGCAAAACCTATCAAAATCGTATGTCCAACCTTTAATTTCTTTATTGTTGCATCCGCATCCTCCCTTAGCCTATGAACATTTTTACAAGAAGACCATAACACCAATAATGGAAACATCAAAAGCTACATTTGAGGCTTTTAAATGAGAATCAAATCCTATAACAAGCTCATCCATACTACCATTTGTTGGTAACACTACTAAATTTAGAATTATTTTAGTTGAAAAGCTCACCAAAATCTATAGTAAGATGAAAAGGATTTGAATATTAATAGAGGGGAACGAGAAAGTGAAAAGATAGGCTTAGCTTAGAAGAAAATGAGTGACAATCAAAAGCCAGAGAAAAGTTCCAATTAAGGTTAAGAGTATATATATGCCAAACTTCAGATAGGCTTGGATCCTCGCCTAAGCTGGATCTGAAGCCTAAAACAAAGTTACGGCTTTCACAAAAGTGTCAGGATTTCTTGCTTTGAAGTCATCATAAGCCTTTTTTGATACATTCTTCAACTACTTTATTATTTCATCTAATTCCACTTCCGTTATGCAATTAACCACTTGCCAAAATAAACTCATGTACATATGACCTCGATGTAATTTAGACCAATTTGCATACACATGTCGGACTCATTTTCGATGCTCTGCTTTTGGGAAGCGATTCTTCAATGCATCTACTAAACCCTAAAAAAAGAAGGAAAAAAAACACATTATAACGTAAGTGTAATAATTCAAAACAAATTTACTAATAAATAGTATCGATATCAAAATTTTGACCTTTTGTTGATCGATTACAATTGTCCATAAATTTCCACTAATGTGTACATCATCACTAAGAAGACTTAAAAACCAATGCTAAGGTTGGTAGTTCTCTCCCTCAACTATAACCCAACATATAAGGTACATGTGATTGTTTCAATCACACGCAATTGCAACTAACAAAGCACCTCTAAGAAATGTCTTAAAAAATCCATTAAGCCCTATTATTTTTTAACAAACATTAAGGAAATCATATTTCAACGCATTAAATCCCACATTAAATGTAACATCCCATTATTCCATGTTAGGGGCTAGAACCCTAGAATAGTATATACGAGAGATTGTTGTAAAGTTAGAAAGTCCATTTCACGTTCATGCATAATATGACATACACACACATGTGAATATTGATTTTTGCACATTAAAATAATTGTAGATGCATTCACTAACATTTTTCGGGTATCATTGATTTATATATGTAATTGTGTTGAGGATTGTGGTTTATTTGTATTGAAAATTGATTTGGAGAGTATAAATTGCTTAATTACATTTTTGGTGAAATTTAGGAAAATTTTGAAATTATGAGTATTTATGGACTAGGAAAAATGTCAAGTGGCAAGACAATGGATGAATGGTAGTAGAAATAAGAGTCATAAGATAGTGAAGAATTCTATAAATGATTATGGGACTTATTGACAAATGATATTGAAAAATTTAGAGACAATTAGAGTAAAATTTGGAGATGATTGGAGTAGTTAAATAAGAGAACCCAGTTTAAACTTATAGGAATTGGACAAGTGACAAGTCTCACTTGCCAAGCCTAGTATTGATTTCACGAATTTACTGGAAAGACCAAATTAATTGTTTGATCTTGTTTCCTTCTTCTTCATGACTTTCTTCATCCTCTATAAGCTTCATTACTTCAAAAATTTCTCACCCTCACAATGCAAGTTTTGCTCTCCCTTTTCACTTGTTATTTCACTGTGTTACCTTCCTCATTGTCACTGAAATACCTAACCTTACAACCTTTAAGTGTTGATGATCATGTTGTATTGGAAAGTAATGTTTCTTGTGATTTTGAAGAATTTGGAGTTTTAAACAAGTAAGTACCGTATGGTTTTCATGATATGTAGAATGAAACATGCATCACGTTAATTAACAGTTTAGTGTTTTTAAAATGAGGTTGTATATATATACTGAAATGTGAGTAAAAATATAGAGAATACCGTGTGTTTTGCTTTTGCATTTTTGATGATCAATATTTCATAAGATGGTGTTAAAATGATTTTAGTTTCAAAGATCATTGAAAATATGTATAAAAAGAGTGCATAAAATTTTTAGAGAAATGAGATGTGTATGCTCTATTTTCACTGTGTCATTACGTGAATCTTTTGGGTGTTTTAGAAATGAACTAAAATGAGTTTTGAGTTAAGGAAAAAAGTGTAAGGTGATGTCGTGATGTGGGAAAAAAAGATTAAAATGATAGTTAGAGAAGAAAATGGAGAAGTGCAGAAAATGGAAAGATGCAGAAAACGTGATGAAGATGCGTGAATGATAGGTTCTATTTTTAATGTTCATGAACAATCATAGATTTTGATTTGTTTGTGATCAAGTTGAGCTGAAATGGAAGTAGGAATGAAGAGGAAATAGTGAGGACATAAGTTAGAAATGGTAGATTAAGCAAAAGAGAGGAAAGAGAGAAGAAAAATTTGCAGTTCGTGAATCTGGAGCAGAAATTAGGCAGTGCACAATCATGCACAAGGGGAAAAATAAGGGAGTGCATGATCGTGACGTTGCACTATCGACTGGAAGCACAATCGTGACAATGAAGGCTTACCAAAAAGTGACAGTTTTGAATATCCTTCATTCTTTTGGCTATAACTTCTTCTCCCGACCTCCAAATGACTTGAAATTTGAACTAAAAAACTCCTCACACATTGTTATTCCTCTCCATAAAAACTTATGGCCATCTGAATTCATTCAGAAAAGATTGATTGATGAATTTAGGATGAAAATGATGAAGTGTCACTACAAGAAAAAGAGGCGTTACCAATGGAATTTACCGACGGAAAGGATGGATATTCCGTAGGTAATAGTATTTACCGACGAAGTGGGGCGACGGAGACCATCGTCGGTGCTAGCGCGGTCGGTATTAATTATCGACGGTTATATCATACGGTCGGTAATATTTTAACGACCGAAAAAGAGAAGCGTCAGAATAGGGGGAAGACGCCTTCCGATGGAACCGTCGGAGGGGAAGGCAAAAATTCAGACGGGACCGTCGGAAGAGACTCCGACGGAACCGTCGGCGTAGGCTGGCTTAGTTACTGACGGTTTCGTCGACGAGTAATGTGTTTCTGGTTCCAAAGGTTCCGTGGTGAAAGATGTTTAGTTTCCCGACGGTTCCGTCGGAAAACACAGACGAAACTGCCAGTAAATAAAGGTATTAACCAAATATAGCCAAAGTTGCTTAATTCAAATGTTTAATTCAAAAGTGGATCCTGTTTGATCGCTGAAGTCACTTATAAATCTCTGTTAATGTCTAGTTTAATGACAATTTGTCGAAAATTTGGTTGTTAAATTTGATTCCAATTTTAACAAATTATAAATTATCGTAACATAAGTTTAGGAGTTCTGAACCCATAGAATTTGTTTATAAAAAAAGTCAAATGAGCATAAAAAGGGAAACCATTCTTAACTGCAAATTGTAACATTTAGTAGTATATAATTTAAAACCAAATGTATGACTACAACAATCCTATTGTCTTGGTGAGCGTTGTTGTTGTGAGTCTGTATCCTTCGTTCTCATTTGGTCTATGTCATTTCTTAGCTTAGTTATTACCTCCATCAGCGTATTCACTGTGGCCTCAAGCTGATTGATACGTCGGTTTGTCGGCTTTGAACTAGATGCTGCTGTTGTTGACATAGTGGAAGAGTGCAAATAAAATGCATCGGCAGATGATCATAGGCCAAAGATCCTTCCCCGATTGTCTTTGCCACCCACAACATCAAAATATACCTGGGTCTCATCAACAGGTTGTTCATCCTGCAACTGTTGTCCAATTGTTTGTTGTATTTGGTCCTATTAGGACGCAATGCGTATATTATAATTAGTAAGTTATAATCAAAAGTAAGACTGAATATTAAACTATGAAATTAACATACATTAAGTTCTCGACATCGGCTGTTTACGAATGTCACACCGTCATGTTTCTTGGTGTGCGTATGCAAGAACAACTGATGGGGTGTAGGCCTAACGCCCATAGACGTTTCCTGCATAACAATGGAAAGTAATAAGTTGATCTAAAATTTATTAAAATTTCGGCAGAGCCTCGGCTGTTTTTATGACATTACCCCCTGTTGAAGAAAGCAAATTATTCAATACAGCCATAAATGGCACCAACAAATTACTCCACACAGTCATGATCATTACGCATAGTACACAATATGTTCATGACAACATTAACACATCAATTTACAGTCAAATATAGGAAAGTACAAATTGAGAATATAAATGTAATATTCAAAATACTTACAAGCCTGTTTGCATGCTCGCGGTGAGTAATTGATCCTCCCGTGTGAACGGGAAGACTCTCTGCCCCTGACCTACCACGTCTATTGGTGGAGTTACAGCCCGATACGCGCATTGCCTCAGGTGATCTCCAGTACTCCAGTCAATGACTCCATGTGGACTTAGGAATATAAGGGGGTCGTACACCAGCATTGTGTATTTGATTAATATCACGATAACATGTACGGGCTCGCGACTCCCATACACTATGTACTATCCCGTTGAGTTCAGAACTCCAGTAAAATGTTTCTAAGAATAAAAGGAATCAATTCATTAATGCCCTTCAACATTTTATATGTTTGTTATGAATCTGTACAACAAAAAGAAAACACATATGTATGGCATATTGTACCTCAAACTCCTGAAAGGAAAATGTCTTTGTTGCCTATGAGATCTTCTTCCATGCATAACCCTTATGATCAATCCTCTATTTAAAAGTGGATGTCATTTGTCTTGAACACGGTCCATACGGAATGAACCTAATATAAGAAGAAACAAGGTAATAAATTTTATGACATTTAAAGCAGCAATTTAATGATTCATCCTATACAGTGTTTCACTTGATCGCACGTATTGGTTATCGGTTATTGTTATATACTTTCTTCCATCAGGACCCTCAGATCCAGGTTGCGTCTCGTCTCCTTCATCTTCCATAATTGTATTGGATGATATTTGACTGTTGGATTGTTCTGCACCAACAGAGCTAGGTGATGATGTTCCTACAGTTGGAGGCAGCGGTGGTGGTGGTGGTGACTTAGTTGCTGCTGGAGGTTGTGATGGGCCACCCTCACAGTAAGTCCCCCCAAACATGCCTCTGAACCTTGGCCGCATAACATGACGTGCTATCTTTGGTCCCATATTTGTTCCTGGAATGACTTGTTTACAAAATTCTCCATGACATATGTATATTTGATCCGAAATCATTTGATTTTACACAATATATGTTAAAGAAACATCTAATGATTGGTTTCATATGATAACTTTGAATTTAGTAATGAGAATAAGTATTACAGTCATAGTACAATATTATAAGTAGTTCATAGCACATCCATATTGTATTACAGAGATACATGACAATGAAATTATTTTGTTGATGGATTCCAAGTAACATGGGAGTCGGTAAAGGTAAAAGACTCCTCGAGAGGTGGATTTCCGAGAAGGTTCCGCGCATGTTCGAACGCTGCAATGGAAACAGTATATGTTCTTCTTGCATATGTTTGGTTTTGCATACCTTCTTGCAACAGCTTATCCGCTATTGCTAAGTTTGTTGGTGAAATGTTTGGAAATGGTTTACCTACACCCCAATATTAATGAACTTACATATTGTCATCTTAAAATGGGAAAATAGAAGCTATCCTGAATACATAAACGTACGTGAATTTCCAGATGAGCTCTGTGGATTTTGCAACTTTTCCAAAGTAATCGATTTGTCAATTCCATCATCAATCATTGTGTCATTACTCCTGCCTTCTTCAGCATACATGTCATCTTCGAGATTCATTATAGCTGAAAACATGTAATTGGCTTTTGGAAATGTTAACATAACAACTTCTTATGTTTGAATTGAGATGAATATAATAAGGAAATTGATGTTTTATGATACTACACACCTTCAAGTAGAAGATCGGTCATGGAAGGCAAACGATTATTAAGTAAAGAAGTGGAGATTGTTGCTGCATCTTTGATGCTTTCGGCAGGGACAATTTTACCACATTCCTCCCAACAGAATGAATTACGTCCATCCAGTACCAAACGCCAAGTCAACATTCCTTAATTAAGAATTGGAAATAAAAATATGACAGAATAATTTGGAAAGTTTGAAATGATATTAATTGTGAAAGGAAAGTCAATCTTCCAGTACAAACAAAAATTAATCGCTATCATAACTTAAATGTAAATTACAATCATCTTCACTTTCTGAAGAATAAGATTCAAAATCTGGCTCCTTGTCAAAACATTGACCATCTTCCTCCTCTGCAGAAAAAAATATCAACATATTCATGTGATGGATCATGCAAAGGATTATGATCATCATATGTCACAGATGCATTTATACAATAAGCATCTTCTTGAAACGCTTCACTTTCATTTCTCTGATCTGTTTTTACATGTGATTGAAATACACCTCTAGGTTTAACTTTGCACAATGCCATCCAATCTAACTTATCCCGTCGTATGCTTGGAAAAGGGACATAACAGACCTGTGTCTCCTGCATAGCCAAAATGAAAGGATAGAAATGTTTCAATCTCCTGTGCGAGTTGATTTCAACAAGATTGTATCAGCTATGGACTTTTGTTCCAACATTTGGAGTGGGGTCAAACCAATCACACTTAAATATCACAGTTCACTTGATTGGCAAAGCAGGGTACTCAACTTCTAGTATCTCAATGATTTTACCATAGTAATCCATGAATTCGCCTTGTATGGAACAAATTCAGGATTAATGTAACCATCAGGTGTTGCTCGTCTATACATCCATGATCTATCAACATAACTCATTTCTGCAAGGATGTTAATGTAACACAGTGAGTCCATAGTTAGTGTCCTTCATGCTCGGCATAGTATACAGAACATGTAAGATCATACATCTGACTTCAGTCTCACTCTAGTAGGCACTCATGACCTCCTCGTATACTATGTTCGATTAGCCTCTTAGTTTCAATCATGACGGAAGTTCCGTTAAATTTTATGGCGTCAAATCTACTAAACGAGCCTATCCTAAAGATCTCACATACATGTTTCTCATTATATATGTTATAGGTTTGTTTAAAAAATTATTAAAGTAAGTATTCATCAAATTATGAATACTTACTTTAATAAATTGTTATAAGTCATCGTCAGTTTTAACGAACTGCGTGAAGAATCTGAAGAATAATGAGAAGTTAAGCTAAGGTAATTACTAACGAAGGAACATGCATCAACTAAAAAACAACTGCACAAGTTAAGGTCATTGCAACTATAATATAAGTTCCACTCATCCTATATTACTTTCATAATTAAATGCAGTTCATCTCACAAAGAACGACCCAAAATATACCCACTACAAAAATTATGTACACAATAACATATTCACTTACCTTAACCGAAACACAAATGTAGGCAATAGATGATGCCGAAGACAGATTTAAATACCTGGTAAGGCTGCTCTTCAAACTCGTTACAAATGTATGTAATGGAAACAAAAGAGTACCTACAACGAAGCACAAATTTGTTGGGAGGTTACAAAGCTTTTATTCTACATAACAGAACAATTGATATGAAATATCTAAATCAATCAAGGCCATTCATGAAAAGTAAGAATGTTTGTTTATTTGAGCACAAAATATGTCACTTATTCATATTTAAATTAAATCCATCTTAATTACTATCCATTTATTAATAACAATATATATAACAAAATTGATATGAATTCGTATCCATTTGATTATCACACTATAACAAATAATAACAATATAATTAAAAGTTAGGTTGTATGTTTATTTGAACACTGAATAAATGTATTATTCATATTTCAACATAAAAGATCTTCATTAGTATCCATTTAATTATAACACTATAACAAATTATAACAATATAATTCAAAGCAATATTGTTTGTTTATTTGAACACAAAAGAAATGTATTTTTCATATCTTTGAAAAATTGATCTTAATTAGTATCTATTTAATTATAACAATATAAAAAATTATAACAACATAATTAAAAGTAATATTGTTTGTTTATTTGAACACAAAATAAATCTATTATTCATATTTAAATTAAAT
>JAOSBP010000007.1:17990949-18005157 GCA_027563825.1 Erythroxylum mucronatum | reverse complement strand
CATAATATATTATTAACAAGTCATAATGTTAATACATGAATCACATATATCCATTGGCCTAGGGCACACTACTAACATCAACATCCAGGCATTGTTGGGACATCAAGACAATAGCTTTCTAGAGCAACCTATGAGTAACCTAGACGTTCTCACTTAATTGATTGTTTGTTTTAAATTATGTTCTGAATTATCTTACGAATGTGAACTTGATTGTGTTGATTCCGAACTTTGAAAGTCTGAGGCGTTTGATGCATGAATGAGATATTGGAAGTGTTTCTTGTATGTGAATCTGACTGACGTAAGTGTACTCAACAATTTTGTTGAATGCCAAACCAAGGTCCGATGATTAATATGTTCTAAATGTGAATATGAAATCATGTGATTGATTGAAAAAAATGAGAATGTGATGCACTTCATTACATGAATGCATGAAAGATAATGGTTGTTGTGATCAGAGTCGTCAGTAAAAAGAGCTTAAAGCTCAGCATGTGATAAGAGCCTCTAGCTCAATTGCCATTGTACCCAGTA
This sequence comes from Erythroxylum mucronatum, assembly GCA_027563825.1. NCBI lineage: Eukaryota > Viridiplantae > Streptophyta > Magnoliopsida > Malpighiales > Erythroxylaceae > Erythroxylum > Erythroxylum mucronatum. Next base: position 18,004,629 of record JAOSBP010000007.1, on the reverse strand, counting down.
TCCACTATAGGATATGGGACATTATCTGATACAGGCTCGGTATCCACATGGGATAAGGGCTAGTAAAAGGCACTCGGTCACAACAAAATAATAAATGAAAGTGAGTCTCATAAGCATTGCATTTATAATTGATATATGTATTATAAATGGTTGAAATGATAGGTATGATTACTCTAAATGTGATATGTGATGCTACATGACAAATGAGATGAGGTGAATTATGTGTTTGTATAAGATGATGTGTTGTATGAATTGAGTAAACCATCGAGGATGGTTACCTCACTGAGTTCGTAAAACTCACCAAAATTGCAACGTCGACATTTTAGGACCGAGAGAGGACACTAGTGACAGAGAGACTAGACAAGAAGCATAGTTCTTATACTTTTGGATAAGAGAAATGGCTCTCGGTCAGCTGAGACTGAAGGATTATATAGAAATTTTTGAATAGTTCCTCTTTCATGTAGCATGCTTTGTCTGAGGTTTTGATGATGTACATACTTGAAGGATTCTGTAAAAATTTCAATGTACATATTTGGTTTTTATGAAATGAAGTAAGGAATTCAGTTTTAAAATATTGTGATGTTTATGTTTTTATATGGTGATGCCATGATTAAGTTAGTGATGTGAGTGCTCTAACATGCTACCCTTGCGAGGTACGTATTCAGATATCACTCAGGATATTGGATACATGTCTCACAAGAGTGGGGTGTTACATAAAACCTCTTAAACATCGGCTGCCCAGAATTTTCATCAAGTTCATTTTGAATGATGAATTAGCCTTCTTTATCAACTAGCTGCAATTCTTGTCCATAAGACCACAAATTTGCATAATGTCCTTCCATTGATCTTAATAGCATCATAATATCTTCCCATTTAGCCTTACAAAATTTATATTTAGTCATTTATAATGCGTAATTGCTTTAAATATCATCTATCATCTCACTAATTGGCCAATTCAGGTTCCTCCTTAACTTGTGTGAGAATTGATTTACTATGCACTTCTTACTAACTTGCTTGTTTCTTTGCACTTTCTTGCAAATATGCTTGTTTTCTAATATCTTCACTATAAAGGTTTTTTTCATTTCTAATCTAACTAGAATAAACCCTAAAAGGATAGTGTGGATCACAAATGACTTCCATTCTCACACCAAATCTCATCATTGAAACATCATGTCCATTTGTAATTGCATAATTTCTAATTGCATCTCTAAACTGAACCTTATCCTTAAACTTCATGCCAACTTCAAACTAAAATTCTTTCTTGTCCACTTTTGTATTGAAAACAGCATATTCCTTCCTTCTGTTAATGGCCTCACATCTACCATCATCACTATATATTGGTGATTGAACTTCAACATCACTATCCCGATACTTACTACACCATCCATGTGAATTTCTACTTATCTTTGTGAATTGTTTGAAGTTCGCTCTTCGTTACTACATTTTCCACTACTTCCAACCCCATCCATAACATCATCACATTCAAAGCCATTACCGACCTTCATCCCATATTTCTTCTCATTAACTTTTCCAGTAACATATTCTTCATCATCAGTTGCATAAATTTCATCATCACCTATATCATTTTCATATTTAGTTATCTTCATAACATCAAAATCTTCATCATTTTGTTCCACCTGAACTTGGGATAACCTATCGTCATTTTCAATATCATAATCAATTTCTTCACCATCACTTGTAGGATTATCATAACCATGCTCATAATAGATTTCAACATTGTAGTTCTTCAATTCTTCCATGCATTGAAGCATTAACAACATGTCATTATTATGGTGTAAACTCAACTCTTTCAAACATCTCATTGACTCTTCTTGAAATTTGTAAAACATATATACAAGTCTATGGCCTTTATCTTTCAATACTCCTTTTAGTACTAACATACTAAGTTGATCAACACCAACATCCTTTTATCGTTCGATCTTACCTCCAACTTATTTGTTGTTTTCATTTCTTTCCAATACCTGACCATAATGGAACTTAAAATTCATCAACATCTACATTACAAAGAATTTTACTATTAATTTTCATCAAATCAAAATTACAAGCACCTTATCAAACTAAAGAGAAAATTAAATTGAAATATGTTATATAATTTGATATAGAAAATAACAAAACACTAAAAATTGGAATACTAGAATTTAATATAGACATAACAAGATATGCAATTTAATAGATAAGTAGTTGAAATCCTTGTCATCTAAACTCTTTAATTCACCTACTACTATTTGCAACTAAACTACTTATAGAAACTCAGGTAGAAGTAGTCATAAGGAAAAATTGAAAGCCTAGTTGGAGTAGTAAGAATAAAAGAAGCATTATGTTTTTTTTTAAAAAGGAATCAATAATCATCATTGAAAAAACTCATAAAACATCCTTTAAAATACGTAGATCATAGAGTAATATACAACGAAAAATAGGTGTAATGAGAAATTTAATTAAGAATTGAATGTAATCCCACTAGTGAGCTATCATCTATAACTTGACTTTAGTTAGGAGAAGGTGGATTGGTCACCTGAGGCGCTTTAGAACCTTTAAAAGGCTTATTAGGGATGGTGACCTCACGAGCTAAAGGAGGAAAGTTGTTAGGAGAAAGTAAAGTAGAGATGGACATTTCCAAAAAACGTATAAAAAAGGTTTAAGTACGAAGGAAAGGAAGTTAGGTGAGAAGAAAAAGGAGGGGACAACGAAAAAGTTTGAAGTTTGAGAAGCTGGAAAGGAGGGCATGGAGGTTATGAGAGAAAGCAAGAGAGCCATAAGCATACTGGGGAGCAAAGCTTTAGTAATGGAATGAACCAAGGGATCCAACTAAGAAAGTTAGCCAAGCTAGTTAAAACAAATGTGAACAAGAAAATTAAGAGTAAAGCAATGGGATTATAACAGTAATATACAATGGAAAATAGTGTAATCACAAGCATTATAGTAGGCAGTGGGAGTATGACAATGATGGTGAACCTTCTAACAAGCATGAGAGTGATAGTGAAAACAAGCACTCTGTTCCAAAGATCAAACACTCTATTCCAAAGATCAACATTTTGATAAGTTATACACCCATTACTCAGAAAAGATAATTTAAAAAAGATCTATTAAAGAAAAACAATCCACCATTAGGCAGAAAACAACTGAAAACTTCAAAAAAATCAATTTGATTAGTAGTTATTACATAACATTGACAAATTTACGAATCAAATGAACTAACACAACAGACTCATTTAACCAAACCAAACCACTCCAATCAATCCTGTAATTATATAAAAGGGAAAATAAAAAACATTCGAAAATGATCAACTATAAAAAGAAAAGAGCAAAGAACCCAAAATCTTGAAACAAACTTGGCAAGAATTACATAAATTTTCAGTCATTTCCATCAATAATCCACATGCAACCCTCATTATATTCATTAAAACATGAATAGAAACTAGAGCAAAAAGAGCCTCAAAATAGAACTTCTTTAAAATGGAAACATAGGATAATAGAAATTTAATTACCTTAGGACCCATGGGGTAACTCTTTGGAAATGGGAAACTTTGACCACAAAAGAGGAGGGCTGTATCTTGAATTGACACACAATCACAAGAGATGAGAGTTGTATTTAAAAAGAAAAGAAGAACCAAGACAACAGTCCATAGTTGAATTTAATTATCACTTAGTTTTTGTTTTAATTAAGTAATCTTTAATTTACTTTTACTTTTACTTTATATGATTTTTAAATAAATGACTTGAAAAAAATTAGGTCACGTGTTAGACACGTGGCATATAAAAAATCAGACGTTATTTGCCAACATTAATGGAAAACTTAACCTTCAGATGTTTTTCAAAAAATTGAAAGTTGAGACAATTTATTGTCACTTTTCAAATATTGGGTTAGTATCGCGAAATTGAGATTTTATTTTGTAATTAACCAAAAATTAAATGAAAAGTTTTGTTTTTAGTCTACTATGCATGAGGTTAAATCTTGCCCTAATTTCCTAACGGAAGATGCGCTACTCTTTAATTGAAAGATGAATGATCAAGCAAGATTGGGGAAAAAGGGGCAAGTGATGTTTATGAGTTCTGATTGGCAAGGTAAAAGAACTAATGGTAAGAGGAACCGGGATTAAAAGCTTCAAAGTTAGTTGAGGGGGCGGTTGGTTCGCATAAAAGAAAAATAATAGAAATGAGAATGAATATTATCATTATAATTATGATTGTTGGTTAAGAGAAAAAAAATGATTATCATTCTTATTGATAATGGTTGATTTATAAAAAATATTGAGAAATAAAAATTTATTATATTTTAATTAATTAATTATATTGTAATTAATTATAATGTAACTAATTAATAAATAATAATATTTTAATTAATTATATTGTAATTAATTAACTAATTATAATATTTTAATTAGTGAATGAATTATTTTGTAATTAATTATATTATTTTAATTATAATTAATTAATTATATTTTAATTATAATTAATTACAATATTTTAATTAATAAATGAATTATATTTTAATTAATTAATTAATATTAAAAATATTTTAAAAAAACCACCACTAAAGAATGAGTTTCATTTATGTAAAGATTCTCCAAAAATTAGATAACAAACTATTATCCTTATAATAATAATCATTAACCAATCACTCACTTTTGGTTCTTATATGTTAACACCACCTTAAACAAATCAACCAGCACCGGTATTTGCAGCCGAAAGTGACAGTTTAAGGTTGCTTGCGGTATAACTATCATCATCTATATTAGTGGGTAGTGGCCAAGGGCAGAGCCATCTTTGGGAAAAGTATAGAATACACAACAGAAGTAGAACAGAGGCTGAATTACAGAAATTTTATCCCCTTATGCAAATTCCATGTACGTTTATACATCAACCATGAATAAAGCTAAAGATTCAAATCTTAAGAAACTAATACAAACTGTTGATCCTATAACTAACTCTTAACAACTGAACAAATAACCCTTCCTTCATTATCCCAAAACTTTAATCATAACATCAAAGAAAGAAAACATCATTAATTTACACATCCCCTGTCTTTACGAGAATTATACAACCAAGGTCAGAAATTACTGGTATTCCGACCATGCCCGTTTCGCAGGTGCCGGGTCCGATGGAACCCGCCCAGTCCAAGAAGACCCTCCCAATCAACCTCCTCCTCCTCCTCATCCTTCCCCCTCAACATCTCCAACATTTTCTTCGCTTTCTCCCTCGCTCTCTCATTTCCTCTCTCCTCCACCGTTCTCAACACCTCCGCTGCTCTCGCCTCCTTAGCCAAACCCGTAAACCTCAGGCTCCCACGGCTCAGCGCCCACAACGCCGCCACGCAATTCTCTCTCGTCGCCTCCTCCCTCAACATTTCCACCAATATCGCCACCGCGTTCACGTCTAGCATCACTGATCTTCCTTCGTCGCACGCAGCTAAATTGCAGAGAATCAGCAACACGGGACTCACAGATTGCCGCGATTCCACCATACCAAGCAGCGTCGGTACGGCGCCGAGTTTGACCAGTTTTGCTCTGTTGGTCCGCATTAGGCTCACGTGGTACAAAGCCATGGCCGAGTCGTGGCGCGTACGCTCATTCTCCGATCTCAGTGAGTGCATCAATGGCTGTAACGCGCCCAAGACTCCTATTGCCATTTTGTTCTCGTCCTCTGAGGCTAAACTAAAGAGCGCACCGGCTGCGTGTCCCTGTGACTCTTCGTTTCCAGCTTTTAACACCTCGATCAATGGAGGAACGAATCCTGACCGTACGATTTTCAACTTGTTAGCTTTCTCCAAAGAGAGGTTAACTAGAGAAGCGACGGCGTTGGTTTGAACGACGGCGTAGCGTGAGGTGATCAACGGACGAAGAGCCTCGAGCAGTCGACGACTGCAGAGAGAACCCCTACTTTCGTCTCTAGTTTTTGTCAATTTTCTAAGCGAAATTGCTCCCTGTTCTTGCTCGTGCACTTCGGTGCTCATAAGCTTTGTTGTTATCTCCTCCTCTTCGGAAGAAAATGTTTGGCTTTGAGCTAGGGTTTCCGTTTGGGTGATTTCGAATGACGAATTCGACGACGAAGTGTAACACGCCGGCCGGGTCTCTAACGGCAGTGGAGTGAATGGCGACGATTCGGTGTTAACTATCACCGACTCCTCGGAGGAGCTCGAGTAACAGTGGTGTGGCCGGTGGGCGATCTCCGTCACTGCGTGAGAGAAAATCACCGGCGGGCTCTCCATCACGCCCTTTAATAACTCCACCTCCGAGACCCTCAAAGTAGGATCCTGATTCGATTTCCACAAATTTGATTCTCTCATCGTCGTACGGACGATGGTTTCCACGGCAGCGTAATCCGGTGCTCGAGGTTTTCCAGCACCCGACTTTTCGCACCAGCTTAGAATCGTTGACTTGATGACAAGGTTGGGTATGACGGTGGTGAAATCAGGGGTTGTGCCATCGTCAAGCACCGGAATAAAGCCCAAGTCGCGGGAGACTTGAACGGAGACGCGCTCGAAAGTCTGGCCAGAGGAGACAACAACCGGGTCAGACATCAACGACCCGGATATGGGGCAAAGGAACTCTTTTGGTGGGTCGGTTGGTTTCGGAGAGCGACGATGGAAGATTTTCCATTTGTGTTTGCCATTTTTGGCCATCAGTGAACTGACCCGTCTTCTCTCTTCTTCCTTCAGAAAAGGAAAGAATTTTGGGTAGTAGCTCTGAAGCTGTGGTGGGTAGTAGCTGGTTGGTAGATTTATGCTGTGGTGGTAAAGAATGGATCTTGAGTTGAGAAAGAGTGAGACTTGGTCGACGAGATGACGATCGAAGAGGAAGTGATTTGAACGTGTAGGGTTTGGAGGTAGCTTAGTATGGTTATCAAATTAATTTAATTTGATTAACAAGTTAGATTCGGCTTTCAATTGACATGTGCGTTCTGAATTTTGTTTTTGGATTTGTCATGGAGAAAGGGACAGTTGCTTGGCGGATCACCTGTGGCTGTGGTTATAGTGTTTCAAGGATAAGATGACTACCAGTTGCTTGTTTGGAATTTCTTACGATGATTTATTCCAACGGTTGACTAAATTGATCAATCACATGCTCTCGAGCTGTCTTGGGTGAGAGTTCCCAGTTTGCGTTGTCTTGCTATGGAAAGCAATATTCCTTTTTCTCTCATTGTTTATATTCATGTAGCGTACATTTTACAACTTCTCTGTGTAAATATCAGTTGACATTACAACTAAACTCGCCTTCAATGACAAAGATGACGTAAGCTCACGTGGGTTAGTGCCTGAAGAATGGATTATAATTTAATTTTAGAAGGAAGAATAACATAAAATTATCAAATAAATATTATTTCATAACAGAAGAATTTGAAACATGTATTAGACATAATAATTTTTAAATTAAGTAATTTATAACAAATTATTTAATAAAATTGGAGAACATTCGAAGCTTATGAGATTTTAGATATTTGTTACCAACATTCTATTATTGCCTTATCGAAAACAGTCTTTTTTTGCTATCAAATCTTCTTAGACTCCGGCTTAGATTTCAAATGAGTGTCGATGGTGATGTTGATGATTTTATTATTGTCGTATAGTTATGTAATAAACAAATTATTAGATATAGAATATAATTTATAATTTATATGTTATAAATGAATAATTTAAATTTAAACTTGTAAATTTTAATTTGTGTCTATTCTTAATCATTATTTTAAAGATGTAATCTATCTCATTTTTTAAATTAAAAGTTCTTAAAATAATTAGTATTATCACATGAATTAAAGTTGCGTACTATCGTGCCTTCTCAAATTCTGTTTTATTGCGAGATATTAAATTGAGAGTAACGATGATGATGATATGAATTAGTCTTTTAAATACGTAAATTATATTATGATTATATAAAATCATATAATTTTATATTTATAAAAAAGGATACATTCAGTGCAGAAGACCTCTTGTTTAGTAATCAATTGCAATGAACCTTCTATTTTACATTTGATAAAGACATTGTTTTCTAGGAGTAACCCTACTATATGGCTGACTTCACCCCACGAGGTTGAAGTCATATTACGTAAAAATACCGTAAGAAATGATGTAGAAGCGTACCGAGTATGGTAGCGTCATGAATTGGACCATTTCAAAGTAAAAAACGTAGTGCAGTTGGAAGCAAATTACAGATTCATGACCAGCCACCTTAACTAATTTTCTTATCTTATGCCGGTAATTTTTTCTGTTCTACTGTAGTATGTAGAATGGGTCTTAACTACTTTTGGGGTATCATAAGAATTTACATCATCCACAAAACTACCCTCACATATTGACAAGATAAAACTGCAAGTCAAGTTTAGGTTAATCCAACACCATTTCCAGTTGAGATTATTTAAAGATTGACAAGCCTTTAGATTTTTTATGACCTTTGAGGAGCCGCATGAGGTCAAAATCTCATGTACAGTTCTGTAACAACGCTAGAAGCAATGGTGTTATTTTAAGGTTAAGGTTATGCCATCTTAAAGTATTATTAAACTAAAAAGAAGGATCTTATCAACGTCTATAAATGATAAGTCATAGATCGAACTGTCGAATCGAAAAAATTGGCTGAATCCAGTGAGACCATTTTAAAGAAGTTCGTTAATATCTTCTTTTTATAAAACATATCGACTTCGATTCTTGAATAATCAACGTCACTTCTGTTTTTATTGTAACAAAAGATTCCCTTTCTATGTGGAAAAGTCCTGACCTGAGTCTGATATAATATAACCTTACATGGAGTTAGAATTTGGGTCAAATTGTTAGGTTGAATGAAGTTCTCAATAAATTTTGATTAAAATTGATTACAATCTGGTTCAGCCTGATCTTGCCGGGGTTGAATGTCGTTGTTTAGATCCATGATAAGTGCGACTCTAGCTATGGAATACGTGCAAAACAAATAATGGCGGGCCGGGAGTTAATTCCCGGGAGGCCCCTCCGACGCTCAAGTCAGTTTTTTTGTGAAGGTTTCAGTTGTAACAAGTAGGAGAACTAGAGTTGAGATGTCATACCTGAATCAGGGAGGAATAGTACCTTATATACCTGGGGTTACTGCTAGGTTTAGGTCTTTACGTGAGTCTTTACGTTTGCATGGGAGTTTATCCTTTGCAACCGGGCCGTCGACATCTGGGCTTGGGGTTGGTCCTTATAAGGCCGGCCTAGCCAACCCAACTACAATCCTAGTAAGTTATTTTGCAAGCTTTTGATAAGGTCTAAGCATAAAGATTTTAGGTAATTTTGATTATTATGGCCCTAAAATCACTAAAATAATAATTTAATTTTTTATTAATTAATAATTGATTATAATTTTTTTACTTAAGAGTTAAATAATTATGATATTTGATTTTGTAAAAATATAAATTTAAAATATCTTTATTAAATAATTATGATATTTGATTTTGCAAAATATAAATTTAATTAAATTATAAAAATAAAATAAATTGATTAATTATATTAGTCACAATTCTTAATTAATATTAAATAATATATATTTATTTAATGTAAAAACGAACAAAAATTGAAGTAAAAACAAGCATACTCTTATTATAAAAAGGAATTATATCAATTATAATATAATGCTAAAACTTTGTATTAACAGTCATTAGTGTGTTTATGCACAAAAATTATATATTAAACAATAAGTTTAAAGGATATAAGCATGTCATATATCAGGTACTTAGTTTAATATGACATAATCATGTCACGTTATAAATATTTTTGTTTTAATTTCGTTTTATAAGTAATGATTTAGTATATATTTTGATAAAAAATCATGAAAATAAAATCTTTCATGTGGTGAATTTCGCTAATTAACCATTTTATCTAATGTTTTAAAATCGCATCTTAAGATTATATATTTAAGATTTAAAACGTTTAACTGGTATTAAATTATCATAAAATTGACTAAAAAATGAGCAAAATTAAAAATTTTGAAATATCTTTAAAATATATTATCCTTATTTATAAAAAATTTGAAGCTTAATTAAAAAAGAGATTGTTAAATAAAAATTAATTAACTTATTTTAGTTTATAAAAATTTATTAATTTATAAAAATTGACTGATTAATTAATAAACTAATATATTTTAACAATAAGAATTAATTACGTACAAATCGTTAAAATTTTCAATTTCAAATTATATACTGTTCAGCTAATGGACTGGGCCTAAGGTGCTAAACAAGCCCACGCCGTTCATTGAATTATATTTCCCTCCTGCTAGGAGCACTGAAGCTTGGTAATGCGAGAGGATGATGATTTGGCGTTCTAAAGTTCTCAACGTCTCATTTCCTTTTTCTTTTGGGACTTTCGTCGAACACTTTCCAATCTCAAGACTACAAGTCTGTTCCATTTCTCGCAGAATCGATGCAAAATCACTATCAACCGCCGGAATCTCTAAATCTTATGATTCCTCTTTTTTCCAAACACTAAGTGCTACTCAGAAAGACCAGATTCACCTCTACGTTGAGGCTCTCCTTGAATGGAACCAGGTTTCTTTCTTCTCTCTCTCAGACACACGCATGCCCTGACAACTTATGATCTTACGAACCTATTGATCATGGTCACCTTTCAGAGGATGAACCTCACTGCAGTCACGGAGGTGGAAGACGTCATGGAAAGGCACGTGGAGGACTCTCTCGCACTAATTCCCCCGATTACGAATTGTTATTCTTCGCCTTGCAACAAATCAGTCAACAATGTTACTCTTGTTGATGTGGGAACTGGTGCCGGGCTTCCTGGTTTGATTTTGGCTATTGCTTGTCCAGGTGCTTTTTTATTCTCCCCTTTGTGGGTTACTACTACTTACTGTGGAATGCTGTTCAATGCTAGTCTTTCTTAACAAAGCCTTTTGTCTTTTAACTGGTTCTAGATTGGAGAATAACCCTCTTGGAATCCATGAACAAGCGTTGCGTTTTCCTGGAGCATGCAGTTAGCGTTACTGGGGTGTCAAATGTTAAAGTTGTCAGGGGAAGAGCAGAGGTTTCGTTTCCTCGTTCTTTTATTGCTTGGTTGTTTGGAGAATGACATTTTATCCTATAAAGTTTATGCTGTTTAACTATTATGTGAAAATGCGTGTGGTTTATGAAACTAGGCCATTTTGAATTGACATTATTTATAGTTTTGGTTTTGTTACTTTGATATTTATCATATTGGACCTTGATTTAGGACAGAGCATTGCGCATAATGTTTGTTTTAGAGAGAAATTTGATGTGGCAGTAGCAAGAGCCGTTGCTGAAATGAGAATTTTAGGTAATTCCTACAATTTAGTAAACTGGTATTGTCTTGTGCGATGTCTTTCTATATCTATGTTTACTTTTGAAGTTGAGGTTTCGTTTCTTTCCTTCCTCAGCGGAGTATTGTCTTCCTCTAGTTCGTGTTGGTGGGTTATTTGTAGCAGCAAAGGGCCACGATCCTCAAGTATGTAATTGTAAATCACAAAACGTGTGTTATTTAGATTTTTGACAACTAACTTGATGCAGTTCAAGTTTTTGTTGTGAAATATTATTTCTTATTCTAACTGGGTTCGGAAATAATTTCAGATATATTTATGTATTTGAAATGACCCAAATCAAGGAAGAATTTGCAACTTTGTAAATTTTTTGCAAGTTGTTCATTAGGAGGAGCAATCAGTAACAATCCTATGTGCCACATGTTGGCAGGAGGAAGTTAGAAATGCAGAAAGATCTATCCAATTGATGGGAGCATCTGTATTGCAACTATGTTCAGGTATATATATCTTTGAGTTATTCAATTGCCTAATGTGCGATTAAACAATTGAAACGAACTCATCATCCAAGAAGTTACCTCTGTTTCCGTATTTTTAGTTGGTAAAGAATTAAACAAGTTGTTAGTTTGATCATATTGTATTCGATCTACCTGGCTCCCCACCTGATTAAACAACAAATTCATTCATGATTTGTAAATTCATGTCCTATTAACTTTAACATTGATCCAGGCCACCAACACTATTTTAACTTGGCCAATTCCTTTTCTTTTTTGTTACTCTCCTGATAGAATATCTGATCTGGCATGCAGTTGTTTATTTGTGCACAAAATGCTTTTCTTTTCCATAATTTGAATGCTCATTTCTGCTGTAACATTGAAGCAAGATTTTTTTTTTCACCTGTGAGTTCAATCTCAGTGTAAGCCTTTTTGATGATAATAAATCTCTGCTGCATGTAGTACAATCACAGAGTCCTTTTGGGCGGCGAAGTGCCATCATATGTTTCAAAGATCGTCCTACTCCTCGGAAGTACCCTCGTGATCCAGGTACTCCGGCAAAGTCACCATTGTAAGGCACATTATCGTGTAAAAAGTCCTCCCTGCCCTTTACATCTCCATAGTTTGTGTATCGCAAATGTGCTGCATTATGATTTTTTACCCTCAATTTGGCAGTAGTTATTACGATCAATCTGGTTCAGTGTACAGTAACTATGCATGATTCTTTGGGCCAATTTCTTTTTGGGTTTGATCAATTTAGGGCTAAACAGTTTAGCTTACTCAATTAAGGTCTAAACGTTATCGAGTTTGCTTAATATTAGGTCATTTGGAAAAATTTGGCAGTCATACACGCGTTGATTCTATACATAAAACGTCCATTTGGAGAGGCCAAGTGGATTTAAGATGCCATGTAAAAAACACACATGGCTTACGTGGATTTAAAAAATAAAAGAATCATTTCCATAATTTTAAATTTATTTCTAATCCAAAAATTCGTCCCCTCTCTCTGTCGGAAACTTAACAAAAGAGGTTGTCTACATCATCACTATCGATCAAGGGGTTGTTGTTTTGCCTGTTTCATGCATCATCATTGCCGATCACTCCAATCCCTTTCGTCGATGTACCTTTTAGTCTTTCGGTGTAAATGTTCTCTCCAACAATTTCCAAGTATGATAATTCTTTGCGGAGAATACGAAGATAACGTTTTATTTAGTGAATGTTGATATATATATATATATATAAAAGAGACAGTTCTGTACAAAAGAATAAAACATTCTCTCTCATCTAACGAAAAATATTCTACATGATTATGTACAGCCTTTTGTTGCGTGCGGTTCGTTTGTCTGGTGCGGAATGTGTGATGGTATGGGCCTGTCGACAACACCCCCGCTAAGTTGGCGGCGGTGGAAGTAGACTTAACTTGACGACGTTCGAAGACAGGTCCAGGGATGATAAAGCCTTGGTGAGGCAGTCAGTTACTTGTGAGGAGGATGGAGTGTAGGAAGTGGAGATGAAGCCTTTGATGATAACGTTACGGACGAGGTGACAGTCGATTTCAACGTGCTTGGTTCGTTCATGAAACACCAGGTTTTTTGAAATGTGAATGGCGACTACATTGTCGCAATGTAGGGGGATAGGTAGAGAGGCTGGAAACTGCATGTCCCGGAGTAAGTAGGTGATCCAACGAGTCTCACATAGAGCGCTGGCTGTGCTCTTGTACTTTGCCTCTACGGAAGATTGACTGACAGTTTGTTGTTTTTTAGTTTTCCAGGAGACCAAAGCAGTGCCTAACTGATACGGAAACTCCAAGAAAACAAGGTTCTTGAAACCTCATAATCCTATTGAATCAAAACCCTAATCTTTCTATTGTAAGAACATGCTAGATCAAACCCCAAATCATAAGTTTGAGACCCAATCCCAAAGAAATCAGAAATCAATTTACGTTG
>JAOSBP010000007.1:17909302-17925940 GCA_027563825.1 Erythroxylum mucronatum | reverse complement strand
TGTTTTAAGTGTAAAAGGTAGGATACCAGAAGTGGAAAAAAAGATGATAAATTTAATGAACCCATGAACTGAAGAAATCAGTAAATTCCAAAACAGAACAGAAAAACTAGAAAAGGGAAAAAAAAAAGAAAGAAAGAAAGAGTATAAGTATTATTATTATTATATGTAACCTTTAAACTTTTGTTTTTATTGTGTTTGGATATAGAAATAGTACTAAACATTTAATGGTTAAGCATATATACACAACCTCACCTTGAAAATCTGAAACATTATATTCTGGAAAAGAAGACAGTGATTTGGGGAAGACGAGGGGGGTTAGTTCCGAGGAAAAGATGGGCGATATGTTTAAACTGAATCTAGAGACCAAAGGTGTCCAGTTTCTGGTCTGAATTATGCTGATCTTTAAGTAAGAGAGAAAGAGAGAGAGAGAATATGTAGATTTGACAGTCACGCTCGGACCATCTCTCTCTCTAAATATACATCACTTTATTTTAGCTCTGCAAAGTCCAAACAAATAATTTTAAAAGAGTGTGGTTGAGTGGTTGGAACTCATCTATTCTTAATTAAAAGTCAGGAGTTCGATTCTTAACTTTAGGTATAGAGCAGCCTTAACTCTTTGGGCCAGCTGTCCCACCCTGTAAAATACTTACAAACCAGCGAAGAGATTAATCACTAGATTAATACTTTGATCTAAGACCTAAAAAAAACCTCCAAACAAACAAATGTCTAACTGTTAATTTCGTAATTTATTTATGCTCAGATCCGATGCATGATTTCTTTCCTGGACACGTGGCATATTCTATTGGAAACTAAAATAGCTAAGCGTTGTACTTTGTAATGCTAATTATGGTATCTTTCTCATGCTTCCTTCATAGGAAGTCTTTTATATTAGCATCAATGTTTAGCCATTGCTGAGGTTATATTAGTGTCAAGTAGTGAAAATATTACATGGAAACAACCTCTTTATTAATTAAAAACAAAGATATGTATTATAGCTAAATTTGCAATTTTAAAATGATCTCTTATGTAATAAGCAAGATACTTTTAAAGAGTATTCCTCTATATTAACCTGTTTATTAAACTCGGTCAAATTAATTTGGGCCCTAATCTCAAGAATCGTAGTCCAGTTCTTAAGATTTTATTATTAAATGCATATGTTTTAAATTTTGTTCCTTTGATAGAGTTGCCATGGGCGTAATAGTAATTTCACTCAAGGCAAACGACTGCGAGTTTGGTCGGGTACTCTTCGTATTGGCCGAGATGGGGAGCCCGAACTTCCAACTTTATATACTTTGGGATTCATTAATTAAAAACCGAATCCTTCACACTATTGAACAACTGTTCTGGGCCAATTAACAGGGGACGCGTACACAATCAGGCTCGGGAACTCTACAGGTTCAGCTACCGAACCTATCTAGATTCCCTAGCCTGGATGATAAGAACTATGTTAACGTTAAAAGACATAGTGGGTCCCAGGAACTAGCATCAGCATCACAGGATTTATTCGTGCATCTGCTATAAACGATGGTGATCTTGGAGGTGATCATAGGGTGTAAGATGTGGGGGCCATAGTAGGATATTGATCAAGCCACTCAAATCAAGCTGTTCATATATTTTAACCATCAACAAGATCACATAACTGAACCAAAATGCACCAAATTTGAAACGAGTAAATGTGACTTTGAATTTCCAAATGTTCTAACCATATAACTTTCAAAAAAATTACAACCTTACAAAAATATATAAATTAATATTTTTACCAAATATTTTTTACACATTTTATTGAAAAGGTTGACATTTTACCTAAAATTAAGAAAATATAATTATTCTTTTGAAAATGACAAATTAATTAAACTTTATAATTTGTTAACGAAGTTTTAATTTATTTTTGTAACAAAAAATTAACATCTCAATTAATTACTTAGTATTTGTTTAATCAAGCTTTTATAAAGTAAAAATTTTTCCTATATATTTAATGACATATTTTATGTGTATATTATTTATTTGAAATACAAAATATTCAAGTTTTCTTTGAAAAATATTTTTAAAATTTTAATAAACTTATTTTATATTTGTATAATATTTAATGGTTAGTTAAATGTTTATACGCCTTATTTATTCTAAAAAATGCTATTTACAAATTTTAATTTTGATAAATAAATTTTATAATAATAATTAGAACTGAATGGAATTCATATTAATTAATTTGGTGTAATTTAAAATTTTATATTGTTTCATCTTATTTAGGAATAAAGATTATTTATTAATAATTTAATTTATTTTCTTCAAACTAGGATAAGTTACATGCTCTAATTTTTGTGGAGAATACTTAAGAGGGTTAATCACAATACACCCTGATTTGATTTGATTTGATTTTTTATTTCAGTTATTATATTTTCATAATTATTACAAAAATTAATGGATATAAATATATATAAACAGCGTTAGAGAGAGAGTAAATGCCGAGGACAACGATATCCGACGCCGATGTTTCTGTCACGCTAGTACTGTGACCTATCTGTGTCATTCTCTCTCTTGCTTATTTATATCATGAACACCACATACACATACACGGCTTAGGTTTCAGAGGCAGCGTACCAAAGGAATGAGATCTAGATGTGTGGCCGTGACAAGCTAATTAAGTAAATACAGCTTAATTCAGTTGATAATAATCATATCCTACTTTTATTTTATATAAATATATATTTGAAATAAGACAATAATTCATCAATTACATATTTTAAATAAATTAATTAATTAATTAACAACTTAAAATTAAAAGATATATTTAATTTAAAGGGTCAATAGTTAATTACAAAATAAGACAAATTTATATCCTTAACATAAAATTTTTTGAAGTTTTGAAATTTAAACCTAAAATTTTAAGTATTAAACAATGTTTTAAAAACTGAACCGGATATCGAACCGGTTAAAGGAAAGATTTAAGGTTTAAAGATTCAACCAATCATAAGCCGCTATAAAAATAATATATGATAAATAAAATTAAAAATTAAAGACTAAGTAAAAAATACAATTTTTAAAATTTTGATCAACAAATACTAATATTTTTAATATCACAAAAATTAAAATTTATATCTTTATTTGGTATTTTAAAATTTTACAATTTATTTTAAACACATTCTCTACTATTATATGAAAGCACTAAGTCCACGATATGAACAATAATAACAAAAGTAAAGAGGGTACAACAAGAAGTTGATACAATTTACATTATTATATCAAAGCACTAAGTCGTGAGAGAAGCAAAACAATAACAATAAAATTAAGAGGGCAAATAGTAGTTTAATGAGAAGCCTGTAACGCTCTGACAAACAAGAACCATTCTTTTCCTTAACTGACTGGTCTCTTCTATAGTCATGTGCAAGAACAATCTACAAAAACCAATTATTCTTGCGTTTAAGGTTTTTGAGAGTCTGTTTTCAAGCATCACCATGTTTTTGTCCTAGAAAAGTAGAACAGAGAAACGGAGAGAAATTGAGAGATTGACAGGTTGTTTGGAAGAGGATGAATTCATCTGTTTGGAACCAACAAAAGAGCATGGATTGAATTCTGCCGTGGGTTTAAAACTCACTCTCTTAACAAATTCAATTCGCGTCTCAAGTCATGTGAATTGAATCCCAACAACGCCTCTCATCTGTTTTCACGCACAAACCCAATATACCCGTTATTCCAACATGAGTTGAATACTCACAAACCCTACACCAGATGAGCCACACGTCATACTCCACACCTTTTTTTTTAAAATGTTCTAAGCCTTTTTAATTAAAAATTAAGAACTTTTAAATCTTGATAAATTTAGAAAAGAGTTTTCTAATTATTTTTAAAGGTTGATTTTATCATGATTGTTTTGGAATTAAGTTTAATTTTTTCAAGAGTTTAATTATTAAATTATATTAATTATCAATTCAATCCCAAACTTAAGGCAATTATTTTTCTTAATATGAAATTATTTTTCTTAATATGATTAAGATTAATAATATATTGATTCCTAATTAATTTTAGAAAAGTGGTTTTTAAAATAAGAATTAATTGGTTTCAATTAGATTGAAATTAATTAATTAGAATTCTTAAAATTAAGAAAATTGTTTTTCAATAATTAAATTTATTTATTTTAATAATTAATTCGGTCTATATCATTTGCAATCAATTTTTTCTTTCGGTCTAGCCTGATATCATTTGCAATCAATTTTTTCTTTTCATTTTAATAATAATTTTTTTGATGATATTACTTATAATGAAATTGATGTTTATAAGTTGCACTATGTAAGTGTGAATATTTATTAGTTAATAACATTATTTTTTAGTCAGGGGTAACTGTGTCATATGAAATAATTGAATTCAATTTTAATTTTATTGGATTTGTTCTTAACAGTGTAATTGAATTCAATTATAATATTACTGGATTTGTTCCAAACAGTATAAATTGAATTCAATTCAATCTCATTAATGTAATTGAATTCAATCCGTTAATGAATTCAATTCGCTATGTTTCAAACAGCCTGTAAAGAAAACGAGCAAGCATAAAATGAGAAGAAGTCTCACAATCCTCACACAAAGCTAGGGGAAAAGGGGTGTGTTATGTGCCCTCAGATCTTTTGTTCTATTTTTTGTGTACCAATTTTGTCCTATTTGATCTCAACCATTTATTTTTATGAGACCTATAAAAATAAAAGGTTGAGATCAAATCGGACAAAGTTGATACACAAAAAATAAAACAAAAGATTATGCCCACAAAAATAAATAATTGAGATTAAATAGAACAGAGTTAATATTAAAAAAGATGGGACAGAGGACTTATGTCTAAATTGCGGGGCTAGGTCCTACATAAGTGGATGGCCCTGATGGCCAAGGCCAGAGCAGGGCTGGCCAGAGCAGGGCCAGGGCAAGGGACAGCGGATCCCCTGCCCTAAACTGCGGCCTGGGGGACCTGCCACGCGGAGAGGTCGGGTGTAACTATCAATTCATTCTTATTGACATATGTTAAGGCATCAAATCATATACTTATTGCTTCACCACAAAAGGTATGTTAATGTTTGTATTCAAACTCCATATAAGATAAGCCTATTCACTACTCAAAAAAGACTTGTTGGCTATTTAGCAACAACTCATTTTCCCAGTGTTTACCCTTCCACAATTTAGAACTCTAAACCAGATCAGCCTTGCAAGCTCTGAAAATGGCTATACCTATTCCAAGTCGACGTCTTTTTATCGACGGAGAGTGGAGAGAGCCCGTGCTCAAGAAACGGATTCCGATCATCAACCCCACTACCGAAGATATTATCGGTTTGTCTGTTCAATGCTTTTCCATCTGAACTAGCTTCTGTTTGCTTGTTTAACTTCATTTGTGAGGGCTTGTTCCTGCATTTTTCCTTTTTTGGGTCCTGGGTTGGGTTCAGTTTTTGCTGTGTTATATGAATTTGTCTTGTTGTTGGAGTCCAAGAGTAGAGAAATTTGAGTGTGTTGAGCTGGTGGAACTGGGTTCAGGTGATATTCCCGCAGCTACGAAAGAAGATGTGGAGATTGCAGTGGAAGCGGCTCGTAGAGCATTTTACCGGAACAAAGGCAAAGATTGGGCCTTTACTTCTGGTGCTTATCGCGCCAAGTACTTGCGTGCTATTGCTGCTAAGGTAATGCTGGATTTGATCGTTAGGGGTTTGTCTTGTTTCGCTTCCCAAACTGTTTTACCCAAAAATTTCCATCTCTTTTTCTCAGACTGATGATTTTCTGCTTGGTTCAGCTTGTTTAAGTCTTTCTTCAAACTGTTAATTTACACTGTTGATAGCAGTCTAGAGTCTAGATCTTTTACTTGTTTAGTTGTTCGTGAGATAATCGAGGGCGTTATGTAATGTGATTGAAGTTTTGGGATGGTACAATTAGAAAGGGTATAGATCTTTAAGCACTGCATCCTTGTTCCAATCACTTTTTGCACAATCTAAATGCTGATATTAAGTCTCAACAAAGAAATACAATTATGGAAATCCATCCATCATTTTCGCTATTGGCTTTTGAAGCTCTGTTTTTCTTTCTCCTTCCTGTCTCTCGTGTGAGCTCACAGAAGCTTATTACTTCTCTGTTCTTTTTGTACTCATTAAAATTTCGTGTATTACTGCTTGCTTGCAGGTAGCAGAGAAAAAAATTGAATTGGCAAAACTTGAAATTATTGACTGTGGAAAGCCATATATTGAAGCAGTTGCAGACATAGTAAACCTCTGACATTGGATAATCATTGCATTTTTCAATTTGTGCATAGTCTTACATATATTTTTATTTCCAGGAAGATGTTTCTGTATGTTTTGAGTTCTATGCGGACCTTGCCGAAAAGTTAGATGCAAAGGAAAAGACTCCAGTTTCTCTTCCTTATCCAGGGTTTAAAAGCTATGTTCTTAAAGAACCTCTTGGTGTTGTTGGGCTGATTACTCCATGGTAATTGCTGATAGTCTTTGTTAAGTATTTGGATCTTGTTGCCTTTCTTTTGGATTTTCCTTGCTCCATTGTGTTTATTTCCCTCTTTTTTGCCACGAATAATCCTCAACTTCCTACTTTCTTTATGCTATTTCTTGAGTATGTGGAAAATTCAATTTGTTGGTTGATTTATTTTGTTATTATTTCAAGTTGGTAAAAATATTGTTTAGGAGTTAATTTTGGAGTGACAATGTTGATCTGTTATTTTGCTTACAACTGTGGTGTATTGCTAATGATTTTTCCTCTAACGATTTTGACTATTTGTTACTGACAAGAAGTTTACCATTTGTAACACAAAAATTTACTCCCTTTATTTGATTCAAGGAATTACCCTCTTTTGATGGCCACATGGAAAGTTGCTCCAGCCCTGGCTGCAGGGTGCACTGCAATACTGAAACCATCTGAACTGGCATCTGTGTATGTCTTCAATCATGTGACACTCGCCTCCCTTCAACTTCAATGAATTATATTCTGTATTGGCTAAACTATTTTTCATTACAGGACTTGTTTAGAGCTGGCTGAAGTCTGTAGGGAGGTCGGTCTCCCTCCCGGCGTCCTTAATATTCTAACTGGATTGGGCGCTGAAGCAGGTGCTCCATTGGTATCTCATCCAAATGTTGATAAGGTCCATTCTTCTCTATCTTGTTCTTTTATTGGTTTTTTAGTGGCTTGTTGTCATCTGTTTTTCAATACAGATCCATGTTGCAATTCTAATATGTTCATTCTCGACAGATTGCATTTACTGGAAGTGCAGCTACAGGTAGCAAGATAATGGAGAGTGCAGCTCAATTGATCAAGGTGTGTCAGATATCTTTGCTTATAATTATTTTCTTTTTAAATTTAGTCTCATCATTATTGTTTGGCAGCCTGTTTCTATGGAGCTTGGGGGGAAAAGCCCACTTATTGTGTTTGAGGATGTCGATATTGATAAAGGTTAGTTCGTTCTGAAGTATATGTTTCACTTTTGAAGTGCAATTGACCATGGTTGTCTGATTTTCCTTTTCATCATCAGTTATACATGAGAACCTTCTAGCATTTGAAATTGTGTTGCTTGAGGGATGCAAGCATATTATTTGTTTACCATTGTTGCTTGTGCTAATATATCTAATTGAATGACTCAAACAGCTGTTGAGTGGGCCATGTTTGGATGCTTTTGGACAAATGGCCAGATATGCAGTGCAACCTCTCGTCTTCTTCTGCATGTAATTGCGATCCCTAAATACTGCTTCTCCTTTCTTCATCTTGATCGCCTATCTGTTGACCCACCCTCGTTTCCTCTCTGTTTGTGGCAGCTTATACTTCTCTGTTTCTTTAGTTTCAGCATTGCCTTGGTAGCTGACATACACTTCAGTAACTTTAAACTGACTGAAGAACATTCAACTTCATAGCTATTATTACAAATTTTTATCTCTGTGGAGCTTTATTTTACTTTTACATCAGTAAATTGGTTGGAAGATGGATAATTTCTATTGGAAAATGAACAATAAGGTGACATGTCGATGATGTTTATTTTTTAGCACATATGCTGTGATCGCTACATGATGAGGCAGCAAGTGATTATGCAGTTAAACATGCATCCTTTTTTCTGTTGAAACTTGAAACTTCAAATGCTGGATTTTGAATTTGGTTCTTTTTAAAATGCTTGCACATAAAGTTAATGTTTTTCCTTCTGGAAACACAATATTATTTCTGAAATGTTTCAAATAGCAATAGTAGCAGATGATTGCTGGATGCATATTATAGGATTTAGATGAAAGAAAAGAAACCCAAGTAAAAGTTAGGAACTGCTATGAGCTCTATACTGCAACACGTCTAACTACTATGAAAGTAGTATTTGGTTTGAAAACTTAGAATTATGATCAACTTTCATTGTCAGGAAAGCATCGCATCAGAATTTATAGATAGGCTGGTGCGGTGGACCAAAAACATCAAAATTTCAGATCCCTTGGAAGAGGATTGCAAGCTCGGCCCACTTGTTTCTAGATCTCAGGTAAAAGTTTGTGACAATTTTGCATCTTCCTTCTATGTCGATGGTTTATCTCTTGATGTCCTTCTTTTCTTTTTTTGAAAAGCTGAGTTGTGAATGGTTGGGAAATGCTTGTTATTTCAAATATAGTTTGATTTGGTTGTTAATGTAATAATTTGGAATTCATAATCTATTTACCAAACTTAACTTGTCCAGAAGACGTAAATATGTAATGTTAGTAATTTACTACATTGATGCAGTATGAGAAAGTACTGAAATTTATTTCAACGGCAAAGAGTGAAGGGGCAACCATATTATATGGTGGATCTCATCCAAAGGTATGTATAGTTCTTGCATCTCATTGATGTATTTCCCTTGTATGAAGTTTGACGGGAGACATTGAAATGACAAAAACAATTGGCAGCATTTGGGTAAGGGATACTATCTTGAACCAACCATCATTACTGACGTAACTACATCCATGGAGATTTGGAGGGAGGAAGTTTTTGGACCTGTTCTATGTATCAAAACGTTTAGTACAGAAGATGAAGCCATTGATTTGGCAAATGACAGTCAGTGAGTTATCACTCTTTATCTTGACAACTGGTGATGCTTGTAATTAGAATAATTAATGCGGATGCATGCCAACTATTGCTTCTCTGCCAGATATCTTCCTTGTTTGTCTTGATTGTTTTCTTTTGATTTTACTCCTTAATGCTTGGCTAGTTATTTTTTGCTAAAGTGGATGGCAGCCATTTAACTAATATCGATAAGTACCTAGAACAATTAGTTGAGAACCTAACCATTACATATTGAATGATAGATTTGTTGTCTTCGAACTTCTTTGTTTCAGCATTTTCTTTACATGCTTTAATCCATGTTGCTTTTATTTCTTTTGGAGATTCATTCTTACAGTCTATTCATGTTCCACAGATATGGCTTAGGTGCTGCTGTGATATCAAATGATGTCGAAAGGTGTGAGCGTGTGACCAAGGTGAGGCTTTAAGTAGTAATTGTCACATGGTTGTAATTATGTCATTATGGTTGATAGAGGTTACGTTTTTTAGTTGATATTTGTCCCTTTTTCCCTTTATACAGGCTTTTAGGTCAGGTATTGTGTGGGTCAATTGCTCGCAGCCATGCTTCTGTCATGCTCCATGGGGAGGCATCAAACGCAGCGGTTTTGGGCGCGAGTTAGGAGAATGGTATGGACCTAATCACTTACTCAGGTTCTATTTTCTTAAATTAATATTCAGGTCTTGGTGAGCATCCATTATAAAATCCAAGGTAAATTCTGCTTTGAGTGTGAAATATAAGACTGAGGATACATTTTCATTTGTAGCTTTCTTCTAAAAATGGCCGACTTCTCTATCTCTGTGAGCTTGAAAAGCAATTCTAACTCTAAATCCTTCTCTCCTTTCTCTTCTCTTTTTCCTTGAAATAGGGGACTTGAAAGTTACTTCAACGTGAAGCAGGTCACTCAGTATACATCGGATGATCGATGGAATTGGTATCAGTCTCCTGCAAAGCTGTAAGAGCCTTTTCTGAGCTATGGTGTGTACCCAGAACAATGGAAATAAAGTGTTTAAACACAGTTGAAATTGGAGTATTATAGGAACAAACACTTGGGTTGTTTCCTTTCCAGTCTGGCTTATGTTCTTAAAAGGCGGGATCATGTTCGTATTTTTTTGCATGGGATTTCTCCAGCTTGAAATAGAGCTGAAGGTGCTTTGCATGGAGTAAAACGTGCGACTTACCAGCTTAATGCCTGGCCGAGGGAAAACGTTAAAACCATAGCACTAAGCTCCTGATTAAGCTCACAACTTTGTCACATTTCTCGCCCAAGAAAAGGGACAAAACCTTACTCGTTTCTTACAGGGTTTCCTCACACGACATCAGTTAAATCACAATGGTTATTATTCATTCAAGTTTCAACTGTCGAAGATCCATCCAACCCGAACCAGACATGTCGGGAAGCGATCTTTCCAAGTTCATAGATCATTTTACTCCCACAATATGCTCTTTTCCAACGAAATGGTAGAAACGAAATGTAAAACAACTTCAAACATTGACAAGCTGGGGCATGATTTGCGTAGGATGTTTCAGAAAGTTCCACAACGGAATGCCATTGGTAAACATTTGCCAAGCAGGATAGTTGGCCAGCTAGCAGTAGCTAGCTAGTATCCTGCTATGAACAAGAAGTTTACTTTTACAGTTAGGAACACCCAGAAGACGATTCTTTATATTCATTTATTACATTTATTTGATTTTTTTTTCAAATTTTTTCCTCTTATATAGTGTTTTTTTATGTTCCAAATACAAAATTTTAATTGATCCAAGATCCAAGGAAGGGTTGGTGTTGGAGTCTTGAGCTTGTCACATGACCTAGTTAGCTCCATCTTTTTAAAAGATCTGAAAAGATCGGCTTCACTCTTTTTTGGGTTCTTAGGAAACAAGTTAAGAGAGAGAGGTGAGGGTCCCAACACAGGTCCATCTGTAATTTGCCATTTTCTATAGAAACGAAACAGAGACACCAAACAGAGGAGTGTTTCTTTCCATTTAGATGCGTTTGGTTACTGACTCTCAATTCTCTTATCGATCGCGTTGCTTATCACTACCGAAGCGAGTGGTCTCCGTCTTCTCTCTTTGTTCTATTCCAACCGCTGCCCCTCTTCTTCACATCCCTTTTGCCCCGTTATCCAACCCTTCTTTTACCAACAAAACACACACACAAAGACACTCTTTCTCTCCATCAACTACTCACGTACGGTTTGCAACTATTTGCCAACAAGTGCAAGATCTCTTAAAGCCTCGACAGCAAGTTCATGATGTCTTAGATGACAAACCTCTTTTGTATTTTTCTCTCTCCTCCTCAAATCCTCTGCCTTCTCTCTACCCTCTGTTTCCCCGCCCTTTTAGATTTTACCCCCATGCCCTCCCTTTGTTTTGCCCTCCTCTCTCCTTCCAGACATTAGAGTTTAGGCTTTTGGACATTTCCTTATCCCTTTCTGCTCCTCAGTCGGGCGCCCATTGCCATGGGTGACCCGACTCCCCCACTTGAACTGTTCCCTCCTCTCCCTTCTTCTCTTGCTGGTCCTCCGGTAGCTCCTCTGGTGGTGGCGCACGAGCCCGGTGTTGCCTCCCAATCACTGTCGATGTCGGGAGCTAACTCATCTGAGCATTTGCTTGCTGATCGCAGCTTACCTTCTGGTTAACCACCGGTGACAGCTACGGTTCTGCCTCTGAAGTCCCCGGGTGGTGGCTCGTGGCGTGATAAGGTCTTGGTTCAACATCGACGAGGCATGTTTACCCATTACCCCCATGTTCTTCAGAACGACGTCATCTCTCCCCCGGCAGATCTGCTTCGGGCTGGCATTAGAGCTTGGTCAAACACGTTGGTTGGGTTTTCTTGGGGCAAACGACTGGCCTTTCCGGCGGTTAACGCATGGGTCAAGAATAGGTGGAGCAAGAAAGGCTTCAAGAAAGCAATGCTCATGGACAATGGGTTGTTCCTTTTCAGGTTCTCCTCGGAAGCAGATGTCTTTAAGATCCTTGAGCTTGGGTCATGGCATGTGGGTAACCAACCTCTTTTTTTGCGGCAATGGAGACCAGGTATGGATTTTAATAGAAGCTCTGTTGAGGTTATTCCTCTTTGGGTTCAATTTCATGGCCTCCCATTGGAGTACTGGACATTAGAGGGCCTTAGTCACCTGGCTAGTGGAATCGGGAAACCGATATGCCTGGACTCCCATACAGCAGCTATGGATCGTATCGGGTCTGCCAAAATCTGTATCGAAGTGGCCAAGGATGCCATGCTTCCAGACAAAGTGACTATTCGACGGTTAGATGCAGCTGGTGAGCTGGTTTGTGATAGCATTCCCCTCTCCTACCCTTGGAAACCTCAAGCAGTTAGGAAGACGTGGGTGCCGATGGGAAATTTTTTTTATTTGGTTGGTCGGAGGACCTAGCCCGTGGTGCCATCCAACCATCGGTGCAGATTGCTCAATCTACTTCTGACCTGAACAGGCATTGTGATCTGGAGACTAATTTGGTCAAGGTTTTGGGGAGTATAGCCGACACTGGTCCACCGGAAGACAGTCTGCCACAGGATTGTAGTAGGTCGACGCCTTTAGGAACAGAGGAGCATGCAGCAACGGTTGATCAGTCCTCGGTGGACTTAACACCTCCGAATGCACAAGGAGGGATGGATAACCTTGATGGGCTGACCCTTCCATCTGATGCTAAGGCTCCGGCTGCTTCAGGTGGGGATGCCAACCCGGTAGGAGAGGAGTCCAGGCCAGGGAGTGAGGATGTTTCTGTTGATCCTAATCAAGAAGAAGGTGAGCTTCCTCCAGATTCAGCTAGAATGGGCAAAACTTCCGTAATGCGAAAGAAAGCAAAAAAGAAAAAGCATAAGGGGATCATATCCCCTGAATGCATTTTTTAATGATGTCCTTCCTTGTACGGAACACGACGGGGTTAAATGACCCCCTCAAAAAGATGATGGTAAAACAGGTAGTTGCGACCTCCAATCCTGTTTTGGAAGGACTGTTGGAAACAAAAATAAAATCTACAGCAGATCGGAAGGGTTTGAATTTTTTGGGACCTCAGTGGAACCTTTTCACCAATCATGCTCATCATTACAATGGTCGTATTTTGTGTTGATATAATTCAGAGAAAGTAGATGTTCAAGTCCTAAGGATGGGAGCTCAATTTATACTTATTTGTTGCAAAGAAAAGGACACTGCTCCATATATAGTTACCCTTATCTATGCAGCCAATATTTCTTTCCAACGATCTGATCTTTGGCGGGAGTTGCTGGGCCTTCAATCTAGAATGACTTGCCCATGGTTAGTTGTTGGTGATTTTAATTACTGTCTTAACTCCTCAGAGGTGGAGGGAGGAGTTAGATTTCATGGTGGCTCGGGTAGTGAACTCCAAAATCTCTTTCGGGACACTGATTTGGTTGATCTTCGAGGTAATGGCAGATGGTTTACTTGGGAAAATAAACAGCGTGGCGATATGTACATCAGGAAGAAGCTGGATCGGGCGTTAGTAAATCAACAATGGCTCCGCTCCTTTCCTCTTGACTCTGCAGTATTCGGGGACCCGGTATTCTCGGATCACACGCCTATCCTCATTCAGCATCCCCCTGCTACCTGCAGGTATGGAGCCCCTTTACGATTTTTCAATGGTTTATTACAGGTTGATGGGTTCATAGAAATGCTAGCTCAGGCCTAGAGGGTTGAAGTTTATGGTTTCAAGGGCTACCAATTCATGCAGAAATTGAAAATGGCAAAAAGAGCGATAAAAAGTCTTAGTAAGCAACAAAACCTTAATATTCAGACGTTGGGTTCTCATTTGGCTGATTTACAGCAGCAGTGCTATAGAGACCCCCTAAATGACCACCTGCAGGTTCTTGAAGCTGATAGTTTGTTTAAGTATCAAAAAGCATTGACACTTCACGACTCCATTCTTCGGCAAAAGTCTCGACAAACTTGGCTTCGAGAGGGTGACCGAAACTCAAAAATTTTTCATGTCGCGATCCTTGCTCGCCGCAACAAGAACACTATCACTGAGTTGACTGATTCGGATGGTATTTTATGGAGCGGTCAAGAGGTTGTGGCTACTCACGTTAGGGATTTCTTTGCTCAACTCATGGGCTGCCACAAAGGACCGAGTAGGAATGAATGTGGGATCAGGAATGTGATGGACTTTACTCCAGATCAGGCTACTCTGGACATGTTAAATGCCCCTTTCACGGCTCTGCAAATCAAGGAGGCCTTATTTTGACTGAACAGCTCAAAAGCTCTAGGTCCGGATGGGTTTTTAGCCGGTTTCTTCCAGCATAAGTGGTCTATCACAGGCCAATTACTCACTGAAGCAATCCTTGAGTTCTTCTCATCGGGTAAACTGTTACGGGAAATTAATCATACTTACATTTGTTTAATTCCTAAAAAAGAGACCTGAGAAGATTACTGACTATCGGCCGATTTCTTGCTGCAATACTATCTATAAAATTATAGCATCTCTTCTAGCTGAGCGTTTGAAGGCAATATTGGCTAAGGTGGTAAGTAAGGAGCAAGGTGCCTTCTTACCATCTAGGAGTATAGGTGACAATATTCTTTTGCTTCAGGAACTTATGGGGGATTATCACTCTGGCAAGAAGATCAACAGTTGTGTTATGAAAATTGATCTTTATAAAGCTTTTGACACCTTGGGCTGGGATTATCTGATGGATTGCATGCGGTGTATCGGTTTGCCACCCAGATTTTGTCACTGGATCTCCCAGTGTATTTAAACGCCCTCTTTGAGCGTTCTCATTAATGGCATTCTAACAAGGCCTTTTATGATTCACAGAGGCATTCGGCAAGGGGATCCTTTATCCCCTTACCTATTTACACTCGCTATGGAGGGTCTCTCTCGACTATTGTCTAAAATGGTGCAGTGCAATGGGCTTTTCTAGTACCATCATAAATGTAAGGACCTACACCTCTCTCGTCTAATTTATGCTGATGATGTGCTACTTTTATGCCAAGCAGAACCGCAGGTACTGGCTATCATGATGAACTTGATGATCACTTTCTCTCGGTGGTCAGGTATGACCATAAACCTCCAAAAGAGTGGCATTTATTTATCTTCTGACGTTCGCAACAGTGATGCACTGTGTAATTTGGTTGGACTAACTCTTCAGCATACTCCATTCCGCTATCTTGGAGTTCCTATCACCTCAGGCAAGCCTCAGTTCTCTGATTTTCTGCCTTTGCTGGAGAAGTTAAAGAGCAGAATTCATACTTGGCAGAATCGGTTTCTCTCCTATGCGGCTCGCGCCAATTTGATTGTCACAATACTAGATAGCATGCATGTGCATTGGGCAGCCCATATGACTATCCCTAAAAAAGTGATCAAGGAAATGGAGCGGATTCTCAAAGCATTCTTATGGTTTGGCCGGCCTGACCAATGCAAGGGAGCAAAGGTAAAATGGAGTGAAGTTGTTGCTCCAAAAAACCAAGGAGGCTTGGGCATTATTTCATTTTCTATAATGCAAAATAGCCTACTTATGAAGCGTATTTGACGCTTATTTGTGGACAAAGAAGCTTTGTGGGTCAAATGGGTGCAGGCATACCACCTTCATGATCAAAGCTTCTGGTAACTCCAAAAAAGGTACGATCACTCTTGGATTTTTAAAAGCTTATTGGACTTGCGCGAAAAGATTTATCCTTTGATTCGGAGTAGAATTGGGAATGGAGATGACATCTATTTCTGGTTTGACAATTGGCATATGATGAGTCCCCTTTGGTTGTGTGATGAATTAAACGGAGTTTGTACTCGTATTCCTAAGAACGTCACTTTAGCATGGGTTGTGCGGGAGAGTGATAGCCTGTCTAGACATAGGTTTGGCTCTCTTCTTATCAGCTATTTGCAAGGTATCTCCCCCCATAATGCTTCAGACAAGATGGTATGGAGTCGTACTCAAAATGGAGAATTCACAACTTCTTCTGCTCGTACTATTTGGAGAGGGTTGACGGAAGCGATTCCATGGTCTGACCTCGTCTGGAAATAGGTATTATGTCCTAAAGCAACTTTTCATTTATGGTTGACCATCACAAATAGATTAAGAACAAAGGACAGGTGGTTCGGTAGTTATGATCCCATTTGTGTGCTATGTAAGTTAGTTGATGAAAGCAGAAACCATTTGTTTTTTGAATGTGAGTTTACCAAATCAATTTGGAATCGCATTTTATATCTAGTGAGCAACCTGAATTTTACTTATGAGTGGAATGCTGTCCTAGATGGGGTTATTAGCGCAGTTCGTCAAAGGAGGCCGAATAGTCTCCTCATTAGGACCTCTTGCCAAATGGTCCTTTATCACATATGGCGGGAAAGAAACATACGTATCTACAAGCAATTAGAATGGACCAAATACGAGTTAGCGAATTCTATTATTAACTTGATTAGGGAGACCATAATTGCCCATGGGATGCAGCATCAATTTTGTTTGGCTATTAGAAGTCGTTGGAAGATCTAGATGTGGATTGGTTCTGGTGGCCGAATGTTATGTCTCCTTTGTGACAGCGGCTCTGTGACAGTGTCTTCAAATGTTACTTTCTCTTTTTGTTTCTCCTGTATAGGTGTGATTTTGGTATTCTTTGTTCATTGTAAACGATGTTCCTTTAGTAATTTCAAGT
>JAOSBP010000007.1:17889728-17904738 GCA_027563825.1 Erythroxylum mucronatum | reverse complement strand
GTCAAAATTGTATGGAAACTGTGCATAGTGTCAAAGAAACAATTTTGACACTATGCACAGTTTCCATACAATTTTGTTTTTCACTATCACATTTTACTTTCCATATCACGTCACATTTTACTTTTTGTTTTTCAGTTTGATTTCACGCCTCAAAATATTTCTATTATTACCTTTTTAGTAATTTTGAATCAATAAAATGAGAAACAGATTTCAAATTGTTACGTTTATTCTATTCTCATACTTTCACCTAAACGACTAAACGAATATAATTTTAGGATATCTCGTTAGAATCTCAACTTTGTCATAAGAAAATTAATAATAATAAGTAGAAAATTAATAAAAATAAGAATAAGAATAAAAAAATTAATAAAAAGAATAAGAATAAAAAATTAATAATAAGAAGAAGAAGAAATTTAATAATAGTAATAATAATAATAATAATAAACAAGAATAATAATAATAATAATAATTAAGAATAATAATAAGTAGATATTTAGTAGTAAAAAATTAATAATATTATTATTATTAGTAATAAGAAAAAATAATAATAATAATAATAAAGATAAAAAAAAGGTATAAAGATAAAGATATTTTTATCTTTTAGTTAATCAGAAACCGACGATGTCGTGCTAAGTAACTTAAAATCAATGGAACAGCTCAACCCCGTCGTATTACGTCAGTCTAATTTATCTCCCAACAACTTTTAAAAGATTCCTCTTCTCCCGTCTGCCTAAACGCAGACCCATTTCAGGTCACACAAGGCTAAGTTCGTAAAATGCAAGTATTTCCAACATGGCAACTGGAAACCGGACAAAAAAGAATCATCATGAATTCGTTGGGCCTTTAGGAACAGCCCTTTACCAGAAGAGGAAGTCCCAATTCTTTTAAAAGTTGTGGGGAGTGAAATTAGACTTTTTGCCATTAGTCATAATAAAAGGAAAGAGTAACTAAAAAACAAAAAAAGAGAAAGATAACTGACGTAATACGACGGGGTTGAGCTGTTCCATTGAATTTAAGTTATGTAGCACGACATCGTCCAGGGTTTCTTTCACAGTTTGTTGTCATTTCCTCACACATAAGCCCTCAACTTTTTGTTCTGCTGCCTAACTCTAGTTAATTTAGAGAAATGAAAATTTCACACTTTGACTTATTCGGTATTTCTACTTTGCATAATAGCATTATAATTTACGGTCGACTTATTCAATCAATGATAAATAGAAATAATAATAATAATAAGAATAAGAATAAGGATAAGGATAAGAATAATAATAAGGATATATTGATCTTTTTGTTAATTAATCTTTTGTCTTTTCAAGTTTATATTTTCAAACCAAACATTATCATAAAAAATCTTTAAGAGTAAATTAAATAAAGTAATACATATTTTATTATATTCCTCGTCTTTTTTATTCCTAAAAATAACTATCCTATTTTTTATCTATGTCAGCCGTTAAACCAAATAGCCTATAAGTATAATATTCTGAAAGTGTCTACTTAGAAAGAACTAATATTAAAATTATATCATTTTAAACAAAAATAAGATATTATTTGAATCAAATTAAATTATATCACGTAATAAAAAGACTTTGAAAGATGAGAAAATTATGTAACGTGATAAAAAGACTTTGAAAGCTGACTCGTTGTTCAGAAAGAGACTCGTTGTGAAAGAGATTTGGAATCTAATGCTTGGTAATAATGTTCTTTTTTTCAAATTTAATTCTCTCCAAATTTTTGACCTCTATCTTTCCATTTCCTTCGAATGTCAAATGGTTACTATGATCTATGTATAAACCATGCCAGTTATTGCCATATAGAGTCCATATGGTTCAGTGGAATAGATGAGTTTTATGTTAGGAAAATTTTCAGCTTTAATTTTTTCCAAGTAAAAGCCTTAGTTGTCTTATTTTTTTCTATGTTATCCATTGAGGCCCATAGAAGGTACCGTGGAATGGGAACTATCCTAGTAATCAAGGTTGATTGATTCTATATATGAAAATCTGGAAGTCTACACAGAGCTTGTCTACGTTTCACCTCCATTAAGCTTCTTCTACATAGGTATCTGTTGAATCAGCCAGCCAATTTGGTGAGTTGGTAGCAGATCCAGCAACCAATGAATTGTTGCATTACACTGAGAAACTTTTGTGAGTTCAACAATTGACAAAATACCATGATATTATTATCATTTTAAATAGTTAATTTTGTACTTGATTTATCAGCAATTCAGTAATATAAGTATATGCATGTATTTACAGTCATATATAAGTATATATAAATCTATATGCATAGATAGTCACGTAGTCGCTGCTTCTTCTGCAGTGTAGAAAGATGACATCTTCTTTTCGATAGTTGGCAATTGTATCTTAGTGAAATTCACGTTCTTCTTTATACATTGAGGAAGAAAAATGAGTTTACTTTATTGACAGTATCTACTATCCTGGCTTGATCTAGTTTCTTTCTTCTTTAATGAGTCTCAAGTTGTTGTAATGCAGGTCAGTGACCTTATAAATTGTTATGGATATGTGTTCACACCAGAGATATTTACATCTATACAATGTGTTTCTTCTCAAAGGAAAGACAGAGGTAAGTGACATAAACTACAAAGCTTTATAACAGGATGCAGAGCCTTGACAAAACTTGGATGTTTGAGACACATGATTTTCTTTTATGTTGAACAACGACCTGGATATAAACAAATTTAGCCTCTTTTAATGAAATTTAGTTTTTGATTTTCCAACTTGAAATTATGCTTCGGTAGTGCATATTTGACATCTCATATTTTAATTATCAATTACATTCGTCCTCTCAATGCCTTGTGCAGCTAATTTGAAGCGTGTTTCCAGCTTTGAAGCCCTCCAATCAGGTACAAGGTATGCCCATTCTTGTAGTTTTAAGTTTCTCCAACATTTTCTGTCCTAAAACCGGGACAACCTTTAAGCTTTCTAATATGATTTTAGCTTGTTGCTTTTCTTGAA
Source organism: Erythroxylum mucronatum (assembly GCA_027563825.1). Classification (NCBI taxonomy): domain Eukaryota; kingdom Viridiplantae; phylum Streptophyta; class Magnoliopsida; order Malpighiales; family Erythroxylaceae; genus Erythroxylum; species Erythroxylum mucronatum. The sequence goes on along the minus strand of JAOSBP010000007.1, from coordinate 17,901,766 downwards.
ATCAGTGAACTGTAGCATCTCTTTATCCTGGCCATAGTTGGGGCGTGAGAGATTTGAACCATGAATCTTCCCGTCTGAATAGAGTTGTGGACTAATTTTATTTTAACATATTGTTTTTACCGTGTTTGATCTTTGATAATTTTGAGAACTATATCAATATCAAGAATTTATTTAATGCATTTTGCAAATACGCGATTGACAGGAAAGAAGCATAAGCCTCTAAAATCAAAGGCCGTTCACTTCTTTTCCTTGTCTAACCCACATGGAAAAATGGGATAGCATCCACTAACAATTATGCCCTACTTTTCTAAGGACCAACTTTAGAAATAAATTTTTGTTATTTTGGAGAATTGACCAAAGCTAAAGGCTATGCTCCTTTGACCAAAAGAATCTGTGAGACATTTTATCTGTAATTTTGGATTGTTACAAATCTCGGTCTCAGCTACTATCATGATACAAGCTTTTTAGCAGGACCATTCCAACAGATTTTGTAAGATTAGATCAGGATATCCTCTCACCCCTCGCTGGAAAAAAGCAGCTGTATACATATCAAACCATGGACTTCTGGGAACAAATTAAAACTCCTGGGTAAACCAAACCCTCTTGTCTGTTAAACACTCTCAAGTGTATACATCATGTAACATTACCTTTATAAATACCTGCAGAATGTCCCTGAAATGTTCTGGTCTGTATCTTTCTCAATTTCGGTGCAGATCTCCTGATCTCTTGGCTAGTGGTGATGGGTTAAAGAGTGCCACCATCGTTGGTGGTGTCTATATTCATCCATCAGCCAAAGTACATCTGACTGCTAAGGTAATTGTATGATTGGTTATTGGAGTCTACTTCCATAATTCCTCGACATTTGCTTATCATCACTAGGGAGGTTCTAAGGCTTGTTTTTTTTTCATTTTTAGGACACGAGAATGAAGTGTGCATGCATGTCTCTGCATCACCTTGCAAATGTTGGAATAATTTCTCTGCATTTAGGGAGGTTCTAAATGTCTTTTGCTGCTTTGCATGCCAAAGATATAAAGCATGGTGTGAAAAATTTTGGGACTGCTTTCGTGTTTTCTACTTGTCCATTTCCTTCATTTCTCACCTAAAGACCAGTAATAGTGGTTTTCCTGTATGATGTGGAACAGATTGGTGCCAATGTCTCCATATCTGCTAATGCTCGCATCAGACTAGGTGCAAGGCTCATAAGTTGTATCGTCCTAGATGATGTTGAAGTCATGGTACAATATTGAACTAATGATTCAAGTTGAATGTGGGATTTCTAGTATTGTTGATTAATATTTGGTAATTTGTCAGGAAAATGCAGTTGTTATTCATGCAATAGTTGGGTGGAAGTCTTCCATTGGGAGGTGGTCTCGAGTCCAGGCAAGATAACTGTTTTGACACTTTGACTGACGATATTTTGGCTGAAAATGGCATGAAACTTCGGAGAAGAACAAGCTGAGCACAAAAAGCCCATAAGAAGGACTGCTATCTGATATTTTTCTTCTTCAACACTTCAATTATTGCCTTCAGCATTTGTTTCATATCTATTGCTTTCCTTTCCAATGCACGTTTTATTGACTCAAATAAACTGGTGACAGGCTGGAGGAGATTACAATGCCAAACTTGGGATTACTATTCTGGGTACTTGTCTCTGTCTCTGGCTTTCCTTCGTTTGGCTTCTATGTTCTCCTTCTTTCTGGGGACAAACAAGACACTGAATGTTAGTGTTCAGGAGGAAATAATCTTATAATAAGTATGAGATTATAAAGGTAGTGGTGGTGAACAGCATTGTCCTCCCTGTAACTATTATGCTGTCACCTAATAGTTAAAGTGCATCACTAACGTGTGCATCACTACGTACCACACGTAGTAGGAAATTTTGGCTTTTTGATGCTTGAAATCCTTGGAAGGTTCATAAATTGTTTTAACTGCATTTTTTGTTTCATTTAATTTTTGTGGAACTTATGTTGGAAAACAAATTAGGTACATGCATGTTTGCCATCCCTACATGAAACTGAAGAAGAAGGTTTCATAGCCATTCTTTATGTGGCTTAGGAATTGAGTGGTGGGCCTGGAGGAGTAAACAGTACTGAGTTGCCCAGATACACGACATTAAATTACAGACGACGGAGATTTGGTCAGATACAAGTTAATCAGTACATACGAATCTAGCAGAGAACCCGCCTGCACATCCTTCCCTACTGGAATCTTTTCTGCATAGGAGAACAAGACCTCTCAGCAAACAATAGGTACCACAAGTTCTTGTCCAATTCTAAAATCTATACCAGAAAACTTGTTCTTTCCCAGTCTTTGATAGTCCCCCATGGTTAGCTGCATTGCACACCGGGAAAATGTGCAGACCTTTAAACGTCTTTAAATCAATTGGCCATCACGATTGCTATACTACAACATTGAACTAAGATATGGCATCAGGAGATATGGATTGGTTTCCTCTCCGCAACTGCTGTGCACCATGACCTCCATGCTTCCATGTAATGGGCGAAAAGGTCTCTCAAGGCTGCAATTATTATAACATCAATGTCTTCAAAACTTCGATCGTAAAATGCAATACTATGGTAAGATGCATCACTTTTATTGACATTGCTTAACAACCAAGCAGCATATGAGATTGGGCTCATAACTTAACGAACAAAAGATTAGTGCCAAGCTAAACCCTACGGTGAAAGAGTTCTTGGAATACAATCAAAACATGAAAGTGACCCACGACTGGAAACAGTAGATGAACATGACAATATATAATAGCATCATTCCTCGTACATTCATTCATGAAATCAGACCACAGAACCTTGTCTAAGAAACAAGGCCAATAACAGCCAAAGAGAACCTAGTTCGTGAATATACCATAGTTTTAAGGGATTGGAAATTTTGTATGTTGTAAAAGTAGCACATTTAATTGGATGCTAAAAGGTTTTGATATACCTTGGTTGAGATATTCAGGACGGCAAGTAGAGGCTCGCCTCTCCCTAGTGCTAACCCGGTTCACTTTATTTCCAGGGCCATCAACTTTAAGCACAGTAATAGGTGCAAATGGGCCATACTGGTAATTGCCTGAAGAAGTGCTTATGTCCGTTGCTTTTATTTGGCTCCGCGTCTTTTGATTCAGGTTCTTGTACACTTCAGTTGAAGTTTCAACTTTGTTTCTTTTGAAACAAATATTTGAAACATCAGTTCCAAATGTCCTCTTCCGTAAATTATTAAATGGTAAGACACTCCTTGATTCGTTCTCTGATTTCCCTCTCAGCCCTAACCACCTGACTGCAGGTTTCCTAGTATCTGAAGTATAGGTCTGCACAACACATTAAGAGGTAAAAGCTTAAAGTTGGTGGGTTAGTGTTACTTTTTTCCTCTGGCATGTGCTATGATGCATTACCTTTTCGATGAGTTTCACTGAAGATAACACGTTTGCAATGTCATATAGCCGTCGTACTTTTCCTGCAAAATCACACGTTAGTCCAGAATGCCGCATAAATGGTTTGCAACACAGCAAGAGCAAGATAGGGCAATTACTTCTCATTGTTGAAGAAGTCTGAACATCACCAAGCAATACTTTTGCAGCATCTTGCAAGGATATCAAATCCACCTAAAACGAAATTTACTCGTATTTAGGTCACTGAACTGGTGAATCGTATTCGTGGCTTGGACATTTTCGGAAAGAGCTGATACCCTTCAATAATACTTACATCATAACAGAGAAAGAGCTTGACAAAATTCTGAGTTAGATGTCCCAAAGATTTTTCTTTTCTGCCATCTGTAGAGGGAAAACAAATTTGGTCAGGGAACTTGAGAAAAGAAAAAGAACCAGTTCTTTTCTTCGACTGACAATGAAAGCCCCATTTCTTTAAAGCGTGCATTTTATCCAAGATTTAGGACTCAATAAATGAAAATAGTTCAAAATTTTTGAGACGAAAGATTACAAACTCTAGTAGTTACTGAGTTACTGACTTGTTTGGTCATCTATTACAATAGTTTCATAAATCAACAAGCAAATGTATAAAAACTACCAGATCTTGATGCTGCTCTTAATTTACTATTGCCATTAGGAATTGAACTCTTGTTCTGGCTTCTGCTGTTTGGATTAGAATCACTATCACCTTCATCGTCGTTATCTTCCTCTTTGTCATCAGAAACCTAAAATGCGGAAAAGAAAACAATATTATGAATTGAGTTCATGGTGAAAAACGATGCAATTTTTTTAAAAAATAAAAATTGTGGACTTGTTTTGCTTACTTTTGCAGAAATTTTATCGTGCTTCTTGAAGTTGCTTAATTTTTTTCTCAGGCTTTCTTCCTGTGAGATCATTAACAACTCAGAATTCTGAGGAAAAACCTACTTCATCAATACTTGAACAAGAATCACATGATTCATAAACCTCATATTTCTCTTACCTTTAATTCTTTTAGTGCCTTAGGTATGCCTCCATACCCTTTCCATGTGTACTGATTCTTACCCTTTCTAGCAAGAACCTAAGGAATAACAAATACCCACATAAGCAAATCTCGAAAGAAAGTACCAGGTACCCTCTCAAGTCAAAACAAACGGATCAAGGATCTCACTCCAACAATTTCAAGAACATTCACAATATCATAAATCCGCCTCATCTCAACACCTGAAATTCCCACCAAAACACATTACACTCAAACTCCAAATAAAACAACAAAAAACATCTAATATAGGATTGGAAGATTCATTAGAGAGGCGAAGATAATGACCTAATTTTGCAGAAGCCTCGTCAATTCCGATCACTTCAGTCCCGTCTCGATTGTATAAGTTCAAGAAACTGGAAAATCAAGCAAACCCCACATTTTAAAAAAATAAAACACAATAATTAGAAGATGGAAAAACCAAGAAAGTTAACTACTTGGTGCACAAGAGACAAAGAGACTTCTCCTTCCTGCAGTAAGCTTGGTGGCTACTAGAAGGTTCAGGAGCTTGACTGCCGCCAGAAAACAGCATCTTTATCTTGTCCTTTTTCTTGAATCGAAAGATATACCAGAGCTCGTGATCGAGGAGAAACAAACGTTGACAAATTGAAGAGCGTAGGATTTGCTTGAAGTCACTTGTGATGCTATTATATACATACAGAGGGAGGGGAAGAGATGACCGTTAAAAAGGGAGTATAGTGTGTTGACGCTCATTTTGAACTAGTTACCACGCGCCTACTTGAGTATTTATTTACGGTGTTGCCCTTTCATTTTCCCGTTGATTAAATTGTTGTTTGAATTTAAAACATTAAACAAATTAGTTTTATAATCAATTTGATTACATCTTTTGCACTTTAACATCAATGCTAAAAGAAGCACTAATCCATTTTACCACATATAATTCTTGTATCAAATGACAAAAACAAGTGTTGAATTTTTAAAATTTTCAAAGATTTATAAGAATTGCTCTCACCCATGATAATTTATAGTAAATTATATTTTTAAATTAAATCCTACTTAATTTCATAATATCAATTAATAATGAGTAAATATTAATTAAATATTGAATTTTAAATTTATTACAAACATATTTCACAGTTACTTGATATTGCTAACTTTATTGATATAGATTTATATATAAATCAAATTCATGAAATATAAAATTGTTCTTAATATTAATCAAAAAGATGTTACTTAATTATTTTTATAATGATTTATTTATTAAAAATTTCACATGTGCGTTATAAGTAAATAAACATAACCTATATTATGTTACACATTTTGTTAAAAATTAGCGCATCTTACTTGAAGAATTTGTTCTATTTGCTAATAAAATAAAATAAAATAATTTCTTATTTTTGGTAGACTTAGTCAAGTTTAAGAAGATTAGTAGTGAAATCAGGTTAGATTTGTTTTAAGTGGGAGTAGATTTCTAAGAAGTGTTAATTAATAGAATTATGCTTATAAGTATGCTTTGTTTATGATATATTTCATGAGTTAAAGTATCATAAGTAATAAAGAATATTTTCTCTGGTTTTCAACAATTCCAAAATATGATGTTGATTTGTTTCTTTTAAGTAGTTTTTTAAAAATGGTATTAGAGCTTTGGTTAAAACACTTATATAGGTCCTTTCTTCTTGTCTAGCAAGTTTGTCTAGTTTGTCTAGTTAAAGGAGATTGAAAATTGTGGAAAATATGGAGTTAGCAAATGGGAGTAACAGTTCAAATACTCAGTATGATGTTGAGAAGGCTGTAGGAACAAACTACAAATATTGGAGAATGTTTATGAAGGCTTATCTTCAAGGTCAAGACTTAAGGGAACTAGTTACTGGTGTTGATGCAGAAATTCTTGTAGACACTCAAGAAAAAGTTGAATTACGGAAAGATCAAGTGCGATAAAGCTCTCTTTACTTTAGGACTTCAAATGGCAAGGAGTTTATTGACCATGTTCATGATGCTAGTTCATTAAAAGATGTATGGGAAAGAATTGAGAGGCTGTTTTCAAAAAAGAATATAACAAGGTCATAATTGTAGGAAAATGAATTGTCAATGCTCATACAAGAAAGTATGTCTATATTTGAATATTTCTTATGTGTTAAAAGTATTTGTGAAAAATTTTAGAATTATATAGGAATGAGAAGATTAATGAAGTAAGATTGATGCAATTTCTTATTCGAGGATTAAGAAAGGAGTAAGTTCCATTTATCACATCTATTCAAGGATGGGCAAATCAACTTTTAGTTGGAGAATTATAAAATTTGCTTTCAAATCAAGAAACCTCAGCAAAGTAAATAGAAAATAATATTGGTGCAGTTTCTATTCTTTTCTCAAAAGGGAAACATAATTAAAAAAACACATCAGTAGGGAATAAGAATAATAATAAAAAGGTCAAATATTGGAAAGAATCCCGATGGTAACTTATAAAACAACAATTGTATTAAGTGTAATACCCCACTTTCATCTGACACATGCAAGTGCATCCTTCGATCACACGTGCACATGCCTGACGAAAATGACGTGTTAACTATCTCATTTTCACTTTATTACATGGCATCATAATTAAAATCACAAATCACACATTTTCTAAAATAAAAAAATTCCTCATTTTATATCATAACCATAATATACATATGTAGCTTTAAGTTCAACATCCAAGTATACATAACACTATCTTATAAGCATAACAGCTCAGTCTACACAGTACGCTACAAACATGAGGAATAACATAAGATATTAACAGGCTATGTCTTCAATTCCTAGCTGACCGACCTTTGAGCCATATCTAATTGTCAAAGTTGCACAAAATATGCTTCTATGGAGTCTTAGAAGCTAGGTTGTCTCACTTTCGAAACTGAAATTGTCAACGGTGTAATTTTGATGAGTTTTGTGAACTCAGTTGAGTAACCTTCCTCAATGGTTCGCTCATGTTATAAAACACAATCAATCATAAACATATTGTCACACAATTCATATCGACTTGATTAGCATCAAGTTCTATCACAAATAAATTGTATTTTAGTCAAACAATTTAATCAAACTATCACTTCATTACACTTGAATAAAACACAATCATTGGTTTAATACCATGTATTTAAACATATAACATTTTTACAACTTTACAAATCATTCAATGAATTCAAATCATATGTGAATGCTATATGTATGAGACTCTCATTCATTTTTACATTGTTGTGACTGTGTGCTTTAAGCTCTTTTCAGTAGCAGCCTCAATCAATAGTAACACCAGTCACAACTGCCTTTATATTACATGTATTGAAATGAAATGCATGTCATAATTCATTCGATACAATCAATCGCTTTCATTCACATTATCTCAGTCAATACAGTCAGTCATAACATTCAGTCAATTTTAGTTGAGAATCATTTAGGCAGTCTCATTCACATGCAAGTAGCACTTCCAATGATATTCACATGCATCAAACGCCTCGAATAAGTATTGTCTGGAATTCAGTACATAATCAGTACATATTCATCATATATTAAATTCAATTCGGTAATATTAGATCAAATTAAAGTGAGACCATCTTAGGTTACTCACTATTGCTCCCTTAAGCTTATTGCCTTGATGTTCCGGCAATATCAGGAAGTGATTGCGCTACTTGCTCTCCTATATACATTAAAACAATTTCACAGTATTTTACTGCTTATGTAATTAAGTAAACACATGTATAATTGTATCATGTATCATGCATGTGCAATGACAAATTCTTGAATATATTTCTGTAACAAATTGATGTACTCCAATTGTGCCAAAATTCACACACTCATTCAATATTCTAGCTTTTGCTGAAAGCACCTCATTTGGGTCAACTTTGCATAATCAATAAGATCAAGAAAATGATATATTTCTGTAACACTTTCTTCTAAACAATTGTTCCTCTGTATCTTAAGTTTCTAATGACACCAAAATCATTCAATTTGGTTCATTATTCTATGAGTTATGCTCAAAATACCACAGACTAAGTACATTTGAAATTTTGGATAGAGTATGATCATGCATTCAAGTTGTACAAATCATATTTCTCAATTCCAGTATCCAAAAAATACAAACTTTATATCAATCGAAAGCTAATAGAATAAGCTATAACTTTTGTGAAGACTCCTTTGTCTGATTCGGCCTACATCAATACAGTTTATTCAGTAACAACAGGATATCATTTCTGTCCCTGGTAGTGCTACAATTTAAGCCAAGACTCACTTTCAAGCTAAAATTCAAGACCCTTAAAGACAATTAAAATTCAATTTCTTCTTAACATTTGTATCCAAATGGTTCTAGTTTATTTTGAATAAAAATTATCTCATTTGGAGCTCTACGGATTAAGTTATAATCAAAATATCTAAGCATGTTCAATATAATATCTCCAGTTTATAATATTCCAGTACATACCCTCACTTTGATTCAATCAATTCCTTTTCAAATCAGTTCAGATGGCTCTAAATTTTCATGGAGAGGAAAATCAATGTCTTAGGAGTGTAATGGTTCAATTTTCAAGTTATTTGGAGGTCAGGAGACAAAGTTATAACAAAATGAATGAAAGATGTTCAAAACAGTCTTTCTATAGTAGACCTTTAGTGCAACTCCTCTTCACTTCTCTCTCTAAAATGCAGGTCTTCATCTTCTTCTATTTTTCCAGATTTTCTCACTTCTATCTTATTCAATTAACACATATGACACTTAAACCAACTCTTCTACTTCCCTTTTAGCTCATCATAACTCAAACAAATCAAAAATCCAATATTCAATATAAACATAAAAAATTCGTACATTCATTCACACAATTTCCAGTTTCTGCATTTGTTCCATTTCTTGCACTATTCACTTCACTAATTTCTCAGTTAACTCATTCTGAGCACCACCAAAGCTACCCTTCTTACACACCTCCTGCATAAATTTCATTATCAATCATTCAAACCTCATCAGACTCATTTGATTCATTTCTAAATACTCAAACACATTCACACATAGCCACAATAATAAAAACCCATATACGTATTTTTCTAAACCAGAACAGAGTATATATATATTCATCAATTTTTCATAAATTTCATCATCATTTTCATAATCAAATATCATCCCAAAATAAAACCTAATTCACACCTTTCTGCACAATAGCAATTTCACATCCTCTTCATATAACTCATCACCGAATTGCTTCTTCCAACACAACTTACGTATGCATTTAATCCCAACCATTAAAACATCATCAAAATCACTTACTTGGTTCAACAAGGTTTCCAGCAATTGAGATTTTCAGTGGATGAACAAAGAACAAGGAAAAAGTTTAGTGTTGAATGCTTATGGTGAAGAACAAGCTACAGTAATTCCTGTTTTAGCCTAAACATAACCACGTGCATGTATAACACCTCTCCACATGTCACCATGCATGTGAGCCATTTGTCACAATATAATTGGTCCATTATTTTAATATTTTCTAATCCAAAATATCCTAAATTTTCAGAAATTTCCTAAAATTCATCAAAATTTTTGAAATAATACTAATAGTCTCTAAATAAATTATTTAACGCAAATAAGACACAATTCACATTTTAATCAATCAATCATACCCAGAAAATGTCAATGAATGCATGTACAATTATTTTAATATATCAGAAATAAATATTCACATGTGTGTGCATATCCAATGATGCATGAGCATACAATGTACTTCTATTTCCTCACAGTACACTCAATTCACTATTCTGGGGTCTAGCCCCATACATAGGATATTAATTCACTATTATGGGGTCTAGCCCCAAACATGGGATGTTACATTAAGTGCGACAAATGTGGTAAATATGGCATATCAGGAAAAATTGTAAAGTGAAACTTTCTAAAGCAAATGTGGCAAGTGAAAAATAAGATAGGGATGAACTAAAATGGGAGTTGTGCTTCACTGTAAAAGTTATTACAAGAAACAAAATAGCTTTTAAATTAACATCCTCATGCTAACTATAATAATTACAAAAAGGAATGGATCATTGATTATAGTTGCTTATATCATATAAGTGGCAATGATTCATTATTTTTTAGAGATGTGATAATATGATAGAAATCGAGTCATCATTATAGCTGACAAATTAACTTATCCTGTAATGAATGAAGGTTTTATGAAGCTGAAACTTCTAAGTTGAAAAATGCTTATTTGTTTGATTTGAGATGAAAAGTTTAGGAGAAGCTAGTTGTTTTCTTGATCTGGAAGTTGAAAAATCAAACGAGGGATATTTCTCTCTTAACAAGGTTATGTAAAGAAGCTTTTGTAGCATTTTAGCATGGAGGAGTCAAAAGAAAAGGCATTTTTTTGGTTTCAGTTCGTATTACGGTTAAAAATACATAAGAAAGGGAAAAATAAGGCTTTTTATGAAAGACTAGAGAATAGCTAAATCGTATTGATAGCCACATCTCAAGCTGATGATATATAAAGGGAAGTTATTTTAGAAGGTTTCAAACAACTTGTTGGTAATTTAATTTATTTAAATATCATAATACCTTAAATTGCTTATTCTGTTTGTTTGGTCTCACAATTCATACAATGTCCAAGGAGTTCTTACTTAGGCTATGTTTGGTTGGACGTAAGGTTTTTAATATGAAATGTAATACAATGATTTATAATAGAATGAAATGTAAATGAATGTAATATTAGAAAATTGTTGTTTGCGAGGGATGGAAGGGTTTATAATGTAATATAGGAAAATATTGTTTGGAAGAAGAGTTTACAATGTAAAACAGTGAAAAGTTGTTTATCATTTTACATTCTATTTTAAACCCCCCCCTCTCTTCCCAAATCAGAGGTTTCTCATTTTTACTATTTAGGATAGAATAAGATATAATATAAAACTCTCATTTTTCATCTCATTCTATTAATAAAACCCCAATCAAACATAACCTTAGATGCAACAAAGAGAATCCATGTTATGTAAAAAGGCTCTCTTGATTATAATCTTATGTACAAAAGATGTGAAAGGTTTGTGTTAAGTGGATTTACTGATGATAGAAATTCAACTTCAAGTTATTGTTCAGTACTAGTTCAACAATGATACCTTGGTGTAGCAAGAAGCATAATATGGTTTGTTTAGCACTGAAGTCGAATAAGTAGCAACTATCATAGTTGCACAAGAATGCATGTGGTCGAAGAATTTGAGGAGAGATGCTCTGAAAATTTGAATATGTTGTACATATCAAATGTGATAATGAAAATGCCATCATATTTGCTTATAATTTTATGATAAATCATAAAATTATAAGCAAATATGTTTATCATAAAATTATAAGCAAATATGATGGCATTTTCATTATCACATTTGATCATAAAATTAAATAAAATTATGAATTTAAATTACAATTTACCCTAAATTTTCCTAATTTTTATGACGTCACTTCTGACGTACAAGTACAAATATACATTTTCAATATCAAGAAATTAGAAGAAAAAAATACTTTGTCAATCGTTGGTAATATATGAGGATACAGACATCCTCGTACAAAATTGATCGCTCTTCATAAAAACGTTAGTGTCTAACTGATGAAGCGCACGTGCAATAACAGGCGAAGACTAAGAAGAGCGAACTCCGCGCGCT
>JAOSBP010000007.1:17877401-17889628 GCA_027563825.1 Erythroxylum mucronatum | reverse complement strand
TAAAAACGTTAGTGTCTAACTGATGAAGCGCACGTGCAATAACAGGCGAAGACTAAGAAGAGCGAACTCCGCGCGCTCCACAATACGAACAACTTTTGGTTTGTTAATCATTCATGTGACCAGACCAAATGAACCAACCCCCAAGCTCTGCTGAAATTCAAGTATCCGACGCCAAATCGGACAATTCCGAACATTGTGGAGTCTCATCTGGACATTGTGTGTGTTTCCAAGTAATAATACACACCTCTTATGTCCGATTCTGTTGTTCTTGATGCTCAACAATTTACAACCAATGCCATGTAATCTCAATGGTTCTTCATAGTAATGAATATAATTAGCCATGGGAAAGGTTCCTGTTGTGCATCATATCTTCCTGGAAAAAGCAACTTGTTGAATCCAGGATTCTATTTACAAGTGTATATTCCCAAAGGTTCTGTGAATCAATTGAAGGATTAGTATTCTTATTCTTCAGAGTCTTTTGTACGCTTTACTTCAACTGGGATAAGAACATGATTTCTTTCTCATGAATAACTGGGACTAATCAGGCACTCACGGCACCTGGAGCTTCCATCCCCCTAATTAGTACACCAGCTACAGCGCATGCTTGCCACAGCTTCCCGTAAGCGTGTAATTAATCCCACATTCAAGTTGGCAAAAGAGAATAAAACTAGGAGAAGGTAATAAGATTTTCTAAGCTCTCCAGGAATGAAATCTTGTAAGCGAGACCAATTAACCAACACACCGCCAAAAATATTACTGCCCTATTCAAGTCGGTGAAGCAAGATTATTCAGAATAAAACCAGAAGTCGAAAAGACTTTCTTAACATTCACAAAACGGAAACTTGTTAGCAAGACCAATTGATGGAACTGCCCTTGTAATCTCATCATCCTCTCAATAATGCATACAAAAAGATCCAAGTAGGCACATGACCCTTTTTTATCAGACTCATCTCTCTGCTGTCCTTCGGCAGAAAATCAATATTGAAGATTGACGCTGCAAAATGAAGAACTTGCTAAGACCACAAATTTCATCAAGTTCTGCGCAAGCTCCCATAATCACTCATGAGAGCAAACTGATCACTAAAGTTGCATTGCCATTAAAGAAGAATCCAACACAATTTGGATATCCATGACAACTTCAATTCATATGTGCTTCATAATTTAAGATGTCTTGGAAGACGGCCACATCTACTCTGTAAGCTCAGAATTTCCTTTGCAAATCCTTGATTACCGGTCAAAAGAAGTCCGTCTAGAATCCGATTGAAAGTCAACCTTCGAGGCATAAATCCTCTATCAACCATCTCTAGTAGCAATTTCCCAGCCACCACCATATCATCTGACTTTTTCCTCACAAACATTCCACTTATCAGAATATTGTAAGTATCTAAATTAGGCAAACAATCCCCACTGCTCATCTTCTGAAACAGATCAAGTCCCCTTTCTATTTCTCCAGCATCACAAAAGTACCGAATCGCAATATTATATGTTTGTACATTCGGATCACACTCATCGTCCTTCATTCTCTCCATGAATTCCATTGCCCTTTCCATTTGACCTGCATGAAGCAATCCTCTAATCAACAAATTATAAGTTACTGAATTTGGCACATAACCCTTTTTCACCATCTCCTCAAAAACCGACATTGCATTCTCCACATTATCTTTCTTGCACAAAACCTGGATGAAAGCATTATAAGTAGCCACCGAAGGAAGCACACCATCCTCCACCATTCGATAGAAAACCTTTTGAGCCCTTTTGATCTCACCAACAACTCCAAATCCATGTATCACCGTAGTATAAGTAACAACATCAATCTCACACTTCCTCTTTTTCATTTCCAAAAAGAAATCCCAAGCTTCATTAATCTGACCAGCTCTAATGTATCCTTTAAGCATTGTATTGTAAGTTGTTATATTGGGACTCAATCCCCTTTCTACCATCTCTTTCAACACCTCTAATGCTTTAGGTGTCCTCTTGATCAAACACCAACCGTTAGCAATTATATTATAACTAACGCAATCAACTTTAAACCTACCCCTAAGAGTCTTAAACAAGTTATAAGCCATCTCTACCCGGCCCGATTTGCACAGCACATCAAGAATTGTATTAAATGAATGAAGATCTTGAAAACATCCATATTCACGCATATGTAAGAATACCTTAAATGCTCTATGGGGTTTTCCCGCGGCAGCGTACCTCTCAGCGATGATTGCAAACGTTTTGGGGGAAGGTCCAATGCGTCTTGAGCGCATGCGAGAAACGAGTGCCCAGAGCGTACGATAATCTCGAAGACGCGCCGATATGTCGATAGCGAGGTCAAAGGAAGAGGGGTGGTGGGCATATAAAGGATGGTGAGAAAGTATGCGGAAGAATTGGAGAGCTTTTGGGCCGTGGTTCCACAGGCGTTTGAGAATTGTGTTAACGAGGTCAGGTGTCCATTCGATGGCGGTGGAGTGAAGAGTTTGGGATAAAGCTCGTGGGTCGGACGAGTTAAGGATGAGTTTATATAGACTGGCGGTTTGTGACGCTTCCGGCGAAGGAACGGCGGTAAAGTTGCGGCCTTTAAGTGATAGAAGACAACGGAGATGAGAGCGGCTGCTCCGCCGCAATTGAACCATGCGTATCTCAAACGATTTAATCAGTGGAATTCATATGATATGTGTTAGGAGTTGACGAAGATAAAGTTTCATTTGCCGCTAAGAAACGCGACACACAAGTGGTTTTGTTTTGATGCTTCAACTTTCAAATAATTAAGGTTGCCTGTCTTTGGGCTTAGGTACAATATGGGCTGTCTTGTTATAAGAAATCCATGTCAAGAGGTCTCGTCTTCTTCGAAAGCCTCGGCGCTCAGCGAGTAAGTCCTCAGAGGTTTCAAATTTTGAATTTGGAGTCGGAAAGTATATTTTCTGTACAAAAGGCAGAGCTGTTCATGTTCAGAGGAGAGTGTAAGCCGCGGTAGAGTTGGGAATGAGTACGAAAGACAGTTGCAGAAGTGAGATTAGAACTGCGATTCGCCAACTGAGCGATCGCTGTCTTTACTCTGCCGCCAAATGGTAACAGTTTCCAATCTAAAACCCTAAACCCACTTGCGTATCTGCCCATTACCCACCTCTCTTGACAATTTTCTTTCTTTGATTTGTTTGATTTTGAAATCTATCTTCTTGATTTGAGCATCCAAAATTTGTGCTTAGTTTTAAGTACATGAATTCAGAGGTTGTACCGTAGACTATATCTGAACTAGATTGTTGGTTTTTGTCAGCTTCGATCTCACGGATTCTCCTAAACTGTATTTCTCGTTATCCATCGTGTTTGATATGCATTTAGACACTGAATTTCAGCTTTTAATAGCACAACGAGTAGTGGATTCCTTTTATAATCTTTTCTGACTTTTTAACGTCATTTTTGGATGGAATTTATAGATCAGTAAATAGGAGTTTCACTGTCTCCATGTATGCTTGCAGGGCGGCAGAGCAACTGGTAGGAATTGAGCAGGACCCTGCAAAGTATACTCCTTCAAATACTAGGTTCCAACGTGGAAGCTCAAGTATTCGCCGGAGGTTTCGCACAAATGAGATCACTTCCACACCTACTACCGGGGTGTCCTATGTTTCCACTCCATTGATGGAGGAAGATGAGGCAGTGGACAGTGACTTTTACCTTCTGGCTAAATCTTACTTTGATTGCCGAGACTATAGAAGGGCTGCTCATGTGCTTCGGGATCAAACGGGGAAGAAATCAGTCTTCTTGCGTTGTTATGCTCTTTATCTGGTGCGTATGTCTTGCACCCTGGTTTCTCTTGCATTGCTTTTGTTGCTGTGGTTGTAGAGCCTTGATGTGTTGAGATCAATGTTTAAGGCCGATTGTTGCGTGACATGTTTTCTATGGTCTAATGTCCAGATGGCAGTGTTGTTATCTGTCTGCAAATTGCGTACTGTGAGTAAACATCTAATGATGGTTGGTAATCCAAATTAGAGTCAACTAGTTCCTTCTGTAAATTAAGCAAATATGATCTACAAGCTTATTGAATAATTTCATCTCAATGTTTATGGTTGCTACTGAACAATTCCTTTGATTGCAAAAGTTAATTAATGTTTTTCATTGCATATTCTTATTGATTGATCATCCTATGTCTGGATATTTGTGAAGTAGGTGCTGAAACTTAGTATCTTTTCCTTGAATATACTTTTCTCACATTTTGCTGTTTGTTAATTTAGTCGGAGACCCCTAATCTTTACTTTGATTCTCAAAATTTCCCTCTTTCTTTACCAAGGAAGGAGAGAAACCGAGATCACTTAAGTAAGATGATGTTGATGACATGCTCTTCTAGGACACATAATTTGATTGAGAAAATATCTGGTTCTATTCTTAAAAGTTGTACGGTTGAGAAAGTGCTCTGCTTTAACTTTGCATCATTACAGATCGTGTCTTTTCCCTGTATACTTTCAAATGTACAGTTTAGAAAAAAAGGCTAGCAATTATTAAGAACCTGACAAGCTTCTGTATTTCTGAATGTCACATCCAAATCACCCCCAAAGGAAGGAAACGTGACAAAAGGAGTAAAGGAATACCTAGTTTCTTGCATGAACAGATGCCTATCTTCAGTTGTTCTTAAAGTCTGAGCATGTTAACTTCTAGATTGATTGTCATTGTGTAGTTCTGCGTTCAGAATAATTGATATGTGTTATGAAGTTTAGCTGATAATGTGAAAATCAGTCTGTTTTCTTATGTTACCTTTGGTTGGAGAGAAGGCAGGAGAGAAGCGGAAAGAAGAAGAGATGATCGAACTTGAGGGGCCCTTAGGTAAGAGTGATGCAGTGAATCGTGAACTGGATTCTCTGGAAAGAGAGTTGTCAATTCTCCGCAAAAGTGGTACAATTGACCCTTTCGGACTATACTTGTTTGGTATTGTGCTTAAAGAGAAAGGCAATCAAACCCTTGCTCGTACAGTTCTTGTGGAATCCGTGAATAGCTATCCCTGGAATTGGAATGCTTGGGCAGAGTTGTTGTCAATATGCACAACAATTGAGACCTTGAATAGTCTTAGTCTCAGTAATCATTGGATGAAAGACTTCTTTATTGCCAGTGCTTATCAAGAGCTCCGGATGCACAATGAATCCCTGGTAAAATATGAATCCTTACTTGGAACTTTCGCGTATAGTAACTATATACAAGCTCAAATTGCAAAAGCCAAGTACAGTCTAAGGGAATTTGAACAAGTTGAAGTTATATTTGAAGAACTTTTGAGGAATGACCCCTATCGAGTGGAAGACATGGATATGTATTCCAACGTGCTCTATTCAAAGGAGTGTTTCTCTGCTCTTAGTTCTCTTGCCCACAGGGTTTTTATGACAGATAAATACAGACCTGAATCTTGTTGCATTATTGGGAATTATTACAGTTTGAAGGGGCAGCATGAAAAGTCAGTTGTGTACTTCAGGAGGGCACTAAAGCTGAACAGGAATTATTTGTCTGCTTGGACACTAATGGGTCACGAATATGTTGAGATGAAGAACACTCCAGCTGCTATCGATGCCTACCGACGGGCTGTGGCGATTAATCCTAATGACTATCGGGCTTGGTATGGACTAGGACAAGCTTATGAAATGATGTGCATGCCGGTCTATGCCCTTCATTATTTTAAGAAGTCTATATTTTTACAGCCAAATGATTATAGGTTATGGATTGCTATGGCTCAATGTTATGAAACGGAAGAAATTCACATGCTTGAGGAGGCAATTAAGTGTTATAGAAGAGCTGCAAATTGCAATGACAGAGAAGCAATAGCATTGCATCAATTAGCCAAGTTACATCGTGAACTGGGGCAATCTGAGGAGGCTGCATTTTACTACAAAAAGGACTTGGAGAAGATGGAAGTGGAAGAGAGGGAAGGTCCAAATGTGGTAGAAGCTCTGCTTTTCCTTGCCCAACATTGTAGAGCCCAAAAGAGATATGAAGAAGCAGAGGTGTACTGTACTCGTCTTCTGGACTACACTGGCCCTGTGAGTTCTCTTTATCTACTACTACTAACTTTCACTGGGTCAATAGGGAGATTAGCAATCTTTCCCAATTATCTTATTATACTTTTGCCCTCTCTGTCCATGGTTGCAGGAGAAAGAGACAGCAAAGAATATGCTTAGAGGAATGAGAATGGGTGAATCAACTTTTCCTTCTATGGATGTTGAGCACTTTCCTCCCTGATTTTGCCTTGAAGCTCCTCTTCCTAGGATTCTCCTGTAATAGTCTGCAACAGCCAGCATACATATCATGCCTTCAATGTGGCACGATGTTATTTGCTCACTTCGCGTTGTTGAGAATAGAGATAAGTATGATGAAATCAAGAAACTTTAGTTTTTGTTTTTCCAATTTCTTGTTGGATTAACACTCAGTTTAGTATGTGCTCTTTCTTTCATTTTCGATTCACATACTTTGCTCATGTAGTCCCGGTCGCTTATTTACAGATCAAATGTGCCCTAATCTTATTTCAAGTCAATTGGGTAAAAAACAGCTCGAATTGCAAACATTTAAATTAACATCTCAATCAACCAAGTCCGGTCCAAAGTAATCGGATGAATGTAGGATCCAAGAAACCAGTGCAGAGCACACGTGTGTCTCGAAGATGATGTCGTGAGTTGTCACCTCAGGATCATGGTTCTATTCTGGAAGTCAAAGTCTCTCCCCAGATTCGGCAGCTGATCTTCTCTGAGCACCGGAGTAGAAAAGCAAATCCAATCACGGGAGATTTTGAAACAAATCCAACATAGTATATTGACTATATTACTCAGTTAGCTGGCAAAATGAGTGTTTTCTGATAGTGGAAGTGCAAATCCTGTACAAATTCTGACCTTTCCTTTCTACACGCCAATGGACGACGAGGAGGTTGTGGTCCGGGGGAGGTGATAGTCGTAATCCTACGGGTTGGTTAAACTGGCGGTGGCGCCGTTTCAAGGATTTGAACACAGAGCTCCAGGTTTTTGACTATTGACCAACGTTAACTGAATTTTATTAATTTATTATTAAAATAATTAATTAATATATTGTTTTAAAATCCTAAAAATCTATCTTAAAACTCGAACTGAAATTTAATTTTTTTAAATTAGAACTTAAATTAAATTAAATTAATCTTATTAATTTATTATCTATGAAAATTAAAAATAATTTGAATTCAATTAAACTTCCGAAATTATATATCTAAAACAATAATGGTCATTAAAAAAAAGGGTCCTAATTCTACCTAATTTTGGAGGTGCCAGTGCCACACAACTACTCTCAATCAACGTGACCGTCGGCTTCGGCTTTCTCATGTTTTTGACGCTTCTCTGTTTTAGGTTTTAGCAACCTCTCAAATGGTCTTTATGATTTTAGGATTGAAAATCCAATTTCAAGATTGGAAAGTATACATGAAATGCATAAAGCTCTTGGCAATGAAGATTTGATATATCTAAAATCAATCTACAAACAACCAGTGATTCCTTCTATTCTAACTGGTAAATTTATAATAAGTTTACGGGTTCACACGAGAAGGAAAGTTATACTAGATACAAGTTCAAGTGAGATTTCAACCTAAAAGTAATTGGTGATAAGTGGAGTAAACCACTAGATTTATATGTTAGTCTTCTTTCCCATCTTTTTTGACGTGAGACACTCACATGTGGGTATTCTCAACACTCTTCCTTACATGTGAGCCTCTTTTTACTTAAGCAATTTGGAGAGAAGTACGTAGACAATCCTCATTAGAGCTGAATTTCTGAATGAGGTAAAACAGGCTTCCTCGTGGGGAAAACAATACTGCTGGATCACTTGCTTTATGCAGACTTTAATTATTTCTCCAATTGCTTAAATAATGGACCCTTTGGGGCAAATAGTAGGCCAAGATCTTCTTAGGCTTTGATACCATATTAACTTTGCAATGAGCCTACGAGCCCACACGAGAAAAAAAGTTAGACCACATAAAAGCTCAAGTGAGACTCTAACCTAAAATTAATTAGCGATAAGTAGAGTAACCCACGAGACTTATATATTAGTCTTCTTTTCCCTCTTTCTTCAACGTAGGACACTTATATATGGATATTCTTAATACTAACTTATTCCCAAAGATTGCATTTTATCTTTTGACTGAGGCACTGTGCATTTATCAAAATTCAAAATTAGTTAAACAAATAAGCAACAATTAACCTGATTTCTTTATGTTACTGAGTAATAAAATCAACTAAATAACTAATGAATAGGCTGATTTCTTTTTGATATGCGAGTAAGTATTGTTGATATTTTCAGATTTCAGCTTCCAATTGAACTCATTTTTTAAATTTCAAATTTGCTAGCTAGAAAAGTAAAAGTATAGTGCTCCACATTTTCTTTCTGATCTTTCTCTTGATATTATCTTTCTATTGATCACATGAAATGTATTAGGAAATTGAAAAGAGACGACCCGTATCGTCTTGTAGAGACCACTTGGACGGGACAAGAGACAGGGTGGGGCTGCCTTTTAGATTTGGTAAGATCTCACCGAGTTATATCCTCAGAATCTTTATTCTTTATCGCCCTTTTCTCTATTAATAATCCAAAAGACTCTGCCTTTCGTACGTTCCTTCTTTGCTAAAGAGTAAAGACTAAGCCTTTAGAATTTGTAGTACAAAGCTTTTGTTTGTGGTAGTATTCCTTGAGAAGTCTCTTGCCATTTTTGTGACCCCAATATCTAATCTTGAACTACCGATTTTCAACACGTAAGAGAAAGATATATTCTTTAGGTTTGAAGAAGATGGTCGGAGAAATTTTGAGGCGGGGTTCGTCGGAGGAGGGAGGAGTCTATAATGGGTCGGAGCAGCTGCATGTTCTTGCTGTTGATGACAGCCTCGTGGACCGTAAAGTCATTGAGAGATTGCTCAAGATCTCTTCTTGTAAAGGTGTGCCATTTTGAGCTTCTGATTTTTTTTTTTCTTTTCCTCTTTAGTACTAGAAATTTACTTCGATTGGACTGATGAAACTTACTGGAAATGGTTTTTGTTTTTTTTTTGCAGTGACGGCTGTGGAAAGTGGAACAAGAGCTTTGCAGTATCTGGGTTTGGACGGAGGGAAAAGACCTGCTGGTTTAAATGTAAGAAACCAACTTCAGTTCTGAACTTGTTGCAATCTGTCAGAGAAAGTATGATAAACATTAGATTGAATTATGAGCGTGGTATGGGTGTGATTTCAGGACTTGAAGATAAATCTGATTATGACGGATTATTCCATGCCTGGGATGACAGGATACGAGCTACTCAAAAAGATCAAGGTTGATAACAGCTTCCTTGAGTTTTTATCTGAAAATCGTTAAATTTCAGATTGAATGCTAATTTGGTTACTTTGATCGACATGGTAATCTGTTCTTAAGCAGGGATCGTCAACTTTCAGAGAGGTTCCTGTAGTGATCATGTCATCTGAGAACATATTGGCTCGTGTTGATAGGTACTCCCTCTTCGGCTGCAACAGCTTATTTCTTATTCTTCTAGGCAGAGTGTTTTGATAATCTCCTAATCTTTGGTCCTTGATCAAACAGATGCTTGGAAGAAGGGGCAGAAGAATTCATAGTAAAACCGGTGAAATTATCTGATGTGAAACGAGTGATGGATTTCGTGGCGAGCGGTGGTGAAGGAGAAGAAAAGGGAAAGAGGAGAGTTCATAAGAGAAGGATGGAAGGAGGGGGGGTATTTTCCTTGCCATCCCAGACACTAGCATTACCAGCATCTCTGTCTCATAAATCTGACGAGTTTTCTGAAACATCACCTTCACTGACCAGATTCTTGTCGAAGCGGCCTAGGATACCGAGCAGAGACTAATTTGGCAGTCATTATCAATGCATTGGGGCCTTGGCTTTTCCTCAGATTTCTACGTTCTTGTTCATGTTACATTATGATGATGCAAATATTTTGTACTCCCTCTCGTTCATGGTAAGAGTCGATTCAGATATATTTTAATTATTCAAAATAAATGTCATTCTTGACTTTGAATGTATATTTATAACTTTTCTTCCAAAATTAACCTTCCATTTTTCTCTCATCTTAATTATTCAGATCACAATTTTAAGACAATTTTTCTTACATGCTAATTTAAGATGTTGATTATCGAGGTAATTTTATGGAAGTATTAATAAGGGTATATTTATAATTTTATTAGATTTCTTAATAAACGTGTATTTTTTAAAAATAACTCTTATTATGAATCAGAGAGAGTATTCCTGTATCACCGTGCAGCTTGGGTAGAATTATTTATGACTAGTTAAATAAGAAGAAAATAAACCACTTATTAAATCTCGATCTTGAAGTATGTGATGGTCAGCGTGATCCTCTGCCTCGGGTCGCCGTCGAATACCTTCTACAACTAAAACAGATCGCCATATCGCGAAAAGATATTAGTATCGGCCAGTTATCAGAAGATCTAAGGCCATCGCAAAATGTAGAAGGGAAATGTTGGAAATTAAAATCTTCTAAGAAAATTATTAGTCACGAATTTTTATAAAAAATTAATAACAAAAATTGAATTTGATTAAGGTTGAAAATAATAAAAAAGTTTAATAAAAATTTTGGTTAAATGAGTTGAATGAGAAAAATAGGTTATTATATTCATGATATGTCCAATAAGGTTATTATAAATAGTGATTAATGTTTCCTATATATGGTTTGTTTGATTGTGTGCTTGTTTGGTGGGTATGAAAAGAGAGGAATGAGTATGAAATGAAAAATAAAATTTGGTAAGAGGTTATGATCAGATAACTTAATACTTTGCTTAAATTTTTTTGGTTTAGTAAGGTGGTATTCTTTAATCAATAATAATGTTAATTAATGAATTAATTATTAATTAAAATATTATAATTAATTTTTATTTCTCAATTTTTTTACAAACCAACCACTATCAACGGTAATGATAATCATTCATTTATCTTAACTAATCATCATAATTATAATGATAATATCTATTCTCATTCTTCACTATATTCATTTTCATTCTTATTACTATTCTTCTATACAAACTAACCGCTTCTTGAGTTTGTAACTTTACGGTTTTTAAAAATACTTTTAAAGGTTCACACGTTGAGAAATACTTAAAAAGATGTGTTGCTTGAGAAAAAAGTTCACAACATAAAATTAAATAATTTTTATAAAAGTTAATCGAAAGCTTATCCATCGAACAATTTGTTCAAGGGATTTAACAGCTTATTCAAGCTATTCAACAATATATTTATAAACATTTTAATAATTTTATATTTGGTCGATATAAAATATTCTAATGAAGTAGAAATGAAAACAAGTTTTAGGTGATTTTTTCGGTAAAATGTTGTTGGAGTTTGGCAAGAATCACCAGTTGCCAAAATTTGCCTTTTTTGGGCGATAGGAAGAACGGGACGTGCCAGACAACTGGTGCATGTAGAAGGCCAACGTTCGATGCTTGTCCTGGCGCACGCGCCTGAAACGGTAAGGCAACATGCATGCTTGTTGCACGTTAGCACGTGAAGGTATCTGCACATCTGGGGCGCGTCAGGCTTGTGTTCAAGGAACGAAACGCATATTTGAATGCACATGCCTTATATATGCAATGTCCTGCACGTACAGTTCTGCCATGCACATTATTGATGTCAGATGTTGACATAAGCAAATTATAGGAAAAAAAAAACTCAAGTTTTTTAGAATTCACAAATTAGTTCTTTAAATTATTTTTGGTCAATTTTTTTTAGGTCTTCTAAATTTATAAAGTGAGTTTTTAATTTTTTTTCAATTTATTATATTGATAGGAAATTATGTTTAACTCTAGAAAAGTTTAAATAAAGTTAACAAAGTCATAATTTAGTGAATTGTAATGCAATTGACTTGAAATAGAGGAGATACATACTGATTTATTATCTTATATGAATTATTTATCGTTTTGTATTGCATGATTATCACTTCATTGAGGTTTTCTTTATGATAAATTGTGTTGATAATGTTTTTAATAGTGATATGTGACGATGAGAATGTTCATGAGAATTTTACATTAATTAATGGTAAGTTGTCACTTATTTTAAAGGTGAATGTGAGGAAAACATATGGTGTACCCCCTTGTGCTTATGGATCAGTTTGGATGCTAATGAGAATATAATCATCATAATGGTTTTTCAAGTTAGTGTTTATACTGTTTTGCTCACATATTAGTGGATGTTTCTAGTCTTGTATTTATTTATTATACCTACATGTGTTGATCTTATATGAGATTTGAAGATG
>JAOSBP010000007.1:17855012-17865796 GCA_027563825.1 Erythroxylum mucronatum | reverse complement strand
GCGCTAAAGGGGATTGCCTTTAGGGCACAATCTAACAGTACCGTACATGCATAAGTCGAGTTACACCATGTACAAGTTGACTTATAGGTACCGTGCATGTGTAAGTCGAGTTACAGGAGTGTACAAGTCGACTTACACTTACATCAACAACACTGATATGTTGTGGAGTTCTTGGTTATGTCTTTTCATATCTAATGACATGCGATAAATATTAATTTTTAAATACCTTAGAAGTATACTCACCTTGATTATCTATTCACAAATATTTTAACTTTCTCTCAGCTTCCTTTTCTACTATGACATGAAATTTTTGGAAAGTTGCAAATACTTGACTCTTTGAATTCAACATGTACACCCAAGTCTTCCTCAAAGCATCATCAGTAAATATAATAGAATATTTGTTACCTCTTAGTGACTCCTTCTTAATAGGCCATAAAAATCTGAATGCACCGACTCCAATATCTCCGATTGCTTTTTAGATCTTCTTTTTTTTATGCAAGGTAAATAGTATATTGCACAAAATCATATGTACATAGATCTTTAGGGCATACCCCGATCCACTGTGTAATCCAAAACCTACATCAATTACAACCACTTTCCCAATACATCCAAAGAGAAACTATAAAATAAATACTCCAAGTTCCCCAATACACCCGAAAAGAGGCTATAAACAAAAATACATTAGATTTTCCACTACCTCTGACGCATCAACAAAAACATACATCATATCCCCCAATACATCCAAAAAGAGGCTATAAGCAAAATTGCATCAAGATCCCTCATACAGTCGAAGTGTCAAAATGTAATAAGATTCGTGGGATGCAATCTATATAAGATTTTATACATTATTGTTTTAATTTTGAGAACGACATCTAAGCTCGTCACAGAAGCAGACTCTAGCTGTATGGTGTTCCTTGTCTTCCACACCATATATATGGTGCATATGAATGCAAGTTTAGCGGCTTTACTTCTAATACGTGCTCTGGTGTAGTCTTTTCGAATCCATTTAATGGCATTAGAGAGTATGGACATGGTTCGGGTCAATCCTAGCCATGCGCAGATAGCATTCCATACTTCACCTTTAATGGGACACTTGAAAAATAAATGATCAACAGTTTCTAGTTCAACATTACAGAAACCACATGTTCTATCTATCTCCAAAAATTGTAAATTATCCTTCTTTGGTAGTCTATTATAAAGACTAAGCCATGCAATGAAGGAAAATTTGGGAAGTATATATTGCTTCCATATAAAAGCCATCCATAGTCTTCTTATATGTTTAACTCTTAATAGTTTATAAATTTTCTGTGATGAAGGGTTGCCATTTACACACATCTTCTGGATACCATGGACTACTTCCCTTCAACCTCCCAATTTTTCCACCAATTTATCCCGAATCTATGCCAGTTTTTTTAACAAAGGTGAGTTACGTTTGTGGGGTTCGCAATCCCATATTGATATGTCCTTCAAATACATTTCATGTATCCACCTTACCCATAATGAGTCTGCTTTAGCATGAATGTTCCATAGTACTTTGGCTAACAATGTCGAGTTCCATTATTTGCAATTTTTCAAACCCAGACCACCTTCATCTTTTGGAGAGCATATATTATCTCATGCCACTCTAAAGTGCCTCCCTCTCCATAAGAATAGTCTACAAATGGAGGTTAGCCTCTGCAGAATGGTTGTAGGTATAGGAAATGCTTGTAGTCAAAAAGAGAGCATCCCTTAAATAACAAAATTTATGAGCTCAATTCTGCCGGCATATGAAAGGGATTAACCCTTCCATAAGTTAAGATAAGCTTCAACAGATTCAATAAGCACTGAAATTTGGGCCACCGAAACCTTTATAGGTGCCAATGGTACCCTAAATATTAAAAGAAAAAAAAATCCCCTAGAGGGTACTCCACCATCTGCCTTATAATCTCCCTCTCATATCCACACACCCCTACTAGGTATAAACTGGACTTTGACACATTTACCTTTAGCCCTGCCACTCTGTTCAAATCCTCCAACACATCTACTAGTATGCCTATAGAGGCTTGATCCCCTCTAGAAAATAGCATAAGGTCATCTGCAAAAGCAAAGTATACAAATACCTAGGTGTTTGCACTTCAGATGGAAGTGAAATTGAGGATTTGTTGTTCTATTCTTTAACAGCCTTGAAAAATATTCTAGCCCAAGTAGGAATAAGGTGGGTAACATCAGATCACCTTGTCTTAGTCCTCTTCGGGCCTTGAAACATCCCATATAGTGAGCCATTTATTGAGATAGAGTATGAAGCAGTCTGCACACATTCTATGACCCATCGTGTAAATTTTGTAGGGAACCCCAACTCTCTCATCATGTCCTTAAGAAATCTCTATGCAACCGTATCATAGGCTTTTGTTAGATCTATTTTTATTATGCATCTTGGTGATATCCTCTTCCTTGTATAACCCCTAACAAGTTCTTGGACTAAGAACACATTGTCAAGCATATTTCTCCCTAGAACAAAGGCAGCCTGAGCTGGATCAATAATTCTTCCCACAACTTTCACCATACGCTCATTCAGAATTTTGGTCATCACCTTGTAAGCCACATTCTGGCAAGCAATGGGTCTGAAGTCAGTTACCTTCGATGCAACCTTGGTTTTAGGGATAAGAGTGATGATGGTGTGGTTGATTTGCTTTAGCAATTTTCTAGTGGTAAAGAACTCCTGTACAGCTAAAATTACCTCTGGCCCGACTCTTTGCCATTGTTGTTTGAAGAAGGCTGAAGTGTATCCATCTGGACCCGAGGCTTTGTCATTTCCTGTATCAAACATGCCCCTTTTGATCTCCTCCTTACTGATTGGTGCAATCATTGATTCTTGTGTCTGCTCATCCAGGACCAATCCATTCCTTACAACATCCAAATCGAGCTTGTGCAGAGGAGATGTTATTCCTAGAAGACCTTAGTAATAGCTTAGAAAGCAATTTACTACTTCTGGCATCAAAGAGGTAACAGTTCCATCTTCCCTCATGATGTGGGAAATAGTGTTCTGTTTTCCTCTTGTCTTAGTCACTGCATGGAAGTATTTAGTATTTTTATCAGCCTTAATAAGATGTAAGCACTTAGTTTTTCGTTGATAAAAATTCCTTTCTACATGCATCCTCTTAGTCTTCACATCTTGGTTCAGCACAATATCATCAGGACTATTGAGGGAAGCCTTATAGGCTGCTTGTAAATCCTCTGGTGCTTTCTTGACTTTGCTAGAGATATTCCCATATGCTTCGGAGTTCAGTAATTTCAAAGGGTATTTTAACTCTTTAAGTTTCTTGCACAGGACAAACTAGGTTGTCCCCTCCACTGCATTCTTGCATCTGCTATCTCTAATTTCCTATATTTGTGGATGTTTCAGTCACATGTTGAAGAACTTGAAGGGTTTCTTACCTAGTTGTTCCATTCGGGTGATGTCCACTAAAATAGGGCAGTGATCAGATTTTGCCTTCATTTCCAAGAAATGTGCTAAGCAATTATAAGCGAGAGTGTCCCATGCTTGATTTAGTAAGACCCTGTCAAGTTTTTCCCATAATTGATTTTTGTTCCAAGTGTAATACTCCCCCCTACTTGGAGCATCCTCCAGCCCCAAAGCCAATCTGAAGTCCAATAAGTCCTTAAGTAAGTAAGCCGAGGGTGGTTGACAACCTAGCCTTTCCCTTGATGCACAGACACAATTAAAATCACCCATAATGATCCAAGGCCTCATTGGTTCCACATTCATTTCCTGGAGTTTCTGCCAAAGCTCCCTTCTTCTTATAACACTATAAAGACCATATACAAATGTTACTGTAAAGGAGAGTTGTGATGTACAGCACTGAATTTCAACATGAATGTATTGGTATGCTAGCTCCAAAACCTAACACTTATAGAAATTAGAATTCTATATTATACACATTCTGCCTCTAGCAATAGAACCAAAGTTATGGCAGTAATCCCAACCTCCAATTCTATTTCTCATCATTTTATTCAAACTATCAATGGATAACTTAGTTTCAAGTAAACAAGCAAAATTACAGTGGTGTTGTCTAAGAAGGTTGACAACACTGTATTGTCTTGAGGCCTTGTTTAGGCCTCAGACATTCCAGCAAAATACCTTCATTTTTCAGGTCGAGGAGGTCTACTCCCTCCAGCCTCCTTTTGAGTTTCAGTATTGCTTCTCACTGCCAGTCTATTGCTACCTTCTGGCCTCTGCAGGTTCCTCCTCACATTTATTGTTTTATTCTGAATTATTGTCTTTCCTTTGTTGATACTTCTATAATTTTGCACTTCTTGTCATTCTCCATGATTCATTCTTGTGTTTTCTATCCGAGGTTGGAAAACTGGTCCTCTCCTTTCTGTCAATTTCTCCCTTCCCCCCATTCCTTTTGTACCTACTTCATTTTGCAGTTATTTTTCTCCTTCCTTTTCAGGATTTTCATCTAGAGCATCTTCAGCATGGTTACATGATTGTACCTGTCTGTCTTCCCCCTTCTCCAGGTTAGGCTGATTCAGATCACTTGCATGTTCAACCAGTTCAATGTCACCTATATCTACTTCATCTACTTCTTCTTGATTTTCCCTTTGCACTCAAAGGGGTTGTGTCCAAATTTCTTGCAGTGGCAACAATAGTTGGGGAAGCTCTCATAGAGTACCATTTGATTGTATCTAGTACCTCCAGGCATTTTCACTTCAAAATTTGTCACTGGTAATTTGGAGACATCAACTTTAACTAATAGTCTTGCATAACCTATACGTGACTTACTACTGGTAATCTTATTTGTGCACAAAGGCTTTCTAATTTGCGAACCAAGCTTAGACAACCCCCTTTCATTCCATAGCTCCAAAGGTACATTTGGAAGTTGCAACCAAAAGGGAACTTCCATGATGTCTTTGTAGTCAAATGCAAAACCTTGGGAGAGTTTCTTTAGTAGTAGAGTTCTCCTATACATTACATACGGACCTCCTGCCAATAGATTGGTACGAGCCTCTTCTGTATCGAATTGGAAAATCATCTAACCCTGAGCATGATGCAGAATCTTACACTGTACATTCCATTTCACTATTTGCCCTTCGAGAGCCTTCATCCCTGGGAACCTTCCTGTGAAGCAACCCATAAGGCAGTATCCCCATGCTTGCTCAATTTCTGTTACATCCTTTTCCCCCATGGTAACTTCCTCATCTACTTGTTTGCATCTTTTGTTTCATCTCTCTAATATTCCTAAATATACTGACATAAGAAGGTTTAGTGTTGCCTTCATCATGCTTGTCTGAAGTTGGTTCTGGCATTCTGTCGAGCACCTTCAGGGTAGGTTCTTGCTTCTCTGACTCCAACATTTCAGAATTTGCATCTTCCCCATCTAAATCGTCCTCAGATGTAGTTGACTCATTGTCATTATCAATTCTATAATTCCTCCCCCCACTAGTACTCACATTTTCACTTTTCCTTCGCTGACCTACTCTATTATTCTTATCAATCAATAATCCCTCCTGCCTTTCTTCACTACAAATATTTTCCTTGTATCCCCTCGCGCGTTCCTATCTACAGACACCAACATTAGACTCATCCGCTACTTTCATTATCAACTGATTATTTTTCTTTGCTCCACATTGCCTTGAATCCTGCCTTGTTTTATTGCTCTTATTGCTCCATCTCTGCTTACTCCCTAAGCCATGTTCACTTCTTTGTCACGTCTCGTAGTATTTTGCGTATTGGCCTGTTTCGTTAAAGGATTACTCTTCGCATTTTACTTCCTGCACTTCATCATCAGCAATCTCTAGGTTTCTCATAGACAACTCCCGGGCTGCCTGTAAACCCATGACACAGTCTACCATAATGTCTCTGCCCTTATGAGGTGTCTTCTTCTTCTTGCCCATATTCTAAACCCGAGAAGCCTGGCTAGGTTTAACCCAACAATTTCCAACCTTCGATGTTAACACAAATTTCAATCTCAATTCACTAGATGAAGCTAAGAGTTGAGCATATGGTGGCTGTAAGGTATGCGATGCCTAGGAGAAAAATTGCCAAAGGTGAGAGAGCTCACGTCTGCATACTGATACTGATAGCTCTTTGGGTGACAGCTCTTGATTATATAGAATGTGGTTGTATTATAGAACCACGTTTTTAGTGTATAACCAGGAGTAATCCTGGAGTATCACTTGAGCCAGATCTAAAGACTGAACTAACATTACTTTTAAATATTAGAGAAAGAAAATAAGAGTTCGAATGTAATTACTATTTACGATGATATGATAAGGAAATAATATAATGTGGGATTATGTTAAACCCTCACTAATTGGGACTAAGTCTAGAATAGCAAAGCCAAGACTTGAAGTAATTAGCTTTGAAATTAAGACAAACAAGATCTAAATGATCTAGAAGTTGGTACAATTTGATCGGCTGCTAGATGAAGATTCCAATGCACACACTTTCCAATTTTTTAAAAATATACGACAAATTCAAGCTAAATAGAGTTTTAAAAGACATTCTCCGATTGAGATTATTCCCATTCATATTAAAGGACTAAGCTAAATCATAGTATAAGTCACTACCTCTTAGATTAATTACTACTTAAAATAGGTTGGTCAAAACAATTTTGGCTAAATAATTCCCTCCAACACGTACAATAAAGCTTAGGAATGAAATTTTCTTCTTTTAATAGTTAGAGGGTGAGACTCTATATGAAACTTATGAGAGAAGGATGGAGCTAATGAGGAAGTTCCTACATCACAATTTTGACTTGGGTATGTAGATAACATTTCACAGTGGGTTAAGTTACCTAACCAAGTAGCTGATATATGCATCTTTAAAAGAGACCATCATCTTTAAGACCCCTAAAGAACTACAAGAATTTAGTAAGAGCATTTCTATGAAAACTATTAGCAGAAAATTCAAATACTAAAGTTGAAAATAGGTGGTATCCATACTATTGACATAGGGATGACAATAGAGGCAAAGTTGGATGCATTAAGTAGAAAATTGATAGTATGAGTGTGGTAGCTTAACTAATGCAAGTAATGAGTGAGACATTTGTAGTGGATGACACCTTAATCATAAGTGTCAAGTAACCTACAGTTAGCAAAATTAACTTGAGTAAGTTGATTTTGTTGGGAGCAAGTCTCAAAACAACCCCTATAGCAATACATAAAATCAAAGAAAACCATCTAAATTTCTTATGGAGTAGCTAAAGACAATAAAGACCAATGCCTCCTCCTATATTTCCATAACAATAACATTAGCAAAGGAAACCCAACTTCAAGGATTTATGGTTAAGTTCATTACTACATCTAAAGCTCACTTATAAAATCAAGATTCCTTTATCTACAACCTAGAAATACAAATTGGACAGGTTACTAAGCTCGTCTCTAAAATGAAGTCAAATACCTTACCTAGCAATATTGACTTTAACCAGTGAGAACAAGTGAACTTGAGCACCTTAAGGAGTGGAAGGAAGCTAATGGTTAAGAATAAGGAAAAGAAGAAGAAAATGAATACATAAGAGAAGAAGGACAAAGAAAAAGAGAAAGAAATAGTTCAAAAAATGAAGAAAAAGCCATTAAAGAATATAAACCACCACATTGAAGGAAGACTAGTTTAGTAAGTTTTTTAAAACAACTTCATATTAAGTTACCTTTTATTGAAGTTCTATTGAGATGCTATATTATCAGAAATTCTTAAAGATCTCCTTTTGAACAAGAAGAAATTTAAGGAAATGTTGACAGTTGCTCTAAGTGGAGAATTGATAGCTGTTTAATTATTTATATTGTTATGATTATGTTTAGTAAATTTGGCTTGTTTATTTGATAGTTTATATAATTGTTGGTACTTAAACTCATTCATATTGGGTTTTTAGGTTGTAATTCACTTATTTGGAGCAAAAGGAATGAATTGGGACAAGTTTGGGGGTAATTTGGAGTTGTTTTCACTAAGTCATGAAGAAGCTGAAAATAACACAATCATTGGACACACCATATTAATGGCTACACGGTTTCAGAGAGTTACAAGTCATTAGATATGCTCGTGTCATGTCATTAGATATGCTCGTGTCATATGGACACGTTAGTGTTTTATGCCTATATGAATATTTTAAGCTTATATTCATTCTATATTCAAGAGTTTCATGATTTTTAATTAACACATTCACCACACAGGCTTGTATTGGTGGCCATATATCACCTATAACCTAATTTTTGAAATATAAAGGCAAAATTAATAGGAAAAGGTATACGAAAGGCTTGGAAAACATAAATTGATGGCCTATGATGATATAGAGAATGAGAAACAAGCACGAAACCCATTTAAAGAATATTTTTATCGAACTAAAGTGGATTTCAACAATATCAAATGGGATTTCATCATGTTTCTTTTGATTTTCTAGTTTTGCTTTAGTTTTGGTGTTATGTCTTCTATGATTAAAAACTAAACTGTATTGGTACTTGGATTAGATGAAACCTGGGATAGACCTTGCGGTGATTTAACTTTAATTTAATTTATTCTTTAGATTCATTGAGATTTAATTATGTCTTTATTATTATAAAATTAACATTGCTGGCTTGTTAATTTTTGTATGATATAATACGATTGAGATTGAGAAATCTATTGTACGAATAAATCTAGCATAATGAAAAGGATTTGTATGCAAACATATAAGTGAGTCAACATAAATCTTCCATATTAGAGTCAAATATAATAGTGAAATTCACAAAACAATTAATGCAATTGTAAAGGTTTTAATTATAAAAAGATTTAAATTAATCAACCTAAGGATAGATGTTAATAGTCTTGAGAAATATATTAACATAATTGAGAAATATATTAACCTAAGGATAGATGCTAATAAACTTTAGAATAAATTGATTAGTGAAATGATGATTTTATGAGAAGTCCATAGGGGAGTTGTATTCTAGGTACCACTATCTTCTTTTTTTTAAAAAAATTATATTACCTTAGCAAAAGCTATTACATATCTCTGTACAAAGAAATTTTCTAGCTACAATATACATTCTAGTTAACTAGTACACCACTTGACTAACTAGACATTACAAAAGAAAGCATTATAGCGACTAGTTCCTTCTTACTTCATGGCTAACTAACTTGTGTTTGTCATTAGCGAAAATGGTCGCTCAGACCCAATTTACAATAATTTTTGCCAATTGCTGATTACTTGTTTCCATACCCTTATAAATTCTTCGATTACATTCTTGCCATATGAAGTAAATCATAGTATGAAAAGCAGTCTTAATAATTATTCCATTTCACTGACCAAGTTTCGTACACTTTATGATTAAATTCAACATTTCCATCCACTCAAATGTGTAGCGAGGTAGTTGTGACCTAACCATAAGTCTGCTCCAGATTGCTTTATTATATTGATAATAAAAAAAGATGGTTTGACTCTCATTGATTTGCTTACAAATGACACAAATAGTGTCAAAGCCTCCAAACCATCGGTCTTTTGTTTGGATTCGATTCTCTATCACCAACCATGTGAATATCACAACTTTTGGAATTAAAATCACCTTCTAAGTAATTTCTGCCCAAGGTACGCTATCCACAGCATGGATGTAACTTCCCATCACTGATGGGAAGGGTAAAATAGTAATTTGGGACGGGTTATGAGTGTGTATACGTATCTCGGCATGTTCATGCATAATATGGCCTTTATATATATGTGAATGGAAATTTTTGTATATGCACATGACTGTATATGCATTCATGACATTTCCCAGCATTTGTGTCTATAAATGTGATTTTTGTGAAAAATTATGATTTTGTCCTTAAAAAGTGAATTGTGACATATATATTGATTCATTGTGGCATATGCATTCCATACATAAATGCATGATCAGATAATGACAGTTGTGACTGGAGCAACCACCGAGAGCTAAAAGCTCAATGTAATTGGGCCTTGAGCTCACAGTGCTTCAGAGCTTTAGGCTCAACGATCAATGCGCCCATATTGGGACAGTTTAGGTGCTCGGTCACAGCACCGTAATAAATTGGAAAATGTCACATACGCATTTCATGTGCATCTGATTTAATCTCTTTGATTAAGTGAAAGGCAAAATGCCTTATATTTATGTGATAATAATCATATGGTACTTCTGAATGTGAAATTAGGAAATAATTGTGATATGCTTGAGTGTTACATGGATTGAGTGAACCATCAATGATTGTTACCTCACTGAGTTCGCAAACTCACCCAAAATTGCAAATTATTTTTCAAGACCGAGAGAGTAGACTCCTAGCTCCAGAGGGACTTTTCCTGCCGTGTAGATCGTGTTGGCAAAAGAAGTCATGGTTGTCAGGTTGGTCAGCTGGGGCTTTTGGGAATATGTTCCAGCACAATATACATTAACATCTAAAAGTCAACAGGTCATAACTCTCATCCTAAAAATAAAAAAATGTCATACTTAGTGGCGATAGAAAGCTAGCAAGAAAATCTTCAACTTTCATTAAGACCAATTGAGCTAATTCAACCTAGATCAACCTAGAAAAATTCATCAAAATTTCAGGTCACACATTTCGTATTACTAGGTGATAAAGTAAATCAACCAGCTGACCAAGGATCCGATGGAGCTAGTAGGGAGTCCTCGGTGCCTCGTTTTGAGGAGCTGCCTCCTAGAGTTCCCGTGAGACGGGAGAGGAGGTATGATAGGCTGCGCAAGCAAGGAGCTGTAAATTTTTATGGCAGTATAGACCTTGCTGAGGCTGAGGGATGGCTGGAGAGGACTGAGAGAGTCTTCGATCAGATGGATTGCGATCCAGATGAGAGATTTGATTA
>JAOSBP010000007.1:17819978-17832741 GCA_027563825.1 Erythroxylum mucronatum | reverse complement strand
TGATGCCATTGAAAGGGTTGAATTTATCAATTTTTGTTTATAGTTTAATCTTCTTTTCTTTTCTTTATCCTTTTTTTCCCAAATGTGTCTGAATTGAATTAGAACCCGTACCCTAAGGTTTGGCACAGTGACAAATACAAAATGTTGTCTTTGTTGAATGTGTGCTGATCGCTGTCTCATATTTATGAATGGCAACGAGCATAACAATATTTTAAAAATCAGATTGAAATTTAAAATGATAAGACAATATTTAATCGGTTTTTAAATTGTCGTAAAATTAGTTAAAGATTAATTAAAATTGAAAATTTTAAAATATGTTGGAACGAGATTATTATTATTGATCAAAAAATTTAAAGCTTAATTAAAATTATTAAATAAAAAATTAATTGATGTATTTTAATTTATAAAAAGTTATTAATTTAATAAAATTTATTGATTAATTAAAAAATTGATTTGTTTGTATGAACTTGAATTTTTACTCTTGTCTAATTATGAACATATCATTATAGTCATATAATAAAATAATGATTTTTTTAAAATTTCAATTCATTAAAAAGTAATTCATATTTTAATGCAAATTGTTACGTATTTAATTATTTATATATATAATTAATTAATTACTGAAAAAATCCCATAAATAATTCATGAACTTCCCATGCTTGAAGCTACTCATCTACCTTCTACCTCCAAATCACCTTACTCTGATCTTATCTAACTTCAATCTCCATTTCACCTTCCTTGCACTGGTTTTTCTACCATAAAAGAAGCTTGATGGTTCATATTCCAAGACACTGAGACGGAGATACAATTGGGAGAAGTTATAGTTCTTGTTCTTCTTCAATCTCAGTAAAGAACAAGAAACATGATAATCCCTTGTTTTTTCATAATATTCCTGCTGAGTTTCAATAATGCATCAGAAGCAAGGCACCATCCTTCTGCAGAATCTTCAGAGAACAGTCACTCCATGTCATCAGGTTTTTAACACTTTCTTGCTTCTCAATCTCTTAAAGACCTTGAACTAATAAGTTGGTGTGATCTATCATCTATGTAGATGAATCTGTAGCAGTCGAGTGCGGTAATGGTGGGTTGAGATCGAGCTTTCATGGAGATCATTTGCCTTTCTCAGTGAACAAACATCTAAGGATAAAAATCAAGAGATGTAACCAGAAACCAAGAAACTCCATGAAAATGTCACCACTAACTTATCCATTTCAACACCCTGCAAAACCTGAATTCCCTCTTCCGCTTCCGCTTCCTCTTCCTCTTCCGCTTCCTCTTCCACTTCCGCAGTTGCCACCATTGCCAAAACTCCCTCCACTACCTTCTCTTCCAGGACTACCCACCGTACCACCATTTTCAGGACTACCGTTGCACACAAAACCTTCTCTTAACGATCAGTCACCAAATGCCAAGCAACTCTCAGATGGTGTCAAAGTGAAGAAGCCTGACGGGTCCTTACCACCACCCCCATTATCTACACCAAACCCTTGACCACCGCCGCCACCACCTTCCCTGCCATTTTATCACCTTCTCCTCCTTCGTCTGTGATACTTCCAGCTTCTTCAACTCCCTACAAAAGTTCTTCTTACACTTACTATCTTCCATGTATGTGTAATTCTTCAATAATGATGTGCATATGGATTATGGACACATTTGCTTTTTCTTCATTTACTCTGTTTTCTTCCTGTTTATGATTGTTTACATTTATCAATGTTAAGATTTTCCTTTAATCATAACATTAACATTAAGAATATAATAAATTTTCAATTAAATAGCAAGAATATAATCTACTTTTTTTTTTCAACAAAACACAGAATAGATAGACACACTCATATTTTAGATCATACAGATATGTTCGTATTATCTATCACTTACTCAAATATAATTTTATACTTTTAACATCAAGTGATCACATTTAGTCAAAATATTCTAAATTATGTCTTATCAAGTGGCCGTATTCAATCAAAATATTCTAAAATAAGTCTGTATATTATATGATTCATACACAACAAGAAGAACAAAATTATATAGAAGAAGAAGCCGGCAAAGAACATTTCATCTTGTCTCCTTTCACGACTTACAAACTCAATCCAAGAACAATGGAGTCGAGAATATGTACCCTTAGAGAAATTCGCCACTTGATACAAACAAGGGCATCTCATACCTTGTAATCTCCAATTACGGATGATGTATACAAATAGAGCATATTCAAGCACTACAGCTCCAAGATGGAGATCACAGACGAAGCTATGGACTTCAGTTTCTCTCTTCGTATGGCGACTCATCTTCTTCTGAGAGAAGCAGAAAAAGGGATGAACTTTGTGTTCTCTCCACTCTCATTCCATTCCATGCTGAGCCTTCTTGCAGTAGGATCCAAAGGGTCTACACTTGATCAGCTTCTTTTGTTTCTGGGATCAAGAAGTGTCGAGGAACTAAATTGTCTGGCTTCCAAGATTGTCAGTTCTGTGCTGTTGCAGAGAAAGGATGGTAATGGAGGTCCTGTTGTATCATTCGTCAATGGTGTTTGGATTGATCAAAGATTTCATCTGAAGCCTTCTTTTGTGGAGGTGGCGAAAGGTGTTTATGGTGCCATAACCAAAGAGGTTGACTTTGTTACTAAGGTGATTTTTCCAATTTCAATCATAAATGGAGGAATTCCTTTAGTGAGCTATAATTTTTTTTTGATACTGTTTAGATATATATATATATATATTTTGAAGATTTTAACAACTTTTTTAAGCACTATTTTAATCCGATACGAATCTTCATCAAATTAGATTTGACCGGTAACTTTAGTCTTAGCCTATTTTATCTTCCTTATTCAAAGTTTAAAGATCTTAAAATGTAAAAATGTTTAATATGAGTTTTTAAGGACAAGTATGATATGACATGAATCCCGGTTTAGTTTTATTTTAAGCTGATTTTATTTTTCTATTCAAGATTTGAAGGTCTTAACATGTAACATGGATTCAACATGATCAAGATTACAAGATAACATTAAAATTTTATGTTTTTAAGCACAAATCTAATCCACCAAGAATCTTGATCAAAATGAAGTAGACTATAATTAACTTTAGTTAGAGATAATTTTACCTTCCCTATCAAGATTTAAAGATCTTAACATGTGAAAGAATTCAACATAATCCAAACTTTAAGATGATATTTTAATTTTTATGTTTTTAAATATAAATTTAATTTGATATGAATCCCGATCAAAATAAATTTGACTCTTATAATTTTAGTCTGGACCGATTTTATCTTTCCTATTCAAGGGTTAAAGATCTCATCATGTAAAAGGATTCAAGGATTTTAAGATGACATTTCAATTGGTAGATATCTTTCTGCAACTCATTCACATCTCTTTCTGGTTCTCTTGACATTGATAATTTACGTTATTTCTTCTCTTTCAAGGCTACTGAAGTGATAGATGAAGTAAACTATTGGGCAGAGACTGCGACGAAAGGACTCATCAAACACCTCCTCCCAGAGGAAGAGTCTCTAGGCAACGACACTTGTCTTGTTCTTGCAAATGCGCTCTACTTCAAAGGATCATGGGATCGGAAGTTCGATCCATCAAGAACCGAGTTCAAACACTTCCACCTTCGTGATGGTCAGATTGTTCAAGCTCCTTTCATGACCACCATGAGCTATGAAAGGAACCTATATGGAACCTTTGATGGTTACAAAGTCGTGAAACTTCCATACCAGAATGGACCAGACAGCCTGAGATTTTCAATGTATTTCTTTCTCCCAGATGCAACAGATGGGTTTGAATGTCTGGTAGAGAAGTTCAGAACTGACCCTACGGTCTGGAATTGTGATTCAAGTTTAGTTGAAGAGGATGTTAAGTATCTGTGGATTCCAAGGTTCAGGTTTTCGTTTGAGCTTGAATCTTCAAGTACCATGAAGGAACTGGGATTGGAACTTCCATTTATGGATGTTGGAGCATTCAATGGCATGATGGATACTGACCGGTCTTCTGTTCTGTCAAAGGTGTTCCACAAGTCGTTCATTGAAGTTAATGAGGAAGGAACTGAAGCTGCAGCTAGTACAGCTCCAGGATTTATATGGTTATGCGCCCGGATTGATCCTCCAAGGTTTGTAGCAGACCATCCTTTCATTTTCACGATCAACGAAGAGAATTCTGGACTTGTGTTCTTCATTGGTTCTGTGCTCAACCCGATCTTAGTTTCTTGAACTCGACTGTGACCTGAGATGTTCCATATTATGGAAACTGACATTGAAATGGGAAATATGAAGCTTGTTTCTACCTAGAAGCTTGAAGGGTTCGATCTCAATTTACTAGAGTTGACATTGAGAGAAAGCATTTTCCGTATCACAAATGCTACACTGTTTTGTTGTTGAACTATAAACTCTACTGTAGGTTAGGGATTATGAAAAA
Organism: Erythroxylum mucronatum; assembly: GCA_027563825.1. NCBI lineage: Eukaryota > Viridiplantae > Streptophyta > Magnoliopsida > Malpighiales > Erythroxylaceae > Erythroxylum > Erythroxylum mucronatum. The sequence goes on along the minus strand of JAOSBP010000007.1, from coordinate 17,828,339 downwards.
TCGCAGGAGCAGATAGTTTCGCAAACTTTCTGATTTCTTCCTAGCAAACAAATAAAATCAGAAAAATTAAAAGAATAAAAAATAAATCAACACCAAAAATTTGATAACGCAGTTCGGCACACCTTGTCTACGTCTACGAGGCCCTCACCCAGTTTAATCACTTTCACAAAAGTACAATAGATTTACCCAAGGCTTTACTGAACCGACGCCACTCAACCCTTGACACTATCCCTCGACCTCACTTCTCATGAATAAATTTCACACCCAATAACACAACCGACTCGTGTTAGTCTCAACAGAGGATTTTCTCAATCAACCCAATAGTACGACCGCCTCGTACTAACCTCAACAGAGAATTTTCTCAACAGTACTTGATAATAAAGATAAGAAATAAACAACTTAAGTGATCAATCAATTAAGAACAAAATAATAATACACTTGAGAAAAAGAAGACAACTTTCCGAAAGGTTAAGCTCCACTGAAATAGATCTGGAAGTCGTCGCAACACCAATAGGCTTAGATAAAGTAGTCTGGAAAATTAATAAGTTGACACCCACTACACCGTGGCTAACATTCACTTCACCGTAGCTTTTTCTCACCCAACGCAAGATTATTATTCACCTATATATCAAAACATGCACAATTCCACGGTGTTTTTCCAATCTTCAATTAACGCCGATCTTCAAATACTTCTTCCTTCCAATCTAAAAATAGCAGCTTCCGTTGACACCATCAAGGACTCGCCATCTGTTGGTGAAGATGATTATTGCTGACCCAGTTGTCAGTGAGCTATCTGATCTCCCCATAACAAGGCACTTAATTTCTTTAAGGAGCAAGAGCTGCAGCAAAACATAATCTAGCACAAACTTTATCTTCTATTCTCAAGATACCCACCTACACAGTCCTTGTATCATTGAATAACTAAGACCCTTCCTTGTATTCATTAATAGCTCAAAACCACGTGCACAATAATGCCATTGCGTTTTTCAAAGACACAAATATTCAACTCAAAAAGAAAACTGCGCAACCCACTTATAATCGTATATGACTAACGCAAGTTCAACAAAATACCCTACTGCAGATTTGTTATTTTCAACTTCCGTGTACCACAAGACTCCTTCCATAATTAGGAGATATACACTTATATGAATAATCTTCAAAGATTTAGAATCTTAAAATAGATTCCTTCCATGATAGAAATATGTAGCAACACATCTTTTGAACTTCTACCGTAGATGCAATCTCATATTCTAATTATCTTATATGTACAATTTAAAAATGCCAAAACCAAACAAAGAATATATAAAATATATTGTTACAATCTCCTCCTTTTTGACATTTTTGTCACAACTCTAGCACTCCACATAAATAATCATATTTGAACATATAAAGATGAGATTCGTAATGCTCCCCCTTCATCAAACATCAAGTTTCAAAGAACATCAATCATTCAAATTTCTCCTCCTTGGGACAAAAAGATGCCAAAAAGTAAGACGAATATTTACACATATATCTCGAAATCTCCCCCTGAATGGAACATTCACCATAACAATCTGATGTCTCCCCCTTGGGAACAAGATAATGTCAAAAGTATAATCATACCAGCGGAAGAGTTACAAGCATGCCAAGAAGACAATTTTCCACCATTCAGAATACTGAGAGATATGCCCAAAAGTTAGAAAGATATCCGAGAGAGATCCATACTGATGAGAGAGCTGAAAAGTTTTCGGTAGAGCCAAATAGAAGTTACTAAGCAAACTATTAAAAGATGAGACGTCAATAGAAACATAAAACTAAAAAACAAAAAAAAAATCTTTATCTTTTTTTCTTTTTTTCTTTTTTTTTGGCAACATTAAAAAAATACTTCAAAAATGTAAAGCACACTGTCCTTGTACCCCTCGAAGAATCTCAAACCTGAACTTACTCTTTGGCTCGAATGAAGAAGTGTCACACAAGCAGCCTGCATCAATCATTTTTCTTTCTCTTGTTTTTCTTCTTTCGCTCACATCTCCAATAACATTTTCTACTGGATGATTTCTTCGGATTTGAGTTTTGGATTGTATGAAGTTGTTGTTCGATGAGCTCCCGCCATTTTGCCTAAACTCGGATCTGTCCTTTTTCATTATCTTCAGCCACTTACTGAACTCTTGTGTTAATAGCTCCATATCCTCATTCTCGTCGGATTCATCTTCCAAGTCATTCACACTCTTACTAGTTTCCACCTGTAGTGTCAATCCTTTGCTTCTTTCTTGCTTACCTCTTAAAAGATTCATCTCGAAGTTTGTAAGGATTCCAATAACTTTTTCCAATGACAGATTATCAAAGTTATGGGCCTCCTCTATTGCTGCAATTTTCGGAATAAACCTTGGAGGTAGCGATCTCAACGTTTTCTTGACTAATTTCACGTTGGAATATTTCTTCCCCAGTTGATGAGCTTGATTGGCTATATCTCTCAATCTTTCATGAAAATCTCCAATAGTCTCATTCTCATCCATCTTCAGCTCTTCAAACCGCACAGCTAACATCTGTAGTTTTGACGCTATCACAGATTTAGACATTTTATGAATAGTCTGCAACATATCCTACACTTCTTTAGCCAATTCACAGGCTGAAATCATTGAGAAGCATCCATCATCAACAGCATTGAAAATTGCATGCATTGCTTGTGAATTTCCAAGTGAACTTTCTTCTTCTGCTCTTGTCCATTCAGATGGATCTTTTCCAACTGTCTCTCCTTTATCATCAGTGATTATTGGATGCGTCCACCCATGTACTACCGAATGTCAAGCTCTTGTGCCTTGAGCTTGAATAAAGAGTTTCATCCGTGATTTCCATGCAGGATAGTTAGATCCATCCAGTAGTGGTGGTCTAGTGATTGAGACACCCTCTCTTGTAGCCATGTTCGTGAAACTAGGATCTGCACCAACTTCCTACCAAGTTCTGAATCGGCGACCTCGCTCTAATACCAAGTGAAAAACCAAAAGTATTAATTGTTTCGCAAACTTTTCGCAAACTTCTTTAGCACCAACAAAATAAAAACAAGCAAAACTGAAATAATAAAAACACCAAAAATTTGGTAATGTAGTTTGGCACATCTTGCCTACGTTTGCGGGGCCCTCAACCTTACTTCCCATGAAAAAATTTCATACCCAATAGTACGACCACCTCGTACTAACCTCGTTAGAGGATTTTTCTAACTATTTTCACTCAAAACAATAATTAATAAAAATAGCTCAAGTATTTAATCAACTGATAATCGAACCATAAAATACTTGAGACATAAGAAAGACTTCCTTATGACGTTTATTTTCTTGAAATAACCTAGCTGAAACTCTTCACCATAGTCGAAGCTTTCTTCATAAAACAAATCACCACAGCCACGGCTCATAAAAAAAACACACACAGAATCACTTCAGTTTTCTCACCATAAGAATAACACCTGCGACATCAAAACATATGCAGACCAACCCTTGCTCACAAATTAATTTCACCATGGCTCATAAATCAACTTCACTGTAATAATCATTGACGCGCTGCACATTGGCTTCTTTTTTTAAGTAGCTTTTATCACCCAACCTGTCACCTCTTTGTGCAATCTTCACGGACGCATACTCAGAACACACTCACTATTTGATTAAACTACAAACTCTCTCAAGTCCATCTCACACGCATCTTTACCATTTTGCCGTACACACTCCACTTGATTTCTCCACTTTTTTTGTTTCAATAGACTTCAACAACAACTAGGAGATGTTCACCCTATTTTGATAGACTTTAAAGATTCCACCATAAATAGGAGATCTACGCAGCATACATATTTAAAAAGAAATTCTACAATAATTAGAGTATTTACACAACACCCACTGTAGAGATTCCAACGTGAATGCAATCTTCAATGAATAAGTGAGAGTCCCATTCCAACAACCTCATCTTTTTAATATCATTAATCCACAAAATCTGCAAATCCAGCAGTAATTTAATTCCAATATCACCATAATGATGGACTCTAATGAAATGTAGAATTATTTCACAAACACAAGTTTGACAACCACAATTTTTAAATCCCACTATAATTAAGATTTTATATGTCCAATTAAAATGCCAAAACTAAATAAAAGATATATACAATATATCCTAGCAATGTCCCCCTTTTTGGCATTTTTGTCACAACTCTAGAACTCCACATAAATAATCATAATTGGACATATAAAGATGAAATTTACATTACAATGCTCCCCCTTAATCAAACATCAAGTTCCAAAAAACATCAGAATTATTCAATCATCCAAATTTCTCCCCCTTGGGACAAGAAGATGCCAAAAAGCACGACGAATAGTCACGCATATACCTTAAAATCTCCCCCTAAATGAAACATTCACCATAAACAATCTAATGTCTTCCCCTCGGGACAAAACAATATCAAAACACATGATCATAAGAATCAACCATAGATGTATCGGAAGAATCATAAGCACGCCAAGATGACAATTTACTACCAGGCAATACACATGCCAAGATATCACTACTTACTTCAATTTCATCTTCATAAGATTGGTCAAATTCATAAACCCAAGCAAATTTTGGTCATTTTTTAGTCTTTTGATATGTATGCTACATATTTGTATCTAATCACTTACATAGCAAGATGGAAAAAAGGCTATTAGGTGTATCTTTGTAGGATAAAATAGTTAGAGGAAAGGGTGGCGATGTTGCTATCTAACAACTAAGAAATGCTACACATACCAAATTGGTGTTTGATGAAGCTTCAAGTGCTACACATCCCAAAATTGTTGTTCAATGAAGCTTCCTCATGGTGGGCCTTAAATAATGAAATATTACCAAATTCATATGTTTTTATGGGGGTATTGGAAAGTTCTCAAATCCAGTTGAGTTCAGATGAAGTTGAGGTTGCAGACGATAATGGAGATATTAAAGAAGACGTAACTCAAAATCCTTGACAAAGAGGTGTGTACCAAAAGACAAGCGAAGAAAATGAGCTAAGAGAAGCAGATACATCAACTGCACTACGAAGATCAATAAGAGTCAAAAAGCAAATCTCAAGTATGTCAATGTCGTTATAGTTAAAAAAGCATGTGCAAAAGAACCAAATACATTAGAGGAAGCATCTTAAAATCGTGAGTGGATTAAAGCTATGGAAGAGGAATTTTTTGCATTAGAGCGAAATCAGACTTGGAAGCTTGTACTATAGCCGAGAGATTTGAAGCCTATTTCTTACAAATGGGTGTACAAGATAAAATGTTACACAAATGGATCAATTGAGAGGCAAAAGGCTCGTTTGATAGCTGAAGGGTTCTCTTAACAATAGGGACTAGACTATGATGAAACGTTTAGTCTAGTTGCAAAGCTTATAATTGTACGAATCATATTAGCACTTGTTGCTAAAAGTTGGAACTTGTGGTAGATGAATGTGAATAATGCATTTTTTCATTGGTTGTTGGATCACGAGATCTAAATAGATCAGCCAATAGGTTTTTAGAGTTAAGATCATCCTAAGGGTGTGCAAGCTCCAAAAGGCACCCTATGGATTAAAACAAGTACCTAAGGCATGGTATGGTAAGATTGTTGAATTTCTTACTCACAGTGGTTATTCGGTGACATCTATAAAATCTAGCTTGTTCGCCAAATCTAAAGGAGAGAAGCTAGCTATTGTGCTAGTGTATGTGAACGATTTAATTAGCACAGGAGATTGTGAAGAAGAAATTCTCCAAACAAAAGAGAATTGTCAATTTGCTTTCAAATGAAAGAACTTGGACATCTTAAGCATTTTTCTTGGTCTAGAAATTGATCATACTCAAGAAGGAAGATATTCCAAAGATTTGTTGAAGAAGTTTGGAATGCTTAAGCGAAAGCCAATCTCGACACCAATGGAACCAAACTCCAAAATGTGTGCTCATAAAGGGAAAGATTTGGAAGATACTACAATGTATTGCCAATTAGTAAGATGTCTTATCTACTTAACTTTCACAAGACCAAATATTTCTTTTACAATTGGTGTGATGAGTCACTACATTTAAAATCCAAAGAAGCATCATTTAGAAGCAGTTTGACAAATACAAAGATATATAATGAGTACGCCTGACTAGGATATTATGTACAAGAAAGGTAAAGATTCCATGATAGTTGGCTATTGTGATGTTGATTATATAGGTGACCATGATACCCAATGCTTAACTACCAGGCATGTTTTTATTCTTGGTTCCAGAGCAATTTCTAGGGGTAGCAAAAGACAACCAACTGTGTCTCTGTCAACTACAGAAGCAGAGTACCAAGATAACAACAATATCAGCTTAAGAAAACACTTGGCTTATGTAATTATAGAAGGACTTGCATCAGTCAACAGAGTATGGTATCCCTTTGTATTATGACAACTTGTCAGCAATATAGATGGCAAAGAATCCAATTTTTCATGCAAGAACTAAGCATGAGGAGGTACAATACCATTTTATCAAAGAGAAGGTCTTGTAAAGAGAAATTTAATTTGAACATGTCATAATATAAAACAAAGTTGTAGATTTGATTAACAAAGGCTTGGGTGGTAACAAGTTTGAGCCATTAGCTCGGTATGGTGAAAAGAGTAGAAGCTAGTGTTGAGGAGGAGTATTGAATAAACCAACACCAGCTCATAGGTTACCTTTTGATCGATTATAACCCATCATTAACATATTGTTGTTTATTTGCTATTTAAACTTTGAGTCATTGTCCATTTGCTTTTTTTAAACCTAGTCCTTAATTGATCCTAGTCTTTAAGAATTGTGGGTTAGTGGATTTGTTGCTTAATATTAGTAAGACAAGATGGAAACATAAGATACTTACCATTATGATCTATGTTATATAAAGGCATTGAGTTGCAATAAATTATATGCATCATTTGAAGCTTTTTCTCTTCTATTGTTTGAGTAAACTATTAAGAGTACTTTGTTTATTTTATTTAACGTCGGGATGTGGTTCCACATAAATGGATGTTTGAGATGGGTTGGCACAAATTGGTATAGTATTGGTGGACCAGATGATTTGAGGGGTTTAACGTCAAGCTTTTGTCCTTCGTGAGTTGTTATACTTGAGTACTTCACTGATTCATTTGAGAGTATCAAATAATTTATTTTTCTATTAAAAGTTTTGTAGCCTTTTCTCGTGAGATTGAGTGTTTTGTATGCCATTTAAGTTCTTTATTCAAGTCTTTCGATTCTAACTGTTTTTAAATATTAAGGAGTAAGTTAAAATTTTCCAATGATGACTTGAAATTCTTCATTTAATTTATTAATTTATTAAATAACCTAATTTATAGTTATTATTTATACGATCAACCAAGTTTTGTTATAAAAATATATCATTAAAATTTTATTTTTAGTAATTTATTAAATATATTTATCTTATAATAATATATCACAAATAAAATATATATTTATGCTTCTTATTATGATAATATTCATAATACAAATTAAGAATGTTCGAGGAAACCTTATTATTGTACAACAACAACAATAACATTCTACTATAAATCCTGTTGAGATGGAGGATTTGGAAAAGTACAGAAATACGCAACCTTATCCTTAACTAATAAATATTTTATTTTCGACATATCAAAATAAAAAAGGATTTGAGAAGTGTAAAATTCCGTTGTTGTTTCTATATAAAATTTGGCAACAGTTAAACCGTTCTTTTAATTTTCATGATTTTTTGTATTTTCAAACTTTAAGAATCATAAAAGTAACTTCTTTTAATATTTTTCAATTTTTAACAAAGGTGAATTAGATTATTTGTAATATATGTATAAAATTTTAGGTTAAAATTTTAAAAATATTATAATTTAAATAAAAATAGCTTACCGTATTTAATTTTATAAAATAAAATTATAACATGATTAATACTTTATTAATATTTTAAGATATTGTAAATAATGTATTCATAAATCAATTATTATTTAAAAATGTTATAGCAAATTTAAATTTATCATTTTTTGTTTTTTGTTTTTGAACTTCTTTCATACGATACAAAAGTTTTCTCTGAAAAACATTTTCTACTCACCCGTATCAAACAAACTACCTACCTAACAAACAGTTCCTTGGTCTTTATAAGTCAAGAACTTACACAAGAAGGAAAGCATCTTGTGTAAGTTCCTCGCAATTTCCAAGAGCAAGTCAAGTCAATAACTTAACATTTTAATAAACAATAATGAAAACAACTTGGAGACTTCATAAAGACCATCCCTTACTCCCCAAGTTCATGCTACTTCACAGCAGTTTGAAGCTTTCTCATCTTCTTGTAACCTCTGAACTTTCCGTTTGAGATTTCAGATTAGCTGAGAAAATGGCTAGTGTCAAGCTTGTAGACAACATAGGA
>JAOSBP010000007.1:17801782-17816895 GCA_027563825.1 Erythroxylum mucronatum | reverse complement strand
TGAATGAGAATAAAAAACACAGGAGCTAAGGTGAACGAATTAAAAACACATGAGCTAAGATGAATAATCAAGTATATCAAAGGGGCTGTTTTATGTGATTTGTCAAAATTTTTCAAAGTATATAATGATACGTATACCAATAAATTGTTACTCATATAGTAACTCAATTTATTATTAAATCTGTTTTAAATTAATTAAATCTGTTTTAAATTAATAATTTAAAACAATTATAATGAAATTTTGATGTGATTTAACAAAAAAAACTTTTTGATTTGTATATCCAATTAGAATATCCTTAAAATTTTAATAAAAGTGTTAAATGATTAATAAAATTAAGAAACTGAATTATAAAATTGTAATAATTAATAGACTAAAATAGAAAAAAATACATTAAACTGAAGAACTATTTTGTGTTTTAAAGAAAATTATATTTTTAAAATAATTGTATTAAATAAGCAAAATTATTTATATAGTAATTGCTCTTTTTGACTTTTAAGTCCAACCCACGCATAGACAAGTCAAAGCACATGCACCGACTAGTCAATTTCTTGAAATAAGTAAAAGAGTCAATTTTTGAATATATTTTTTATCATATAATTTATTGTGTATATATATACACACACTAATATAATAAATCAATAATAATTAAAAATAAGATTAAGATTAAAATAGACATTAAAAAACGACGACGACGACGACGATAATAATAATAATAATAATAAATGCTTATAAATAAAAAATAAGCAATAAGTAATAAAATAAATAATACAATAAATATAGAACAAGATAAAGAGTACAAATAATAGCTAAAATAAGTAACTAAATACACAAATTAAAAAAAAGTACAATTGCATAAATAAAACAAGACATTACAAGAAAATATAATTAAGAGAGAAGTACTATATATTAAACATTTAGGCTTAATACAAGATATAAGATTCGAAGGAAAATATTTAAAAGACCTGTATAAAAATGAGAAACATATTTCTATAGAATATCCTTTATCCATATCATACCTAAGACACGAACATTATAACAAGGGTGTAATATAACTAAGGGAAGATTTCAGGAGCTTCAGGTGGGTAATATATGACATTGTACAAAAGAGACTGACCATGATATAAGTCATAACCTAAACCAGCAGAGAATTAGGAAGAAGATCCAATGATTGCTTGAGCAAAAAGCTTCAACTTTGCCAAGAAACAAGCAAAGATTTGGCGCTTGATTTTCCCTCTTGGATGAGGAAGCAAGCTCCAGTTATTGCCTCTGCCACCATTTTTGAGTACCCTTTTCCTCTCCCGATCGTAAGCAACAGCTACTGGACTTATCTTCGTCTGCATGGTGCTTGGTGAGCTGAAGCAGACGAGAGCCAAAGATGGAATTTGGAGTTGCTGAGACGAAGAAGAAACATGGGGGTTAAAATATAGCCGCTGCCAGTGTCGCGCAACACAAGTGACGTGGCCTGACGTCAAATCGGCGCCCTGTTTTGTTGACAATTGGAGAATGGCCTTTGCCAAAATTTCTATGAACTTGCATGTCGGGGTCACCTTGGCATTGATTTACCGTTCAACCATACATAAAAGTATACATTATGATAATGACATTGTACTCTAATATTATTAAAATATTACTTATTCCAGGCATTACGTAAATCATACGTGGACTAATATAATTGCATATGCATGATCATTAATCAGATTGTTTAATGTCTGTTTAATAATTATAATAAAATGGTTAATAATTTACTTATTGCATTTGAGACACACGCTAGTATTAATTATATGTTGACCCATTAAATTATAGTTCATAATATCTTTAAAATGACACAATTACCCTTTTTAATTCTTAGGGTAGAAACATATTATAAAATGTAACATATAGTAGGATTGTGTATATATGATGTGTTGGGTGTGAAAGATATAGGTTATTGAGTCTTCTGCCATTAGCTCTCGATTGCACAACGTGTTGGTGTTGTTTTGATAGAAAAAGATGAAGAGAATATCCACCGAGACTCTATACCAAATATTGGAAGTATATCTTTCTTATCGTGATGTTATGCTCTAAATAAAATAAGATCTTGGTTTAGTGACATTGATAAATGCACATATGAATTTTGCAACTTTTAGTTAGCATTTAAAGAAATCATATTAGCGCGTTTGAATTTTAAATTAGTAATTAGTTGTGACGTAATATATGTCACTCATATATTAGGGTTTAAGGTGTTATTAGTAACATTTAGAAATATTACAATATAACCTAATATGGCATATGGTTTTTTACGAAATGTTAAGGAGTAATTAATTTGTGATTAAAAATTCTTAGGTTTTTATGTTTTCTTCCACTGACGAGTGATGTTCAAACTTAACAAATCGTTGAATAAAATGACGTCAATCGAGAAATTTTGATGATGAGATCAACGGTGATTTATCGAAAAGGTGATGGATCAAAGACCCCACACGTTTTGATACCTCAATGAAATGCCAAAAACATAAGCTCAACATAATAAAACAAGTCATTGATGATTTCGATCCATACAAAAACTCGAGTAAGCAACTTGAACACTTAAGATACGACATTATATTGAGATAAAAATAAGGTTAAAATAAGCTAATAATAACAAAAGATCTGAGCCCGTATGCATCAATCCATTCATTTATAGTAGTCAAAACAGGGAATCAAGTCTTTTTTCTTTCCAAATTTTATATTCTATTAACATTTTGATGTATGTGTCCAAGAAGTCTCTTTTCTTGGCAATTTCAAGGAAGGCCATAACAGTTTCAGTATGTGGCCTATTAAAGTATGCTTAGCATGTGAGAGATGACTTGTCAAATTTAATGTTTGATTTTATATGATAACATAGAATCAATTTTAGATTATGAAGGGATGCATCTTCTAACAGATTTTTTTATCTTGTTTTATTTATATATTTATATGAGATTTATATAAAATTAGATGACATAGGTTGAAATACTCTAATAAAAATAGAGGATCTCGTTCCTGTCATACTAACCCAACATCAGATTTAACAGGCAACTCTCGTATAGGATGATGTCACAGGATAGGATAATCCAAGGTAGCATTAATGGTTGACTTATACTTTTATAATATATTTACTTGTTCTTAGGCTCAAATTTTCCTTCACATATTTAATAAATTAATTGAAGTTGTGAATTGTGTCTTAGTACAACCTTCCTTAGATGAATTTCTCTTCATTTTCATTTAAAAAAACTTTTAGCCTTCAATGGGACTTAATCATGAAGCGGACATACTGATATTAAATTTACTGCTGACTCCAAAAAATCGAGATTTAAGAGATTACTATTGAATAATGTTTTTTAATCAAATTCTACCAAAAGTTATTTCAAAGTTGAAGTAACTTTTGGTAGATTTAACAGGCACCTCACGTATAGGAGACATGGATTGATCTTGGAACTAGATATAAAGAGAGCATTATGCGTCAGATTAATGAACTTGAGAAGTGGATTGGAAGCGGTGAAACAGGTAAGGATGTTCTCCCGGAGGGAGGATTCAACCTTCATGAAGTTGTTGAAACAGCATTCCCTGGCCAACATGGCTCAGAATCTTACAATTCAGTGATTGTAAAACGATTTTGCTCGAGGAGCAAGTTGAGGGTGTGCAATATTATTTGTCTTGTGTGAGCTTATTCCATAGACTAGGAATATTGCTCGATTATTGGATGTTCCCATTACTGTTCTACCAATTAATGCTGCATGTCTTCTCAAATTAGATACTTATATTGTTTTTCACATAAAATAGAGATCTAACAACCATTTCATTTGATGTATGAAGAAGCTTTTCCATGCCCGAAATAAAATCTTTTTGGTAACGTGATTGTTAAACGATGAGCATTGTGAAGATGTCAGCACAGCATACCCTTAATTTGCTACTTGAGATCATTGTGAACCGATTGCCTCAGTTCACTATGAATTTTCATTCGTCCAGTCCACGATGCACACGTTTTATACTCAATCAACAACATTTGAACTTACCGAACAAATCTTAAATGATGAACACTTAATAGCATCTTTACGAAGTCATTCCTCAAATGTTTAGCATCAAGTGTGGCATTTGCCCTCGGCTGGTTCAATACGCTCTAATAGAGATGAAATATTTAGAAGTGGGCTGTAAGCTCCTTTGATGCATTTTGGCAGTAAGAGCACTCTTTGTAATTTGCTGATCAAATAGCATACTCTTAACAAGGAAACAAGAAAGTATCACTAGGTAAAAATGCAATATATAAATTTTGAAAAGACCGGAATCGTTCTAACTCTTAAGATGGAGTTACACAGTAACAGTTATGTCGGTTGGCAGTTGACAGTAACGACAGTTGATAATTATATAGTAAAGACAAGTATGTTGGTTGATACAACAGCCCCCCCTAACAGTCAATAATTATACCAAACTCTTGTCTGGATACTCTCTGTAAAAATAACATAAAACTCCTAACAGTCATATTAATTATACCAAGCCTACTGAGAAACAATGTTACTGATAAAACTGAAGAAACTGATGAACACCGAAATGGAATCAAGCTCTCAATCACGTGGAGAGGAAAGAATTCTATATTCTAGAATCTCCCAGAAAGTGTTTCGGTACACTAATATATAGCTACCGACGACGGTTACCCAAGAAGGAAGAAAAAGTAAACTAGCTAACATCAGCCGAGCTGGCAAGCTAAAACGGAAAATAAAAAAAACAAATAATAATTACAAAGGCGAGAACCAGAAGAATCGCCAACACCCCCCCTCAAGCTGGAGGAGGTGATCGAAACATCCTCAGCTTGGACAAAAGACGATGAAACTGAGGCGAGGGCAAAACCTTGGTCAAGACATCTGCAAGCTGAGACGCAGTAGGTACATAAGCTAGTTGCAATAACCCTTCTAAAACCTTTTCTCTGGTAAAATGACAATCAAGTTCGATATATTTGGTCCGTTCATGAAAAACAGGATTCTTCGCAATGTGCATAACCGACTGATTGTCACAGTGCAAAGTAACAGGAGTCAAAGACGTGACCCCAAGTTCCTCCAATAAACGAACAATCCAGGTGATTTCAGCGGAAGCCTGGGACATAGCCCGGTATTCAGCCTCAGCCGAAGACCGCGCAACAGTAGACTGCTTCTTCGACTTCTAGCTTAACGGCGAATCACCAAACTTAATAATATAACCAGAAACTGAACGCCGAGTAGTAGGACAAGAAGCCCAGTAAGAGTCACAATATGCATGAAGATGAAGAGAACCACCACCAGTAAAAGAAATACCATCACCCAAAGAATCACGAACATAACGAAGCACATGCAACAAAGCATCCATATGAGCCGTGTGAGGACACTGCATAAATTGACTGAGAGTCTGAACCGCATAGGAAAGATTCGGCAGAGTGTGCGTCAGAAAATTAAGCTTCCCAATTATCATGCGATAAACAGAAGGATCAGCAAGCGGAGTGCTACTGGAAGGTTCAAGCTTAAGATGCAAAGGGAGAGGAGCAGGAGCAGCCTTACAAGAAAGCATATTCTGATCACGTAAAAGATTCTGAGTAAACTTCCGTTGAGAAAGCACCAGACCATTAGCAAGATACGAGACTTCAAGCCCCAAAAAATAATGGAGAACACCCAAATCCTTGATAGTAAACTGCTGATCAAGATAAGACTTTAAAGCATCAATTTCACCCAAGTCAGAACCAGTAACAAGAATATCATCGACATAGACAGCAATAATCGTAATCTACCCTGAAGTCCGCTTGATGAATAAACTATAATCATGTTTAGAAGCCACAAAACCAAGATGCAACAAAGCAGTAGACAACTTCGAATACCATTGACGACTAGCCTGTTTGAGCCTATAAAGCGAATTCATCAAGCGACAAACCTTATTATCAGGATTCGGAATGCCGAGAGACACCTTCATGTATACTTCTTCATGTAAATCACCATGAATAAATGCATTATTAATGTCAAGCTGAAAAACCGACCATTACTTGCTGACAGCCAAAGCAAGAAGACATCGAATGGTAGTCATTTTAACCATAGGGGAAAAAGTCTCAGTATAATCAACACCATGCTTTTGATGATTGTCCTGAATAACCAACTGAGCCTTGTAACACTCCAACGTGCCATCAGATTTCAACTTCACTTTATACACCCATTTACTACCAATCGCGCGCTTACCCGATGACAAATCAGACAACACCTACGTATTGTTTGCCTGTAAAGCCCGAATTTCCGTATCCATTGCATCAACCCAATATGGATCAGCGACAGCATCATAATAGGAAGCAGGTTCAGAGCAAGCAACAAAAGACATAAGGTGACGCTGTTGGGAAGAAGACAAAGTAGAAAAAGCAACAAGGGGACATGGGAAAAAACAGAGGGAGAAGAACGAGCATAACACATATACTGTTGTAAATAATCAGGCGATTTGGTAACTCTGGTAGACCTACGTAAGATAGGAGGAGGAACAGAAGGAAGATTAGAGGAAGATGATAATGTAAGAGGCGGAAAGATAACATCAATAGGATGAGAAGCAGAATTGAAAAAATTAGAAGGCGTGGAAACAGGTAAAATAATGTGAGAATCAACAGCAGGAGGAATAGAATTAGGAGACGTTGAAACAGAGAAATGAAATGGAAAATGATGCTTATGAAATTTAACACCCCTACTGGTAAAAATTTGACGGGTCTCTAAATTCAACAACTTATAAGCTTTATGGCCAAAAGGATAACCTAAGAAAACACATGGAATAGCCCTAGGAGAAAATTTAGTCCGGGAAGAAAAATGAGTAGAAGAAAAAGACAAACAACCAAAAGCATGCAAATGAGTATAAGTAGGGACTGCATTATGAAGAAGTTCAAAAGGAGTGCGATTGTTCAATGAAGAAAGAGGAAAACGATTGATAAGATAACAAGCAGTGAGTAGAGCTTCACCCCAATAAACAATGGGTAGGTTAGCTTGAAAAACCAAAGCTCTGGCACAATCCAATAAATGGCGATGCTTTCGTTCAACAGTACCATTCTGTTGAGGTGTGTGGACACATGAGGTTTGTTGTAAAATACCTTTGGAAAGATAGAAAGCTTTGGCAAAGGTGGAACAGAACTCTAACCCATTATCACTACGTATCGTGTGAACCAAAGCTTTAAAGTGGGTTTCAATATAGGTGATAAACGATTGCAAAATAGACAAAGCTAAACTCTTTTGAGGTAACAGATGCACCCAAGTACACCTAGAGAAGTCGTCCACATTGGTGATAAAATATCTATGGCCATTATAAGTAGTAATGGGATATGACCCCCACAAATCCACATGGAGCAATTTAAAGATAGCAGAGCTTTTAATGCTACTGCCAGGAAAAGACAAACGAGAAAGCTTAGCTTTAGGACATATCTGATATAGAACCGAAGAATTATCAACTTTCCCATTACAAAAAATATCTGGAATCAATCTCAATCGTTCAAAAGGCAAATGGCCAAGTCTACAATGCCAAAGCCGTGTATTTAGTGGAGTACAAGAATCAGTAGCTACATGATGGACAGAATGAAGAAGATGAGCTCGAGTACAAGAAACATTGGTGGAAGGAGAAAGGATTCGTAAGTCAAGGTTCTCAAGCACAAAATAAAGACCACCACGCTCTTTACCAAGCACCAGAGGCCTCATGGCTTGGTCCTGAACAAGACAATGAGAAGAGGTAAAGATTACACTGGTATGACACTGGACACATAACTTTTGAACAGAAAGCAAATTGAATTCAAAATCAGGCACATGAAGACAGTTGGTCAAAATCAGATGGTTGGAGATTTTCACAGTGCCAGTATGAGTGACTAAAACTTGTTTACCATTCGGAAGAGTGATATGAAAAGGTGTATGTAATTGTTGAAAGGTTTGAAACAAATCAAGGTTGGAAGCTATGTGATCAGTGGCACCACTGTCGATGATCCAAATTGCTTTAATACAATGACTAAAGAAACAAAGACTATTACCTGTAAAGAAGGCAGATGATCCACCAGAGTCACCATTGCGAACGCCCGAAGACTGACCAGTAGCTGAACAAAATTTATGCAACAAAAGTACCAATTGATCATACATTTCTTGGCTCAATCCCATGTGCGGTTCGGTGGATGAACCGGTAGGAACAACGTCATCAGAAGTAGTATTTGGTCCCTCAACATCATGAACATCATATTGAACAGTAGCTGCCAACTGCTTGCTCCTGTCCCACGGTTTAGCACTCCCAGCTGGAGGATGCAATTTGAAGCATCTGTCGATGGAATGACCATACACCTTACAAAAATCACAAAAGAACTTTGAGCGCTTACCATTGGGTGTAATGCCATACACCACTTGTTTAGTATCAGACATTGGAGACTGATTACCAAAGCTACGTGACTTGGAATGAAATATGTTTGATTTCAGTTTTGGATAACCAGCAATAAACGCAGCTCCATCTGACAAAACAACAGGAGAGGCCTCACAATCTCTTTGTTTCTCCTCTTGCAAAATCAACCTATAAGCTTGACTCAAGGTAGGCATGGGATGCATCATTAGTATACTCCCTCTCGCTGTTTTAAAAACATCATTAAGTCCCATAAGAAACTGTAAAAGCTGTTGATCTTCAAGAAATTTATGCAGCACACTTGCTGCGCCATAAGACATACACGCTGGTAACTCAACTAATCCAAGATATTCATCCCATTTTGTCTTCATCTGTGTGTAATAACTACTCATGGATTGAGTACCCTTTGAAATGCCAAACAACTCTTTCTGTACCTGATATCTGCGTGGGCCATTGGATTGACCATACCTCTCCTTCAACTCTGTCCAAATATCAGCTGCAAATCGAAAACTCAGAATACTATTACCTATATCTGGTTCAACAGAATGTAAAATCCAAGATATCACCAAATTATTACATCGTTCCCATTGCATCTCCTGAATAGAGTCATGAACAGGCTTTGTACAAGTGCCTGTAACAAATCCGAATTTATTCTTTGCAATCAAGGAAATCTCAGCAGCTCGTTGCCATTTATTGTAGTTATCGCCATTCAACTTTTGCATAGCAAGACTATGATTCGAATGATCCGAACTATAAATGTACAACTCACTATTAACATCAATATCAGTGGAAAGATGCGACTGAACTTCGGTAGATATACTCGCAACTTCAACAACCAACACTCAACGTCAAGAAGTAGTAATATCATAACCAAAAATCAACTACACAGCAAAACGTTAAACAATGCACCTGATTATGTCTCTAATACCATGATAAAATTGAAGTAATTGATGAACACAGAAATGGAATCAAGCTCCCAATCATGTAGAGAGGAAAGAATTCTATATTCCAGAATCTACCGAAAACGTGTTTCAGTACAAATATATATAGCTACCGGCGACGGTTACCCAACTAGGAAGAAAAAGAAAACTAGCTAACGTAAGTTAAGCTGGCAAGCTAAAACGAAAAATAAAAATAAAATAATAAGCACAAAAACGGGAAACCAGAATGAACGCCAACAACAATAGATAATTGATCAACTTCAAAGAAGAGATATATGATTTATTGGAACATATATTTGAAGCGATCGACACCTGCATGACTCAAATCAAAGATTTATTAGACATTGCAAATTTCAACTTGATACAAAGAGAAGTTGCAAAATTACTTTTTTCATTTTGTCATATATGGCAAGCCAAGATAAACTATTACAATTATTCAGAAAAAAAACTTTATAGCCTAGCCTATAAGGTTAAGATAGTTGAAGATGTATCCCCCAAACTCTTCTTCTCCAATAAAAAGGATCTATTAGTCAGTAAATTAAGCCAAAATGGGTTACTTTTGATAATATCTCTATAAGATCGGATACTATCCACAAATTGAGGATACAAAAAAAACTATGGTTGATAGCCTTCCGAAAGGTCATCCTACTGTACGAAGCATTATTAGGTAATGGAAGATTTATACTCTCTACAAAATAAGAATTCTACTTTCTCTTATGTGAATTAATTCTACTTGTTTAAACTCTTTTTTTTTGGGATAACTAGACCTGAAAATTGTAATTCTAAAGAAGAGCAATGGATTGATGTAAATAAATTAGGATGACTCCGTAAATTCATTAGGGGTTTATCATTTGTTCCTCGGTTTCTTCTTGATCTTGGAATGAGGAAGAAACTTTTAGGATTAAAGTTTTGTAAGGATTTGGCTTGATCAAACTATCCTTCAGGTGCTCGAAAAGCATATGTTAGTCACTTAATCATACAAACTAGCATGTTTACAACGATCATGCCAAATTACAAAAGATCATTTCTTAGACGCTAGTGATGAATTCTTACGAGCCTACTTGATAAAGGCATATAGGAAATATCAACCTATAAAGACTTATTTTAGGTCATTTAATACAAGTTTGCCTATGATAAATTGTAATCATCTTTGGACATTCAGCTTTTTTGGAAGTATGCCTGCAATGGGCAAGTTGACGATTTGATAGTAATCATTATTTGAAATTCTTCTTTAAAATATTCTTTTTGGAGTATAGCCATCGTAGAGATATTTATGTCACCTAGAGGAAGGCAAAACATTATTAATCTTAAATCGTTGATCTTAGCCTATTTGATCTGAACTTACATAACTCATTAAAAAAACTCAGTAAACATGCTCTTCTCTCTATCTTTAAATATTTTGGAATTTAACTATACAAAATCACCCTTAAAACCTCATAGGTCCCTATGTTTCTATTGCATTTATGTATCTTTTAGGTGTTTTTGATATGGTATTAAAATTATGTTAGTCCAGGCAACCAAGAGAGAAGGTGAATTAGGAGTTTTAAAAAATTAATATTTTTTTATAATTAATGTACTTAATTAACAATAATCAATATAAATAAGGAAGAAAAATTGCTTAATATAAATTAATCAAATAATTGAAAAATAATCTAAAGATGATAGGGAAAAGAGAATGCAAACTAATTTATAGTGGTTTGGTAAATAACATTTGCCTACGTCCACTACCAAAACTCTTCCTGAAATTTCACTATAATTCTTCTTTCAAGATGAAGAATAACCTTTGCACATTATTTTTCTTCAAAAATTAATGTAATTTATTGATTAATAAGTCAATACAACCTTATAAGGTTCAAAAGGATCAAAGTAACAAAGAAATAAAGAAGCAATACGATTTGGTTGTAAGCTACTTTTTTTAATCTAATAGCCATCTTCATTTCATGTCAATTAAAAGGTTTATGTCTAAGTTCCTTGCTATCATGTTCAGTCAGCTTTGGAGTATGATTTTCTAGCATAGTTGTTCCTTATCTCTTTTCTCATGTCTGAAGATTCTCCCATTTCTCTGCTACCAAAATTATGCACACAATGATTGCAAGGCTGATTATCACTACTTTATGATTTGTCTTGTTTCCCATTCTCAAAGTAGCTATCCATCTAATTAGATCTTCCCACTTCATAATTGATTTTTTTGATATTTACCATTCCTTTTAATCTCTTCCAAATACTTCAAGTGTACCTACAATTGACCATTATGTGGTTTAGTGTTTCAGGATAAAAGTTGCAAAGCTCACAATTTGTTGATTATAATAAGATGTTGATCGTGTCCTTCATCTAGAGCCTCCTAACAATCCCCATCCATAGTATGAATGCATGGGAGGAGGTAATGTCATTATCCTATACCAATTTGCTCCACTTAACTCTACTTTCTAGTTTCTTTTGGAGAAATTTCATGTATCCTTTTGAGCTAAACATTTTGGATCCGTTAACCATCTATAGGATTTCATCTTGTCTTATTTTGTAGCATCTTGGCATGTTGTTTATTATCATACACACTCCTTTACTATCACAAAAAGTCCATCTCCATTGGTTGTTTGTAATCAGGTTGCTTACTTTTGTGTTTAAGCTGATAACTAGTTTCAAGTTTCTTAATCCCAATATTTGGCTTAAGTTCCATGACATGTTCTACTTTAGTTTGAGGCTTCATATGGTGTTCTTTGTGATGTAAAAATTACGGACCAATTTTACCCGTATCTCCTCTTTTTGACTTCATAGCCACCATAACTTCTTAGCCATGCTGATTTTATTAATTAATTTAGTTAAATTAATCCCTAAGCCTCCTTTGCTCTTTGGTTGACATATCTTGCTCCAACTGACTTTTTCTTTATTTTGTCCTTCTTATAGAAAGTCTTTTAGCTTGTTTTCTATCCCCTTCAAAACACTTTTGGGAAGAGCTATGTGATTGATCCAATATGTTGCCATTTTGCTTAGAAGGTTTGCACCAGTTATAATTTTCCCTCGTAGCTTAAGAATCAGTTACACTAGTGATTGATCATCTTGTTAAGTTTATCCATCAGTGGTCTACAATTTTTTGCATTGATTCTTTTTTGTGATATTGGCACTCTAAATTCCTCCATAGCTACAAGAGAAGCTTAATGGAGTGCTTATTAGCCCTGTAAAAAAAAGTCATCTGTAAACGCAAGATGTGTTATTTTGGTACCTTTGCATCTTTAGTGATATTGGAATCCAGTGTTATTCCTTGTTTTCCGCTCTAGGATGATTGAAAAGACCTCCATACGTAGTACAAATAGGTAAGGGGATAGAGGATCCCCTTTCCTTAACCTTTTTCTAGCTTTGATTAGCTTAGTTGGCTCCATATTTACCAGTATTGCTAAAGTGTATGTGGAGATGCATTCCTTTATCAATTTTATGAAATTGAGAGGGTATCTAGCTGCTTTGCAATGAAACTTCAGCTCACATAATCAAAAGCTTTGTGATATCGATTTTAATTGAGAAATTCTTCCTGTTTACATGTGTTGTAGCCTTTGAGAAGTTGCTGGCACAATAGGATTTTATTGCTGGTAGATCTTCCCTTTATGAATGCATTTTGTGCAGAATTAATGATATTCCCGAAGGTCTTCTTCAACCTATTGGCTAGTATCTTAGTAATGATATTGTAAAGGACATCACAATAAGTAATTGGTCTGAATTCCTCCAACTTGCTTGCATTGGTCTGCTCTGAAATAAGGCTTACATATGTTTTAATCCATTCTTTCAATATGTTCCCACTTTGAAAGAGTTTCCTCAGTACCTTTATTACTTCTTTCCCTAGTATTTCCTAATTTTGTTAATAAAACCTTCCAGTATACCCATCTGGCTTAGGGGAGTTATCTGGATGTATAGAGAATATTGCACTTCTGATTTCCTCATCACTTATATCTTTGATGATTTTAGTTCTATCTTGTTCTACTATTTACTTTATTCCCTTTAGAACTACTTTTGGGACTTTTTGTACATCTGTTTCTCTCCTATATTGCTCACTAAATTACTCGAATATGTGTTCTTTCATTTATTCTTAATCTTGTATTTTCTGACCTTTCTTATCTTTTAAGTACTTGATATTGTTTTTGTTCCTTCTAGCTTTTATAGAATTCATATAATACATGGTGCATCTATCTCCATCTTTTAACCATATAATCGTGGATCTTTGTTTTGGTTGATTGTGATTGTATTTTAGGGCTAAGTTGTAGTTTTTTTTGTCAATTATGCTTCCTCCTTCCTCATTATCTGGTCTTTAGGTTTCATCATGATCATCCTTTGGCATTCCTGTAGTTTCACCAATGCTTTATTCTTCTCATCATGCCCAATTGTTGTTCTCTCCCTATTGATTGCTTTCAATTTGTCCCTAACTACCTTTAGTTTCATTATCAACTGGTATTCTTTTATGCCTGCTAGCCTTAGTTGCATTCCTTCTCTTAAAGCCTCTTAGAACTTGGGATTCTCTGTTATATTATTGAATAATCTGAATGTAGATTTTCTTTTTTCCTCTAAATATTTTAGTTATATCACAACTGAACTATGATTTGAAGTGATAGGTTCCTTAAAATATGCTGAATTGTTAGGATATTGTTGCACCTAACTGTCATTCTCCAAACATGAGTTTCTTTAGGAGGTACCGATTGCTTGACTATTTATTACTCCATGTGAATACATTTCTAGCACTTTTTGAGCCTATCAGTCCAATGATTTGTGTTAGGTTTAGAATCTCCTTGCAATTATGTCAATTCCATCTTCTTCTTCCATAGGTCTCACTAGAGTATAATGTGTAGTTAAAGTTCTCTATAGCTGTCCAATGAGTTTTTGTGGAGTTGTTGATCCAGATTAATTCCTCCCATATAATCTATCTTTGAAACTCATAAGTAGTAGCATATATTGTAGTAATTGTTATAGACTTACTAGTTTCCCTTATCATCATCTCATAATAAACCATTTAATCAGTACTCCTCCAACTTGTTAGCTATAGTGATTGAGCCCAAGTTTATTATATAAATTGGCGACACTTTCATAGTTTTTAATTTACTTTTTGACTCTTAATTCTTGATTTTGTGTTTAAATTAGTACTTGAGTGTGTGCTTATATTTTATGCAATTTGATAGTAAAAATTGTTACAAATTGACATTAATTGTATTATAAATTTTTCTAAGGACAATTGATATTGCAAATTGCTATTTTTGATTGTAGGAGCCTCAAGGAGAAAGGAGTCAAAAGAGTCAACATGAGGACGTGAGCTTCAGGACGCCCACCGCGGTGCAACATGAAGGAAAAGCTCACTGCGGCGTAAATTAATTATGTCACTACGACAAAGGATCCAGAAAGCGTATGCCGCGACGTAACTTGCCTGTTCCCACAGCGAATTGTCAAAAACCCAGACTAAAATTGGAAAATTCTCTCACTATTTTAACCCAATCCACGACCCAACATTTAAAATGATGCCAAATTAGGTTGTAAGGATGACATTATTTTTAGCAGAGAGACATCTCGGCTGGCACTAACATGATCATTTTTTCCTCTCACCTTCGACCTTGAGCCATCAACTCTGACTACCTTCACTATCAACTTCACTGTCTGCCGCTATTACTACCATGGGTGTTGGACCCCGAACTTTGATTGGACGTCAGAACTATTAAATGAGGAATCAGTAGTGAATGTAGTAAGTTGTGTTACATGTTTTACAAGGATAGTTGGAGGTTAATGCATGAAATAAGTGTTTTAAGTATGCATGTAGTGTGGGTAACATCTTTATAATTGAAAAAGTGAGCTTGTTCAGTTACT
>JAOSBP010000007.1:17735676-17759389 GCA_027563825.1 Erythroxylum mucronatum | reverse complement strand
CCATTATAGGTTCTGATATATTTGTGCTGACAAGTCCTGTGACAGCCAAATTCTTTACAAGCCCACAATTTTCACCACAACAAGTCCTCATCCGGAACTACCTCTCGTTCTCTCTCGACTATCTCCCTCTTTTGCTCCAGAGAAAGGTCGAGCTCAAATGGAAACAACGGCTCGACATAATCCTCAAATGATGAACCGCCCGACCCGTCAGAGACGCAAACACCGTGGTAATCCCTCAAGAAGGAAAGAGACAAATCGCAAGCGAATTCTAAGAGCTCTTCGTTTAGGTGCCGCTCCTCCCACCGCTTGACTGCGTCAATCCTCTCCCCCCTGATGGAACTTCGCAACTCCATCAACCTGTTCTCAGCCCTCAGTTTGTCCCTCACGTTCTCCGGCACCTCAACCATTTCCGCCGATGTCTCCAGCGGCCCAACTACTGGCAAGGCACTTTCGGATGGAGAGAGAAAAAAAGGACGTGCCTAGTTAGTGATTGAAGTTTGGAATTGGGACGACAATGGAAGGTACACTCCGGTAATCGTGGACAAAGAGACGAAAAGACAAAGAATAGAAGCTGGAAAAACTACGCAGAGTAAAGAAAGATCGTCAATTCCAGAATTTATAGCATCAACTGAACGGGAATACCAATCAAAGTTGAACACGTGGAAAAATCTGAGCGGCGGTAAGTCAAGGTCATTAAAGACCCGAAGTGGCGTGACAGGCGAAGGGACACGCGTGACAGCACGTGACAGCTGCGCGGCTGTTAAAAGGACGCGTCGTTTCAAATTTTGAACGGCGCCCAGAAGATACGAACCGTCAGTATTAATTACACTTAGTGTTTTGTTTGAGCCTCGACGCTCAATCGATCGGCCCTACCATTACACTAGCCCGATCGATCCGCCATATCGCTACAGCCAATCTATCATCGCTCTCGATCGGCCCAACCACTATGCTCACCCGATCGACCTGTCCCATTGATATAGCCGAACGATCGGTTCCATGTTGACTCTCGATTGATCTGTCGTGTCATTATACGTGACCGGTCGATCCAGACGCGATAGTTAATCGATCGGGCTTAGCACGAGCTGCCATGAAGACATGCTATACGATCCTTATATACTCCTTCGACCCTTCTCTTGGATCAGACTCGAGGAATAGGGGGCTTATGGTTGGGTTGGACATGCTAGGCCCGGCCTAAGGCCCATGCATCGACGACCCATTCGCAGTTGGTAACCTCTCATGCATACGTAAACACCTACGAAAAGACCTAAACCTAATGGTTATTCCATATATAAGGTACTATTTGGCCATGATACAGGTACGACGTTACAATCCTATTTTTCTCTGTTTTTAGCTACCATAACCATCACAAAAAGACTAACTTGAGCGTCAGATGGGCCTGCCGGTTATCAACTCCCGGTGCGCCTTTATTGTTTTACAGGTGCTTCGGAGTGAGCATCGACCAGCTTCATGGATCCAAGCAGTAACGTCCATCCCTAGCAAAATCAGACTGAACCAGGTAGGAAAGGTAACTGCCTAAGGCTTACTATTATGAAGAATAAAATAGGACCCACTCTTAACCCTTGTAAATAGTAAAATGAGACAAAATAAAATAACTCACTTTTAACACTCATTAGGAGCGAAAATGAACAAATCATCTTAACTTTTTTTTTCATATTTTTTTCATTTGATTTTTTTGGAGTTATTCTCTAAATCTTAATGTTAAGAATTAATACAAGCTGTTAAATTCTTTAATTGTATCATAATGAGAGGCTTAAGGTAGTCTCTTTAATAATCAAAATATGTTTTTGAAAGTTTACATATTTATATATTGTCAATTTAATAGGATCTTTTTTTTTATACTTTACTCGGGACTTATAAAATGTTAAGAACAATCCTAATACTAAGATATAATACTCATGTCCTTATAAATATTTTTTTAATTCTTACCCTCATAAGTTATTTTACACATAAACAACTAATACTAAACAGTTAATTTTACTAAACATCTTTAAATAAACAACTGATGTTATCCACCGGTCAAATTAATTATATTAATCTGCTGTCAACTAATCGTTTATAAAATCAACAAAAAACAATCCGCTTATTATTAAACAAAGCCTTGGTCTCCTTACTTCTTGGAAAATATTGTTGTCTTTTCCTTGCTAGATTCATGGTTGTTTGGTAGCTCAAAGTATTTTTGTGTTCTAATCAGTTTGTTTGCAAGGTTTAAACTTAAGAATCCAAAGCAATTCACTTGCAATATTTTTCTTATAATTTTAAATAAGTATCCAACAAACTTCTCTTTATCGTAAAGTAAAGAAATTTGAGCCAAATGATATAAAATTCTGGCAAAGATAATAAGTATAGATATAGATCATATAATACCAAAAAAACAATATTTTAACTTTGTGAACACAGTTCCTCTTCCTTGGTAATTACATACGTGGAGCACAACACGACAGCCTCTTCTCTATTTTCCAAGCAGCTACCGCCATTTCTTCTCAGACAATGATATAAGCTGCTAAATTGAAAAAGGGAAAGATCAGAGAACCATTAACAATCATCAAACTAAAGAATGTATGAAGCAAGGATGGTCCCTCAACACGTAATGTTTGAGGCAATGAGCAGCAGATATACACTGTGTTATTACTTACTCTAACCAAGGCTAGTTCACTCTTACTTATTGCATGTCATTGGTTTCTCCTCTCTCAGATACAAATTTGATAAACTTTTTTTTAGGCCAAGTTTACTCCTGAACTTTGTCTCCCATACGTCATAATTTCTGTTTCTATTTATTTTCTGCAAGTGAATGATTAAGTTCTTAAAAGCTAAAGCAATCTACTGGACTCCATGAACTTCAGATACTAAAAGGCAAGAACATGTAGTGTGTTAGCATGACCAACGATCAGCATTGCATACCCTAAGCTAGGGCTGGGTTTGAGACTGGCATTCATGTTTCATTCCATATAATTATATCCACAATAAGCGTTAGCATAGACCCACATACGAAAGCTCATACATGTTAAGATCTAGGCACACATGCAAGTAATCATGTAAGGCCTCCACATCTGTGATTTCAAGTTCTAGGTCTACCAAGTTGAAAGCGTATTCTGTTTGCTGTTAGATTTCTATCTCTAGGATCTAGGAACTTCAAATTCTCGTCTGAAGTTCATCTTTATTCTTTCAAATTCAAGAGAACAACTAAGATAGACGGCAGTGAAAATTCGAGGCCTTTTTGAGGATAATAAAAATCTCCCATAAATAGTAAGTGAATGGGGTAAGAGTAACTGTCTCGAAATGTTGAAAATATAAAGATATTTGGGATATTTGACAGCCATCTTACAAGAAATAGTACGTGACCCTGAAGCATTGTCCCTATTTTAGAGTGCTGAACTGAAAACTACTCTTTAACTCTTCAATCTCATATTGGTCTAATTAGGCAAAAACAGTGCTTCTGCTCGGAAGTCAAGCTAGAAGTTGAATAGTTTTGGAGAAAACAATCACTAAAAAATATGAAATAAGCATGCAAAAAAAAAGGCAAAAATTGCAGTGACAGTACAAATACAATTATTAACCAACCTGACGAGCAACTTGTGCCACTCTACGACTGTCTCTGGGTGATTCAGTTAACAAGCTAGGTTTTTGTGACTCCAAAATATCACTTAGTTTCTCATCCATTTCTCTCGTGAAAGTGCTTAGGTCAAGAGAGGATCCACCTTCAGGGCTGCTTGGAGTCTCCTTCTTTCGTTTCCTCTGGAATGTGTACTTGAGAAACTTATTATCTATTCGTTGACTACTCAGTGCTTCACTTGCATCTGCTTTTTTCAGATCTGAGTTTACTAGCAAGACGCCATCTGCCTCTATGGCCGTTTTACTTCCTGGACATTCTGAAATCTCTTTGCATCCAACTTCATTTTCAGTCAAAGCAAGTTCACCCATCAACAAATTATTGTTGTTTACTCTCTCTTGGTTTGTGCAATCCCTAAGAAAATCTGAATTGCTTTTTTCTACTTCCAAAGGTCCTGACTGCACAATCAGTTCATTAGTATTTGAAGAGAAAACGTGCGGTAGAAGTGTTTCTGGATCTTTATGAGCATCTTCAGCAGATGTAACATTGTCACCACGATAAGTAAATTCCTTTAGAAATTGAGCTTTGCGCCTTTTACATCTTATTGCTCTTTTTCTTTTTCTGTGAAACGACGTAACAGCATGAACTTGGAAGCAGTCAACATCTGCTCGCACTGCCTGGCTTTCATCTGGGCATGTATAAACACCAAACATGTTATTGTTCATGCTAGCGAGTTTCTTGCATTTTTGCCCATTCTCTTCGGCATCTTCTTCGTATATTTGATTTCTTGGACCAACAGCTTCTCCAGAAAGAGACCCATTTCCACCTAACAGGTTCCTTTCCAATGCACGTATTCTTTGAGTGCATCCGTTCCTGTAGAGTTCAGGCTCTTTGCTCTTCATCACGATTGAAGCAAGGTCAGGGTTGAAAACATAGTTATTGTCTTTGTAAAAACTATCATCACTGCAGCACATTGTACCATCACATGTTCCATCCGGAGCATATGGTGTAGCAGGAAGAGAAAAGCATAATCTTTTATCTTCCATTTCAGTTTCAAGAGTATCAGAATCGGCTGGAGTTTGTTTACCCAAAGGCTGCTTCTGATGTTTTGTCGTCCTCTCCACTTCATCCTGTAACTGTCTCAACTCTGCTCTAAGGTCTTTTACTATATCTTCCGCTTCCCCAAGTTGTGCTTCTAGTTCTTCAATCTTTCTCTGTTGACTCAATGCTGTCATTTCTGCTTCATTAACCTAGATACATGATGTGCTGGTCAAGCCAAAGCTTATAAGAAGGGTAAGTAGCCTAATCAAAGCAGTAACTATAGCAAAGTGCACAGTAGATTGGAAGAACATAGGACTAGATTTCAACCTACCTAAGTGTGTTAGACACTCAACTCAGCTTAATAGGAGTTAATCTGTGCCTGTGGGTGCCATGGTTGATAGAAGTATGTAACACAAGTAATAACATAAAACAGCAAATGGATTAAAAAAAAAATGGCCATGGAAAAATCTCTTATTCTCCTTGAAGCAACAACCTTCCAAGTATATACTGGAATTCTTTTTGCTAGTGCAGAATAAATAACCGCTGACTGAAGTTTGATGTTTCAGCAATGACAACTACAGAACAGTATGGCAACTGCTTAAAAATATATTAGGTGACTGACTTTGTTGATGAGATTATGTCTAGATTTCAAAACAATGTTCAAAATCTATGAGAACTTACTTTCTTTGGCAAGCAAAGTTCAAAAGTTCAGCTCCTATTGCAATAAACAAACTTCATTATTCCATAATTGTACAAGTATGGTTTTGAACCTTAGACCAACCTTCACTCTAGCACATCTAATCCACTGCACAGGGCACAACCAACAAAAAGAAGAAGTAGGTCTAATCAATAGCTCAATTGTTTTCGAAATCACTGCTGTTTAACATTACAACCCAATCTTCCTAAACAGAAGTGAGTTCGGGTTGAAATGACTTTCCTTTAACCATGATCAATTAGTACAGCTCAGGAACTTAAATTACATGCCATCATGAGTACATTTAACTGTCACTAACTTATTCTGGATATCATAGCACGCTTTTCAGATTGCAGATCAAGCGAGTATTTTACTAACTGAGAAAACACTCTCAAATGCATATAAATCTTTCTCTGCTTAGAACTCATTATCAAGTTTTTAATTCAGACAGATGTAATATTACATCACTATGAATGTGAACTTGAAGACAGACAAAGAATCAATTTACGACCAGCAACATCTGTCCAACTACCAGATATCATGGTAAGTGGTTTTTAAGGAAGATGGTGAATAAAACTAATAGTAGTTCAAAAGCAATTTAAGGAAACATTTGCACCTAAACTCAGGCCAATGAGTCAGCTTCCACAATAGTAACAAAGACCATGAGACAAAGAATAGATTAATCCAATACAACCAGACTATTCTTTAAATTGAGATATCTTCGTTGGCCAGGACATACCTGCAGATATTTTTGTCCAATCAGAAAATAGTGAGCCAAGCAGAATAAGACCACTAAAATCAGTGCAAAAGAAAAGGGCCAGGGAGTTATAAATATGATTCAAGAAATTGAAGAGAAAGTTAACATATCAAGCTTTGATCGGCAATGGGAAAAATGCTACTCACTTCAACAGGAACTGAAAACCGAAACAAACAAGTGAAATCCTTTTAAGGATAAAAAGAATCACTTCACCAAAGAACGAGATGAAACAAAACACCCACAAGAAAAATCCTAGCACCAAACACGTTAACATAACAACAAAGCCACACTTTAAAACAAACTGAATCCGAAGCAAACAAAAAACCACTCCCATTATTCACACGCACACACATGGGGAGAGAGAGAGAGAGAGAGAGAGAGAGAGAGCAACAGGTCAATGAAGAGCCGTTATACCTTAGAATCTAACATCTGTTTAAGCCTAAGAAGCATATGAAGCGCATCGTCTTTTGCAGCGAAAAGCTCGCGCTGATACCGCTGCGCTTTCCGCTCGGACACCATTATTCTCGCCGCCGCCTCCTTCGCCGTGTTCAGGATAATATCGGCGTACGCCTTCTTCAACGCCGTCAATTTCTGTTCCCACCAAAACAAAGACACCAAATCAAACTAAGAGAATATACAGAACGACAGCCGATGGAAACAGAAACACAAAGAAAAATCGGGAATCAACACTCATTTAAGTAAGGACCACCGCAATTTCTACTTCGCCGTCGATAGGAGAGAGAAGCGGGAGTGGTTGCGGTGGCGATGAGATCAAAAAGTCAGGGCTAGGGAGGTAATTTTACCTCGGAATCGGCCATTGGGGCCGATAACGCAGAGAAGATGTTAGTTAGTTGCTGCTTAGGACCAACCACCGTTGTTAAGTAGACACTGCGAGGTTGTTTTCCCTTTTCTTTTCTTATTATGTATTTGTTTTTTCGTTTCTCTCCCTCTTCGCACCTGTCTGTCTGTTAGGAACTGAAAAACTCCCCCCTCAGGCTATTACAAGACTGCCCTCCGCAGTTCCTCTTAATTACAACGACCGCCACGTCAACGCGACAAACACCCGTTCGGTTGTTTTCACTCTCACTATGGTCGCGCGCCAAGAACAGATTCAGGGACCACAAGGCCCACTTTGGTGATGACGTGGATGCGTTTACGGGGATCGGAGGTCGGGGAAACCCTAGAATGTAGTGGCTCGACGAGCAGTGGCGCTTTGGGAAGGGAGGTCAGGTGGCAGTTTGTGCGATGGCGATTGCGGTGGACGACGGATAGAGGATGGTAGGGTAGCTGCTCTATTCAAGTGTCGGAGACTGAGTAGTACCCAAGTGTGGAAAACGAACCAATGGCATCGGTAAACTCCGTTTATATTTATAACGCTGTTATAATCCTGACCTACCTCTCCCAAGTCAAAATTCGGTTGACTTCAACTATCTATTATTCATCTTAGTGCATACATATAAATCGAATTTAAATAAACGTGAGTAAATTAAGGAAAAACATCGTTACCGCCAAAAATCACTCGGGTCAAGTTGATAACGACCGGGTCGGGCCCGACCTTTCTCCTCATATCCACAGAAGACACACGTGGCCTTCCTGGAGCCATTCTGCAGTACTCTTCTCCCACTCTCGTCCTTCAAAGTTCAAACCATTCTTCTCTGCAAACTTCCGATCTAAAATTTCCCCGGAAAATCCAGTTTCTATTGCAGCTCATGTTATCGAAATCACCAAAATGACCTTATCGCTGTCTCTCATCCCTCATCCCACATTTATCTCCACACCGGTACTCAAGTCCAAGCATGGTCGTCACTGCCTCTCATCGCCCAACTTCCTTGTTCACCGACGGCTCATCTCCGTTTCTCTAGAAGGGCGAACCTACCTTGGAGCGGGAAAAGCCCGGGCCAAGCCCAAAGAGCTCATCCTGGGCAACCCGACTCTGGTCGTCGAGAAAGGTAAGTACAGCTACGACGTGGAAACCCTAATCAACAAGCTGAGTAGCCTCCCTCCACGTGGAAGCATCGCGCGTTGCCTGGACATCTTCAAGAATAGGCTCTCGCTAAACGACTTCGCTTTGGTTTTCAAGGAGTTCGCTCAACGGGGTGATTGGCAGAGGTCTCTTAGGCTCTTCAAGTACATGCAGCGACAGATATGGTGCAAACCCAACGAACATATTTACACAATAATGATCAGTTTGTTAGGCCGCGAAGGCCTTCTCGAGAAGTGCTCCGAGATATTCGACGAAATGCCCACACATGGCGTGCCTCGAAGCGTCTTCTCTTACACTGCTCTCATCAACTCGTATGGTCGTCACGGTCACTACCAGGTTTCTCTGGAGCTTCTAGAGAGAATGAAGAAAGAGAAGGTGTTACCAAGTATATTGACTTATAATACCGTGATAAATTCATGTGCCAGAGGTGGTTTAGATTGGGAGGGTTTGTTGGGCTTATTCGCGGAAATGAGGCATGAAGGAATACAACCTGATATAGTAACTTATAACACACTGCTTAGTGCTTGTGCTGCGAGGGGATTAGGGGATGAGTCTGAGATGGTTTTTAGGACTATGAATGAAGGTGGGATATTGCCTGATATTAACACTTATAGTTCTCTTGTTGAGACTTTCGAGAAATTGAATAGGTTAGAGAAAGTCAGTGGGTTACTTAAGGAAATGGAATCGAGTGGAAATTTACCTGAGATTTCTTCGTACAATGTGTTATTAGAGGCATATGCGAGAATGGGGAATATAAAGGATGCAACGGGAGTGTTTAGACAGATGCAGGCAGCTGGGTGTGTGCCAAATGCGTCCACGTATAGTATGCTGTTGAATTTGTATGGGAGACATGGGAGGTATGATGATGTTCGGGAACTTTTTTTGGAGATGAAAGTCAGCAACACGGAGCCAGATGCTGCTACCTATAATATTCTTATCCAAGTATTTGGTGAAGGTGGGTACTTTAAGGAGGTGGTGACCTTATTCCATGATATGGTTGAGGAGAATGTCGAGCCAAATATGGGAACTTATGAGGGGTTGATCTTCTCTTGTGGGAAAGGAGGCCTGCATGAAGATGCTAGGAAGATTTTACTTCATATGAGTGAGAATGAGATAGTTCCTAGTTCAAAGGCATACACAGAAGTTATTGAAGCCTATGGACAGGCTGCATTGTATGAGGAGGCTCTTGTTATGTTGAATACCATGAATGAAATGGGAAGCATGCCTACAGTTGAGACTTATAATTCACTGATTTACATGTTTGCCAGAGGTGGGTTGTACCTGGAATTTGAAGCAATATTGACAATGATGAGCGAGTCTGGGATAACAAGAGACAGAGACTCCTTCAATGGTATGATTGAAGGTTATAGACAAGCGGGCAAGTTTGAAGAAGCTATTAAGGCTTATGTTGAAATGGAGAAGGCAAGATTGAGTCCTGATGAGCGTACCCTTGAAGCTGTTTTAAGTGTCTACTGTATTGCAGGTCTTGTTGAGGAGAGTGAGGAGCAGTTCCAGGAAATTAGAGCCTTGGGAATATTGCCAAGTGTCATGTGCTACTGTATGATGCTGGCTGTGTATGCAAAAAGTAACAGGTCTGTGCTGATCGGATTTTGTGTTGATCATTATGAACTTTTCTTTTTCACGATTATCCCTATGTTTACGTGATAAGCAGTTAAAGAGATCTATTAGCTAACATTGTCTGTCCTTTATGAGCTCTTTGTGATGCAAACTGATGAAGCAACTTGCTATTATTTAGTAGTCATTGTGTTTCACTCATCTGCTTCTGATATTCAATTTTCATTTAGTTAGGACTTAATTTAAGTGCATCAACTTCTTTACAATATGTTCTGCTCTACTGTTGCTTAATATATTTGTAAT
Source organism: Erythroxylum mucronatum (assembly GCA_027563825.1). Classification (NCBI taxonomy): domain Eukaryota; kingdom Viridiplantae; phylum Streptophyta; class Magnoliopsida; order Malpighiales; family Erythroxylaceae; genus Erythroxylum; species Erythroxylum mucronatum. The sequence continues at coordinate 17,749,467 of JAOSBP010000007.1, read as the reverse complement.
GTATACTTTCAAGAATATGATTCAAATCATTGGTGTTCTAAGTTGTATGACATCAAGTAGATCTTTAAAATTGTTTTCTAATAGCACAGTGATTGGGATTCTGCTCTATCTTTAGGTTTTCAGTTTTGCCTCACTTGGGGCTTTTTTGTCAAAATTTAGGTTTCCATGTTTGTTATGCCTGTCCTAACTGATATAGGACAAACCTATGGATAGAAATCTGCAGGAGAATTAGGGAAGAAAAACTAGAATTGCAGAGTAGGGAGAAGAGGAAGAAAAGAATAAGAGATAAGAGAGAAGAATTGAGAGGAAAGGTTTCAGTATTAATTACTCAATTGGTAAAATTGATTTAATTATGAAGCTTAGCCTTCTTTTTACAGGGCTAAAATTTCTAAAAACAACTGGGATATCACCAAAACAGAAACTTGTTTGATGCCATTTATTAGAGGCATGAATTTTCTGTACTATATATGTTTGTGACATGATGATGTGTGAAATAAAAGGAACCCGGTGAAAGTTATGTGATCATTATCACCTATATATGTGCATGTACTGGGATTTATGGTTTAGTGGTTTCTTACTTGGAGGTGCTTGTGCCTAGAAGCATCTATTTGATAAATTTTGGCCATTAGAGTGTTACTTAATGTTAGTGATACCAGGTAACTGAAATGCTGATTGAGAAAAAGAACGGTTCAATCATACATTGTTTCAGTCTTACTAATGTTACTTAATGTTAGTGATACCAGGTAACTGAAATACTGAATGAGAAAAGATGATTCAATCTTAGACGGTTTCAATCTTACTAATTGAAGATGCTTATCTCAATAGCTAAATCACCAGTGGCATGCACAAATTAAGTAATTCTTTCTATGACATTGGCCATTGGGTTTCCATCCAGTTTAAATTGAACATATCAGAGCAATGGTCTTTTGGTCATCAGTGATCTGGTAATGCTGCATTTTCATGTGAAAGCAGGACCTGATGTAGTTCCTAGGTACTTCTGAAAGCCAGGTAGTGCACTCGACATAAGATGACACTGTATTAGTTCAGTGTGGGAGAAACACAATTTCACGAAAAATAACATTCAGTTTACTTGGCATTGAGGTGGGTTGTTGATGCCAAAAGGATATTAAATGTTGATCCCTGCATAGCCCCAGGCTTGGGTCACTACACAGAGGCCATGGAAGCTGGGTCATGTGAGTGATGGTCTTGTGTTCCACATAAGCATGGAAAAGAATCATTGTCGCATGCGTAATTTTGTAAAAGCATAACTTTTGTTACTTGAGGGCAGATCTGTAGGTGTTCTAAGAATTCGAGATTAATTGTTTGCTTTATTCACTAAATTATTTGGCCCAGAAAATCAATTGAATAATAACCTCTGACATAATTACCCCATAATTGGTTGCAAGATTATTTGTTGTGACGGTTGTTGCCTTTTCAGAATCATTTTCTTTTGTCTCTGTGTCTAGTAAAGAGACTTACTGTGAACTACAAATATTATTAAACTTCTACCAAAAATCTATCAATTGAGAATACTTCTAAATTTCCTAATCGTCCTTTATTAGTTTTTTTCAAGAGACATAGTTACTATAAGTTTTTAAATATCCTGATTCTCCTCCCTTAGTCATTCTTAACTCTAATTATTAATACTATTAAACTTCTATTTTGTCTGTCATAGATATCATATCAATTAATTTAGGATAACTAGGAGATATTACTAAGAGCCATCTCAATAGCAATAAAGTTCCATGAATCTAAACGTCTTTATCTATGCTTTTTTTCCATCTCCTACGGCTTAATTGTTAGTCTATGCAATGCATGATAGTAAAACTAAGCATAAGCATGTTAGATATTTATTTGACTTCTACAAATATTTAGATTATTTTGTGCTTTGTTTCACTAAGGTGGGCGCTTTTTGGTGGCTGTTGCCTAAGGCTAACCCCCCGGAAACTACACTATATCTAATTTATGAATACAGGGTTATGGGAGAAGCATAATTTTCAAGTGTAAAATGCATGGTTAGAAGCCTAGATCATTATGAAGTTGGGTTATTTTAGTGCTTACCTAAGTGCTGGAATTATAGGCTTTCTCTCAGAATGCTTGATGATCAGGTGCTTCTTGAAGCTTTCATAAAACAGCTGTTTCAAACTGAAACAAATCAACCATATGTCGGCTTGTTGAAGTGGTGCATCGTTAATCTATGGTCTACTATCATTTAGTATTTTACTCGACAACGTAGTATTCATCCACAATTTGACTTTGTTTCAGGTTGAATGATGCCTACGAGATACTCAACGAGATGCTCACTAATAGGACATCAAATATTCATCAAGTGATTGGCCAAATGATCAAGGGAGATTTTGATGATGAATCAAACTGGCAAATGGTTGAGTATGTATTTGACAAACTTAACTCTGAAGGTTGTGGATTGGGGGTCAGGTTTTATAACACACTTCTGGAAGCTCTCTGGTGGCTGGGTCAAAAAGAACGAGCTGCAAGAATTCTCAATGAAGCATCAAAAAGGGGGCTTTTTCCTGAACTTTTTCGTAAAAGCAAACTCGTGTGGTCTGTGGACGTGCATAGGTAACAGAGAATTACTTTTTGAATTTTTTTTAGTTACAATGACTTCTTGAATGTTTGATGTTGGAGAATCTTGCAGGATGTGGGAAGGCGGTGCCTATACAGCACTGTCTGTTTGGCTCAACGATATGCATGAGATGTTCTTGAATGGCAAGGATCTTCCTCAACTGGCAACTGTTGTTGTAGTGTAAGTCCACTCATGCTTTATTTCACTGGAGAAATATATGTTGAAGGACTTGTGGGAGCTTTCCCTGTCATTTTGCTGTGTCTGTAGCCATTTCAGCTATTTGACTGCTTATATTGACTGATTTCTTTTATAATGTCTGGTTTCATATGATTGCTCAAACCAAGCTCCCCCCATCATTTTTCTTGTTGCTTAATGCAGGGCTAGCTTGGCTTTTGTTGTTGTTACTGTCAAGCATCTTTGTCAAATATCCCAAATTTGTTGCATTTCTCTTGTTCCATCTGTCTGCCTATCATATTGATGTTTAATTGTAACATAATCATGTATAAATTAAGCTGCATTAATCAAGCACAAGTTGCATTTTATTTCCTATTGTGTGAGTTTCTGTTGAATTGTGGCGCTAGTGTTCTTTTGGTTAGACTTTCTGAAAACTTGCCGAGAGTCTTATGTCTACAGCTGCTTCAGATATAATAATAAATCTTCCTTCCTGGTCAATTCTGTGTTCTCTTTTGTTTATGATTATCTATTTCAAAGGCTTGTCAGCTTGAGGGTTACTTTATAGATATTACTTTGTTGACTTATCTTTAGGTTACCTAAATAATGGAAATACGTGCTTACTCACATTATTTCCAAACCTTGTGGTTTCAAGTTCATAAAAATTTTTGAAGTTGGATGGAGCATGACATTTGTAGTTGACGTGTGCTATGCGACAATGGTTAATTTTACATGAAGTTCAAGTAAATCAAGGCCCCTCCCTTTCTGGAGATTTCAATTGCTCTTTGATAGGTTGTAACAGTAGCATTCAACTTGGATTTATTGTTTGATCTTAATTGATTGGTAAAAGGAGTTATTCTATGCTTGTCTAGCTATAGATGTAGAGCTCATAGTGAATAGCGAAAGCACTTGAACTCAAAGCTGAGATATGGCTTTTCACATATCGTATCATAGTGAATAGCAAAAGCACTTGGACTCAAACTGAGTTATGGCTTTTCACATATCGTATTCTAACTTTGTTGGCACTTTACACTGTAGTTGATTCTCTGACTAATGTTGCATATTTTGTTTCATTCCTAGGAGGGGGAAGCTGGAAAAAAGTTCAACCCAAGACATTCCCCTTGTGAAGGCTGTGTACTCGTTCCTTCGAGAAAATGTATCGCCGTTGTTTTCTTTCCCGGGGTGGAATAAAGGGCGTATTACCTGCCAAAGATCCCAGCTCAAGCGGATTTTGTCAGGATCAGAATCAGTTTCAGATGGGATAAAAAAGAATACAATTATTTCTTTAAGTAACTCCCAAATTTCTTAACTTGGAATGAGAACATCAATTGGTGATGCTAAGAGTACCCACCAAAATGACGCCAATTTTGAAGCAAGAACAGGAAATAGATCACAGCTGATCCCAAGCACGGTCTAAGTTGATACTAGAAATTGATTAATGAAATTCTTGAGCTTGTAAAGTCTTACACCTCCCTATTCTTAATAAGAGAGGTGTATGCTTGATATCTTTTGCTGTACCTTTGAATGTCTCTCCCAAATGGGACAATGGACGATGTGGTATTGGGAAAGGGGTATTAGCTCGCCTTGGTGCAAGAATAAACCAAAGGATGTGATACAGTGCCTGGTAAGTTATCATTTGCTGCTTCTGTTGTGGTTTGATTTGAAATTCCTTCAACACAGGCTCTTCAGAAAATGAGAATTTGTAGCTATAGATCCGTTTTTCTCCACTTGTACATGAATTTCTTCCCACCACAATGCTCTTGATTGCATGCTATATCTTGCCAACTTTCAAGTAGACTGACTAATGATCCTAGTTTTATCTTTACGCGTTAGATTATAAGCTTAAATGTGCATCATTTGATTAAGATTCTACTGACTTACAAACTTTCTTGAAGTGAAAGAGGCAAACAGAAACAGAGACGAGGGACTGCAATGGGCTGTTGCGGGTCAGTATAACTTCAACCTCATTAATTTGTCTTCTCGTTAGTGGATTACTGACTATTCATCACTTTTAACGTGAACCAAGTGATTTACGTTACATATACAAAAACCATCGGTGTTGTAGTATTTCAGTTAATTGAATTCTGGCAGAAGCATTATTTAACTTGACTTGGGAGGGGGATTCCACTGGTAGGTTCCCTCCACCCCAGACCCCAGAAGGAAAAGGAAAAACAAAGCAATCTTGACATCCACACGTTCCACAATATTTTCAACTGAAAGCTTTATAAAGCTGATCACAAGATAACCTTAATAAGAACTTTTATATGTTTGCATATGATATTCAATTTATTGTTTTAAAGTTTTTCAAAAGATAAGAATCCTTGTGAAGTCTCATCACAAAATTGTTCCCGAGATATTTAACTTAAGTATCTTTTTATATATGTATATTCATTTTTAGTTAAAATATTTTCAATGTAGATAAAAGGAAGTACATTCCAAAACACTGGTTGGATTAGAAAAGGACCAAAGGTAAGAGCTTTGTAGCTTGCACAGGCATGGGCCGGAGGAAGTCATGACCCACTCACTAGATAGCTATTTACTTTACAGTTTTTATATATTCTTTTTTTGTGCAATTTAATGTCTTTTCCTTTCATATTTCGTACGAAGACAAAAGTGTTCTGTCCGTAAGCCCTTGGACCTGTCATAACTATTGAGGCGTAGTAACTTTATTCTCCTTTTGCACCAAACCTAGTATTGCGTGACCAATGTAGAGCATAATCCATTTCCTTTGCCACCAGGAATTCCCTTTTGTGACGATGATTCAGGTTTGATTCATCCCACTACCAAAAAGAACTTTCAATACGAATGTTGGAAGTGATGAATTTGAACCCTCTAGATCCTAAGAGCAGAGCAGCTAACTAAAAGGCAAAAACAAAATTTCATAAATTAAGACGTAAAAGTATTGATGAATAACTGACGGAGACAAAAACAAGTTACCTGAAATTAAGATATAATGTTATTGTTGAATAATTTGTTGAGATTTGTTTATTTTGGCCTTAATTTAGTTATGGGTCAAAGATCTTCAAGATACGAGTAGGAGTGAAAGGTATGGTTATTCAACCCTTTTCATGTTTTGTTTTGTTAACGAAAGAAAGGTCAAGTTTGTGTACGGTTATTCAACCCTTTTCATGTTTCGTTTTGTTAATGCAAGAAAGGTCAAGTTTGTGTATGGTTATTCAACCCTTTTCATGTTTTGTTTTGTTAATGCAAGAAAGGTCAAGTTTGTTGACAAACTTCTTACATTTTGTTTTTCCAATTTGGCAGGAAGATATATAGACATCAATTGACTTATTCTGGTATTGACGTTGTAATCAAAAGGGCTTCATTTTATAAAACCCCAAAAAACATGACCTATCTAAATGATGATGGAAAAAAAAACATGAATTACCTAAATTGATTATTATTATTATTGACAAGTCCCAAGTGATAGGGTTGTAAAGTCAAAATAGGTGGGGGAGATAGGTTAATAACGAAACCTTATCTTTGCTCTATCCTTCCAAGACACCGCTTCCCCCACCATTGAAGGGACATCAATAAAATTATCTTCTCCTTTTTCTTAATGGAAGAATCTATAAAATTTCCTGTGATTGATTCCTTTTGAAAACAGTTATTGTTTATCATTTTTATTGTCTTATTAGCATGTATGATGAAATGCCAATGTTTATATTTTGCGTTCAAAACCATTTGTTCAAACAAGAAAAGTTCGTCAAGGTGGCATATGTCTTAAAATATTAGGTTTCCTAAGTGAAAAAGGTCTATCTTTGTCTTATGATAAAATTATATATTGGTTTAATTAATTGGTAAAGAAGCACGCGCAAGGTTCTTTATTTTAAAATGGTAGAGAGAAAGTCGTCAATTATATGTATCATTTTTTTTTTAATTCTAGAAAGATACTGTTTTTGTGACTCACAAATCACAATGACTTTTTGGTTATAAAAGAATAACCATATTAGAATTTTTAAAATAATTTTTTTAAAAAAGACATCAAGGGTTTTGTTAATGTAAAAAAAACATAGAAGTTGAGGGGCCGTTTGGTTCCACTTCTGTTTTTCTGTTGTCGTTTTTGGTTTTTGTTTTCTGTTTTTGGTTTCTGTTTTTTTCTTAAAAGAAACGAAAACCTGTTTGGTTGAGATTTGTAATAAAAAAACTAAAAACAAAAACCTGTTTGGTTGATATTTGTAATATAAAAACTGAAAATAAAAATATATTTGTTTTTATTATCATGTTTCTATTCTTTTGTAATTATACTATTATGTGCAATGATTATAATATAATACATTATATTATTAAATTAATTAATTATCATTATAGCTAAAATTAATATATACAAATTAATAATATTTGTATATATTATTAATTAGCCAAGAGGAAAGAAAACAACAGTTAAAGATGCAAGTCGGCGAAAAAAATCTGTTTTGGAAGAAACGAAAACCTGTTGTCAAATATTAGAGAAACATCTTTTTCTGGTTTTCTTAATATGGTTGTGGTTTTTTTATTTTTTAAAACATGGCAACACAACAATAAGAACCAAACAGGTTTTAACTTAAAGTTTTATTTTTAATAAAAACCACAACTAAAAACAGGAAAAAAAAAATGAAAACAAACACTCCCTGAGATTTTGATTGTTTTCGAATCTTTATTGATTGGATTAGACTGGACGGACAAAATCAGGCTGACTAACTTCGGCTATTTTAAATAATAAAAGGTCGATAGATCGGATAAGATACGAACTCCTCGAAATGCTTCCGGCGAATTCATGTGCATTTGTCTTGAGAAAATTTAATTCCCTATGCCCCAACCCATTTGAGCTCACCTAAGACTTGGATGAACCACAGAGATGGCTACCACATAGTAAGGGGCGGTTGTTTTGGCCACGAGAATGGTAATAAAAATTAGATTGAATATAGTAAAGAATGAGAATAGATGTTGTCATTATAATTATGATGGTTAGTTAAGAAGAAGGAATGATTACTATTATCATTAATAGCAGGTGTTTTTGTAAAAATATTGAAAAATAAAAATTTATTATATTTTAATTAATTATATTGTAATTTAATTAATTAATTATAATATTTTAATTAAATAAATGAATTAAATTTTAATTAATTATATTGTAATTAATTTTTAATTATATTTTAATTAATTATATTTTAATTAAGTATATTTTAATTAATTAATTAATTACATTATTTTAATTAATAAATAATTATATTTTAATTAGTTATAATTCAATTAATTAATTATAATGTAATTAATTAATTGTTCATAATCTTTTAATTAATCATATTGTGGTTAATTATATTTCAATTAATTAATTAATTACAATATTTTAATTAATAAATGAATTATATTTTAATTAATTATAATATTATATTATATTTTTAATTAATTAATTACAATATTTTAATTAATGAATGAATTATATTTTATTTATTTATTTATTTATTTAATTATATTATAATTAGTTATATTTTAATTAAGTAATTGTATTTAATTAATTAATATTTAATATATTTAAAAACTACTACTAAAAAATAAATTTTATTCCTCTACTAAAGAAGAGATACGAAAAAATTCCTCCAAAATAAGATATCAAACTTTTACTCCGACTCCGTTGATAATAATCAACAACTTTTTATTCCTTTCCTATTAATCTCATCAATACATCGTCATCGATACATCTCGGGACCTGTAGAACAAAACCCAAATGTACGAGCGAATCAAGACACCAAGCGGTTAGGATAATATATGAGATGAACGAACCATAACGTGCCACGTACACACATTCACATGGCTACAACGTCAATCCTTGTCCTCACCACGTCTTCCTCTATATATATGTATTCACAAATTGTACGGCTTGACGTTGCTCCACGCACCTTATTTTCCCCAAATAATTAATATTACATTTTTCTCAAGTACAGAGAATCCAAACGCATCACGTCTCTTCTCTCTCTCTCTAGCGCTCTGTGGTGTGGCCGTAGGAGTACGATATGGCCGGAGAGATCATGCTGTTCGGCGTGAGAGTGGTGGTTGATTCCATGAGGAAATGCGTAAGCTTGAACGATTTGTCTCAGTATCAACACCCTCACGACAACAATATTGTTTCTAATCATGCCACTACCAAGGAGACTGTCGACGTCAATAACAACGCCGGTTACGCCTCCGCCGATGACGACCTTCCTCCCTCCTCCGCTAGTAGTAGTCGCGGCGACCGCAAACGAGGTTCCTTCTCTAATCTTCTTTTTAATCTTGTATGCTTGTGTCGAAGTTTCCAGGGAGTGGTGTTTGTTGTGGCTAATTAAGATTATTATTTATGGAAAAAAAAAATAAAGGAGTGGCGTGGACGGAGGAGGAGCACAAGCTGTTTCTGATAGGACTGCAGAAAGTAGGGAGAGGAGATTGGAGAGGTATTTCTAGAAACTTCGTTAAGACTCGCACGCCTACTCAGGTTGCTAGCCATGCTCAGAAGTACTTCCTACGCCGTACTAATCTCAATCGCCGTCGTCGCCGATCTAGCCTTTTTGATATCACCACTGATACGGTAATTACATGCGGATTCAATTTAGATTTGCTCTGTATGTTCAAAGCTGATCATTTATTGATTTCTTTTTATTATCTTGTTGGGTGTGATTGTTTCTAGACGGTAAAGATTTTATCCTTGAGCTACTTCAACTTTTTTCCTAGTGAAACTTCCATTTTTCTGAGACAAAATGAGTCATAACTCATAATAGCTATATCTAATTTGAAGTCGAGATTTTTATGATTGTTTTCTTGATTTACTATAGAAGGAGCTTCTGATAGAACTTGTTTGATAAATTTGTTTAGCATGTTGGGGTTCCGAAAACTCAAATCATCAAGTTATAATACTTGAAAATTGTATTGGTTTCTTAATTATCAGGTCAGTGTAATCCCAATGGAAGAAGAGCAAGCTTCTCAAACTCAACATGGCAACAAGCAAAGTAGCAGCAGCCCAACATGTTCATTTCCTCCACCTCCACCACCGCCACCGCCAGAAACTAGCAATATTGGCAATTTTTCTATTGTGTTACCAGTCCCAATTGAGCATCCAATGCAAAACCTAGTGCTAGGACAAGGGAATCAAGACTTCAACTCATCAACAACAACAGCTAATCTTGTCCGTCCAACTCCTGCCCCCCCAGCTTCTCGCGCCTCACACACATCTGATCTTAATCTAAACTTGAAGTCTACAGCTGAGCCACCGCCGTTGTCACTGAGGCTGTCATTGCAGTCTGATCAGAGGGATTCATCTGCTAGGCATTCAGCTTTTCAGGCAATATCAAGCTTCAACAATGGGGATAGCATCATCACTGTTGCTTAAGCAAAGGTGCATATAGATTAGATGAACTGGGTTAGAGCAAAGATAAGTTAAAATGAGGTTATTTGAATGCGATCCTTTTGTATTAATGTACAGACAAGGGAAGGAATTGCCGATCATGTTGTTTGCTAATGTTTCTTTAGATTCTTGTACTTTTGTGTCTGATTTTGTTTGTGGTTTAATAGGACTGGCAATAAAAACCTTTGATCCTTGATGGTTTCTAATATTGCTTGATTTGGCCTGGCCATAAGCAGCACCGGACCCACCGGGGGTGTTGAATGCTTTTAGAAAGAAGAAAAAAGACTTGTTTTTTATTTTCCTTGTTTCTTCTTGTGTGCTGTGCGTGCGGAGTGGAGCATTATGTTGTGTGAATGTGGACTGAATTTAGGTCAGATCCCTATTAATGGTTGAGGTTTGGTCGCCTTTAATATCAAAGCATGGTCCACTCTTTATCTCCCAGGATTCTGCATACGTAAGTGTACAGAAGGGGGTAAATCCACCGTTATTGAATAGGGGAGGGAGTCTAATCCACTTAAATTGGCTATATGCTCTATAACTGAAAATCAAATTATAATATGAATCCCCAAAACATGCAAAATATCTACTTGTTTTCCATTTTTATAATCAAGTATTGATATGTATATGTTTTTGAAAATTATTTAATAAAAATTTTAAATTTTGTCCCAGTAATTTAATGTACTAAATTAGTATTTTAAACATATTAATTATTAATTAAATTATTTATAAAAATAAATAAAACATTGATACAGCCTCATCCTTAAGATTAAAAATGAAAATCAAAACCTTATATGTCAAAATAATTATATACATATTTATCTATAAATCAACATTTTAGAATAAAGAAAACTTGAGAAATCTATTGTTATTATAGAAAAATATTATATCATTAAAACTCCAAAGACAATTGAGGCTTTCTCCTAACCATCGTAATCAATTAAAGAAGATAAGCGAAAATATAATCTTTGATACCATAAAAGTTCTTCCTCATCATAAATCCTAAATATTTTAGCACAAAAGCAAACTAGAAGCCAAACTAAAATCCAAGTTAGAATAAAGGCTAGTATAAAACTAGGCCAATATAAATTAATAAATACTTATAATGGTTTATGTCATGTAAAAGATAAAACTTAAGTTTCTTAAAAGATAGATTTTTATGATATTATACTCATCAAGGAACAATAACACTATAATTTACAAATACATCTTTCTAATAAATATTGGATAGAGTAACAAAAATATTTCTAGGTTGTTTAAACTATATTATGACTTTTTATCCTAACCTAAATAAGTTATGCAAACCTTTACATATAAACTTTAAAAAAATAATTCAATTATATTTTTAGGATTAGCTCATTGAAAACACATAATTCAATTAACCCTTATTGCTTAATAATTTTATACATGATCCAAAAATTAATTAAACGATATTTTTAAGAAAGGAAAGACCATTGAAACAAGATAACACAACATTAATAAGTGCATTTAATTTAGTTAAACGCTTTCCTAAAAGTAATAATTTTTGACACAACAAATTAAAACTCCTAATTGCTACAAATGATTAAAAGAGTTGAATTTTTATGTATTCAAACTTTAATCTAGCAAATAATCATTTCAATCAATAAACAAATCGTACGCATTATAACTCAATAAAAAATAATTATAAAAGAAAATCATAAAAAAGCAATCAAATATATGAGTAAAGAACCAATTACTTCTCAATCTTTAAAGTTCTAAAAAGAGGCTTCCACTTCTATCAACAAAGAATACAATACTTAGCTACCAATGGCTATTTCTACGACCAGAAGTAAAAGAAAAACTACTCTAATATCTACTAAAGAAAGGAGAAAGCAAAAAGAATTTGAAGAACTGAAAAATTTAGATGGAAGATGGAATATTTTTCTCCTTCACATCTTGACTTTATTAATAACCATTTAAACCCATGTAAAAATCTTGTGATGATTCTTTGGATCCCCTATATCATAACTTCATTGATTTTCATGGCCAAGAGAAACTAATTTTAACCCATTTTTCTCTTGCATATGAGATCAAGCCATATTATTTTCCATATTACACTTTGATTCCAGTAATTTGATCCTAATATGTAAAATAAAAAATTTTGTTATCACATATCTCCATGATTCACCCTTAATTATTGTTTAAATTTTTCCTTCATTTAAAATTTTGAATTTAGGTTAAGGCCCAATACTTTTTTTTTTCAGTCAATTAGCATCCTCAAACCTTATTATGAAAAAAAAAACAAAAAATACTAAGTTTTGAACATATTAAGATAAGAATTTTGAATGTTAAAAATAAGGCAAACTTATGACACATTAACCCGCTGGAGTTAGCTTCCATTAAAAAAAACTAATGGAAGTTTTGACGTGGCAAAGTTAGTCAATATGGACCAACCAAAACCAAGTTATATGGACCAACTCAACCTAAGTTTTTTTCCCGAGCTGGCCCTAAAAGTTGACCCAGCCGTAAATAGGTATCTTTATTTGGGAACATCCCCTTAGCTTTTTCAATATCCTTCAAAAGGGAAAAGAAGTGAACAAATGATGGACTGTACAACATAAAACTCTTGACTTCTCAAGGATTATGTTTCAGAATGCAAAATACAGTCTTACAAAAATACCCCAATTTACTATAAAAACTTCTACTTCTTCCCCTGTTTATTGTTTGCAAGTGTAATTTTTCTACACTTTCGAGTCATGATAAACTCTCCAAATTTATGCCTAACCTTTCCTTCCTTAATCTTGCAGCGATCAAAAGTGTTGCCATTATAAATCCTTACGGTGGTGTTAATGAATTTAGGAAAATTTATGGATCTCTTAGACCATATTTTCTTGTTATTGATAGATTTTTTTGTTATACTTCGTTTTCATTAATTAAAACCATCTACAAAAGGAATTCTCGACTCAAATTGGTGTTCCTTAAATTTGGACACTTTAGATTCATCAATCCAACAAAATCCACCTGCTGTTGGTATAGAGATTGAATTTCAAAACCAAAAAAAGAATTTCATATTGGATCATTAAATTCAAGAATATTGAAATTGAGCAGTTTTTACAATTCTCAATTTCATGTATGCATCAGATTTTCTATGAGTTAAAATTTTTGAGCAAGAAATGCAATTTGATTCACATGCATTCAAATTGCATTTAAGAATGAGAAAAAAAGATATAAAGATTAAACGTAAAGATTGAGTTGAAATAGCGACTTTGATAAAGTTAAAGGGGTTAAAGGGGCTACAAAGAGCCCTTAGGGTATGTTTGGATGTGGGTGGAGGGATGGAAGGGAATGGAATAGAATGGCCCAAATGATTCAGGCCATTGTTTGGGAGTCTATTTTGAAATAGGATGGAATGACAATTAATGGCTTTGGAAGCCATCATTTGCCATCCAAAATCCAATATTTTGTGACCCCCCAAATTGAGGGGTCAAGGATGGAATGACATGGCTTGCCTTTGAACTTCTAATTTAATGACAAAAGTACCCTAAAAAATTAATGAAATTACAAACCCAGTCCAGCAAATACCTACACGGCTACATGTTATTACGTCCATTGTGTTTCACCTTCAACTGGCTTCTTCCATTGACGAACGTTTTTCTCCACAGCTGCTAGGGTCATCTGTCTTTGTTTCATCAGGTAAGCATCGACTATTCTTCTGTGTTCA
>JAOSBP010000007.1:17694658-17730266 GCA_027563825.1 Erythroxylum mucronatum | reverse complement strand
TTTTTAGTATCACTTCCAAACAATGGTCAAAGGAGTCCCTCTTTTATTTTATTTAAACTTCCAAACAATGGAGTGACCCATTTCATTCCATTCCATTCCACTCCATTCCATTAATTGTCATTCCATTCCATTCCATCCTAAACTCCCAAACATACCCTTAAACTCTTGAGAATCACATATTAAATTGCATCTTGTTCTTTTTCCCTCGGTGGTGATTTGGTTGTTTCGATGGACTAGAAGTAGAAAATACTCAAAATCTTTCGACTGGTTGAGCGAAACTAGTTGGGGTTGAGTTGATTTTTAGGGTCGATTCTGATAAAAAAAAGGTCGGGTAAAATACTTGGGTTGGATTGGTTTATATCCTCTAGTATCAGTTGACTTTCTTTAGTTTTTTTTAATAAAGTCAACTTTAGGACTTTTTCGGGATAGGTTCAAATTACATGGACTTTTTTTTGAAAATTTTAATCGGTAACCAGTTTTTCCAAATCCCTTAAGTAAGGGGGGGTGTCTATCTTAACCTTTCTTTTTGATCAGCTTTATATAATTTTCATCACTCCTATTCCTATATATGTAGGTCTCACCATCTTCAATTTTCTCAATCTTTGAAGGCTTTAAACATTATACCTTTTTTTTATAATGGAATCACTTCCTTTTTATAACATGTATTCCGAGGACTAAAAAATAGACTTGACCGATCGATTTGACCGAAATAAATACGAACCAACCTGATTTCCTATCCGATTTGTATTTATAACCTCCTATGAGAGAAAACCGGCCGATTAAGTAATAAACCAATGTCTGTTTTCTTAAAAAACCGGTTGGTTTGCTTGAACAATGCAAAACCAAAATTTTAAAAAATAATAACACAAGAAAAGAGAAATAAATGTTATTATTTATTTATTTTTCTCGAGAATCTACTCATGTATTAGTTAGGCAGTTCATATGCTTCCTCTTTCCTGAGACAAGATATACTTCTTTCTTTGATTCTTTATTAACTTTAAAAGTCTTTTCATAAATTTGACTTTTCAATGAATTTTTTTTTTCAAGTCTCTCACACAATCTAACTAATAAATTATATTTTTCAAAATTTACATTCTTTGTTTATCTCTTTATATTTTAATTAAAATTTTGTTTTAAATTATTATTGTTAAAAAGGAATTACCATTTTTATCCTTTAAAAATATTAAATTTGTCTAATCTCACTAATAAATTATATTTTTCAAAATTTAATTCCTTATTTATCTCTTTATCTTTATACTTTAATTAAAAATTTTAAATTATTATTTTTAAAAACTAATTATTATTTTTATCATGATTTTTTAATAAATTGAATTGTTAATTAGTATATATAAGTAATTTTGTTTAAGATAATTTAAGAATGTGATAAATATAATATTTAAACTATAAAGAAGTATGTTTAAAGGACATTAAAAATAAGTTAGAACAATGTTAGAGTCCTTTTCATTGACTTTCTTTAAGTGTATTTCAACTTTTATAAGTCTTTAAATAAATGATAATATAAAAATACAATTTTTATTTTAAATTTTATGTTAGATTCAATCTTAATTTAAACTATTAGATTTATTATTAGTTTATTATATATTAATAGACATTTTTAGTGCATTTTTATTTTAATAAAGTATTTTATTTCATACTATAATTTTACTTATTCTTATAATTTTTAATTGTTATTTATTATATACTATTTCATACTACAGAGGTTTAATACCGCTTGATCTTTTAAATCTTAAATCTTTTCTTTGACCAGTTCGATATTAGGCCTGATTTTTAAAACATGGATTTATTCATTCTTATCTCATAGGTGAAGAGTGATACAACTAGCTCTTCTAGTAGAAAATTAATTAAAATTTTGGCTTCTTGTACAGCCATCACCGTTGCCTCCCAAACCTTTAGTAAATACTTAAGTAATTTTTGCATTAATCCTGGATTAGTATAAGTCTTACTAAAATTTTTAAGAGAATTAATGATATAAATGAAGTGAGTATATATATTAGAAATCAAAACATTTTTGTACAAATAATCTCATTTCATTCTCTTTTACTTAGTAGTGCCCTTATGTGAGATTTCGAGCATGTGCCATATCTGATGGGTAGCTTTACACATAGATACCATATTAAAATTCATTCCACTAAATAAAATATGCACCACTTTGCTATTTATCATAATAAATCTCTTATTATTTGGTACGTTAATCTTTACTTTACCTGTAACTTTATTTCTCCTTGGACTTTTTTTTTTTTCGGGTCTCCCAGGAGGTGTCCACTGGGCCAAAGCCGGTGACTAATCCCCCTTCGCGGATACATCCCTTACAGGGGCTGCCGCTGGCCCAAGAGTTTGCTGCATTCCCAAAGGCAGGGATTGAATCCGGAACTTTTTGGTTAAGCGACGAAGGTATGCGTCACCTACGCCAATCCACTAGGTTATTTCTCGTTGGACTATAAGTACCGTTCTCTATAATTCTGGAACGATCAATCTCTTTTGATAAAAGAAAGTATTTCATCCTAATTTTCAATAAATATAATTGTCATATCTAAAAAAGGGATTTACTTTACATTGACTAAAAAGTGATTTAAATTGTACCATGGTGATCTTTTCGTAAAATTTGCTAGAAATATTTGTAATGAATGAGATCCACTTTAGCGATGAATTATATGATAATCATAACAAAATTACAATAATAATTAAAAAGAGATAAAAATTGATTTATAGTTGTTCAACCAAATAACTTTTAGCCTACATCGATCCACTCCTCAAGTTTTACTTGCGAATTCACCATCTTCTCACTTCAATGGGCCGGTGAAGAGCAACTTTCCTTGCAGCATCTTCTTTATCACAGGTGAAGAGAAGCTGTTACAATCATCCTTATTCAAAGTCAAGAAGAACTCTTATAACAGGGATTGGGTAGTAACAAAATTTTCACCTAAATATCAAGTAATAATTTAATTTTTTAAAAGGACTAAACTTAAGAAAAAAAACTATCAAAATTCCCCTCTCTCACTAAAAGAATCACTCTTTTAACATATTTATCAATAACTATTTTTTAGAATTTTAAATTATACTAGTTTTTTGCTTTTTTTCATTATACTTCTAGGCAAATACTTTTAACGCAACATTATGTAAAATAATCATAACACAATTGAACTAGAAAAAGAACAAAAGTATATGTATGGAACTAGAAGAAGCAGATAGGCGCAATAGAGCAATAATAACTTGACCATTTATCAGAAAGATATATCAATGGTATTCTGTATCTTTGACAAAGAAAAAAAAAACAAAGAACCAAATTTAATATCCTTTATTAAAAATAAAAAACAAAGAGTAAACTTTTATGATAAAAGTTATCATACTCAAATTTCATTTTTGATTTTTCAAGCAATTCTAAAACACTGAAAACTAACAGTGATTCACTTTTTACCAAAGAGAATAGAGATTAACGGTAGTATTCACATTATGAAAATATTGAAATCAAATTTCATGAATAATTTACAAATTAAATTTATACATACAAAATCAGATGAACCTATAAATCAGAAGATACTAATTATGACTTAATAAATGAAGGTGAGATAAATTGCAATTGAAGAAGGAAATAAGGGATATGACTATCACGTATGATATATGTGAAATGAAAGAGAGAAAATTACCCTAATAAAATTCAACTAGAATTAAAATTATACCTAGAATTGCAACTGACAAATATTATATATAATCTAATTGACAAATTTCAATTTATCTAGATAAATTGCAATTAAAATAGGAAATGAACAAAAGATAAATTATACCCAAAATTTAATCTGAGTTTTAATTTGAAAATAGAAAATTCAACCCACATTGAAAAAGCTACTATATTCATAATCAAAATTCAAAATTTTACCCGGTCTTCAAAGAGCAATTGAAAAAATCTAAATTTTAAAGCAATAAAATAAAATAAAATGAGACTTAAGTGAAAAAATCTAAATTTTTTTAACAAATTGAGATTGATGTTTGCTTCCTAAATAAATTCTTTTAAATCTTTTAAAAAGAACAACTCTTTCCAGACCTGTTTCACTTAAGTGAAAAACTTCTACATTGTAACATAACTTGTAATTAGTAGGCCCTAATAAGCATGGGCTCTGGATGAGGCCCTTCCTGCCCTTTCTTAGGACCAACCTTGCATGTGATAATCCTTTGAAGAAACAAAATTTACACATTCAAATCTAAAAATTAAGGTTACGTTCTCATTTTTTAAGAAAATAAAAAATGTGAAGGCCATAATCTCCAAGAACTAATATTATCATAATTTTTTAGATAGGTGTTAAAGTTACTTAAAATAAACGTTATATATAACATAATATATTAAATGGTTATTTTGTAAATTTATAAATTTTAAGAACTATCTTGCAATTTAAAAAATTACCTAAAATGGTACATGATGTTGATTGGTACCAATATTTTACCATACCAAAACTAAATCCAGTATCAGGTCTGCACACGATATTTGCAAAATTACTTAAAACAATCTAAGATAGTTACTAGAAATAAAAGTAGCCATTACAACGATTAATATATTAAAATTATTAAGATAAAGTTATAAGAAGGATTACAAAGATTTGCTTAAATTTTGATATGTTTGGTTACTTTTTGTTCCTAGTTTGAAAATATCATTTTAAGATGTGTTGCAATACAAAATTGATTCTACAATCCTAATCCTTCTAAACCAATACAAAACTTTATTTTTCTCAAAGCTAACATTTTAAACCTTAGGATTTATCAAAGTCACAAGAATTGAAGAAACCCAATTTAATAAAAACAAAATACCATTTTGTCAAAGTCGATGAAACCACTTCAGCCTATTATACTTCTAGAATTATAAAAATAATTTATCAATAGAATGAGGACAAGAACTATAGAGATCTCAAAAGAAAGTTTAAACCATATTTTCCACAAGCTTGGTTAGATTTGTTCTTTTAAAAAACACAATAATTTGATATTCGTAGCTATTTTTCTTTACCACCAAATCAAAATACAATTTACTATTATTATTCATCAATTAGTAAAAATGGTATGGATCAATTTTACAAATGTTTCTTTCATAAATATATCAAGGCTACTCAATCTCATAAACCAAAATACCAAACCAAAGAATATGAGGATCTATTCCTTTTGTCTTTACTATATGTTTTAAAACATTTTATGCTACGGGTAATAATGTGGAGGTATGACTACAAGCATTGACGGAGCCACATGGTGCCCAGTGGTGCACTGAGCCTCCTAAAATTTAAAAAAATTAAATATTTTTTATTTTTAATGGATATATATACACATAAGGATGGAGTTATTTGGAGTTCAGTGGTGTACTGGGCTCTTCAAGATTTAAAAAAATTAAACATTTAGACCCTCTAATCTTAAATTCTTGACTCCCTCATTGACTACAAGTAAGATCAACAATTGAATATTCCTATTTTAATAAGAAGATTTAAGGTTAAATGGTAGGACAAATTTAAACAAGAGCATAAACTTTCTTCTTCGACTTTAAGTAAACAAGAAACAAACCTATCATATTCTTAAAATAAAAATCAAAACCTAATAATTTGTTTATTGGAGAAAAGGCAGAATAAGAATATTATATCAAATAAGATGAATGCTTTAAAATAATCTCGATGAAAAGTGACCCAAGGACTTGAATTAAAAAACTAAGACATGTGAATAGAATATGTATATAGTGACATAATAAATGAATGATATAACATGTACCAACCAAAGGCTACAACAAACAAAAGGCTAGCCTATAAGAACATCCAGAAGCCCTATACAATTATTACTGATTCTGACTATATAATAAAATTATAAAAGTAGACATTTAAATGTTTATGAAAAGGAATATATTAAGAAGTAGGCAGGCAATCCTTATTCCAAGATTTCCTCCTCTCTCTCTCTCTCTTTCTCTCTCTCTCGCTCTCAGGGTCTTAGCATCCCTCTTCCCTTTCTTATAAAGTATTTCTTATTTTATTTCCTTTCTACAAAACTCTATAACTGTTTTTCCCTCGCTATAAAAGCTTTACGTATATTTTGATATTTTCTTTCTATTACAAAGCTCTGTAACCAATGTTATAAATACTACACTGGATTTAGTATTGAATTTTTTTCTAATATGGTACAATACTCATACCGATCAATACAAAATATAATTCTGAATAATTTTTTAAAATTATAAAATAGTCTCTTAATATATTATGCTATGTAATTTTTAAGTTTACTTTAACCTTATCTCAAAAAATCATAATAATATAAAATTGATATAATAACTATCTCTTTATTCCTATTAATATTACTTTTCATATTTTTATATAAATAATACAACAGCAACAACAATGACAATATTTCAAAAAGAATTTTGCTAAGATGTGGAGTTTAGGGATTTCTAAAAGCATGCAATTTTACCCTTAATTAGTAGAGAAATTGCTTCTAATAAATCCATAAAAAAAGTGTTTTTGAAAACGGTTAAAAGAAAACGATAGACAAATATATAAACAAATAACTATATAAATGAAAATAAAATTTAAATTTAAATCAAAAAGAAAATAAAAAGATAAAAGAAAGTAAATAAATAAATAGAAAAACAAACAAACAAATAAATAATAAGCAATTGTAAAAAAAACTAAAAGGTGCAAGTGTTATAAACAAAATTATTATTGTAATTAAAAAACACAAGAAATAAAAAAATTCAAAAGGCCTATGAAAAGATGACTTCTCTATGTAGGGTCTTCTATCCATATCTTAGTTTACTAAAGTTTTTTTATTATGGGTCAAGTCCTCGATAAGCTCTAGTAGGCTATATTACTTTCGATCACCACCTTTAATTCTTCTTGGGTATTCCTCTTCTTCTCTTACATGCCCTAAGTATAATCTTCTCACATATTTTCACTAGAGCGTCAAAATTTCTCCTCTTAACATGTCCAAACCACTTAAGTCATCCCTTAATTTACTATCAATGTTAACCACCCCAACTAGTCTCTTACCACTATAGTCACGATCTTATATCCTTTTATATGGTTACATATCCAACAGAGCATCCTCTTCTCCACCATCATTAACTTTTGACTATATAACTGTCTTATAGGTCAATATTTTGTTCTAAATAACATAACATACCTAGTTGCTAAATGATAGAATTTACCTTTTAGCTTGATTGGTATCTTCTTATCATATAAAAATCCTGAGGTGCTCCTCCATTTAAGTCACCATGATTTGATACGATGAACTATGTTGTCATCTATCTCGCCACTACTTTGGATGATTGATCAAAGGTTCTTAAAACACTCTTTTTGTGATATAATTTTTGTACCAATCTTGATCTCCATATTGGCCCTGTGACCTAAAAAGTTACACTCTAAATACTCAGTCTTAACCTTGCTCAATTTAAAGCCCTTTGTCTCTAGCATATCCCTCCAAAGTTCTAGCTTGACATTAACACCCTTTTTTGTTTCATCAACTGAAACAATTTCATCAGTAAATAACATAAACTAAAAACACATCCCCGTAGAAATTCTTAGTAAGCTTATCCATAACTACTGCAACCAAGAAGAGGTTCAATAAGGATCCTTAGGGTAGCTCGATATCGATAAAAAATATTTTATATCTCCTCATGTGGTCTTTACTTTGCTCTTATCACCTTCATACATATCCCTAATGACCTTTATATAGGGAACATAAACTCCCTTAGCTTATGAACACCTCTACTAACTTCCCTTGGTACCATGTCATAAACCTTCTCTAAATTAATGAAAACCATGTGTAGGTCCCTTTGTTTGTCCTCATAATATTCCATTAATCGTCTAAGCAAAAGTATGGCATCTGCTATGGAGCTTCCTAGCATGCAACCAAATTGGTTCTCTAAGATAAGTGTACCCTTTCTCACTCTTTCCTTAATCAGTCTCTCCTATAACTTTATAGTGTGACTACTTTGGATGTACCCTTTGCTCTTGTAAAGAGTGATTGGTGTGCTAAGTCTCCACGGATCCAGTATCTCGGTAGACTTGAGGATTACATTAAAAAGCTTGGCTAATTAAATAAGACCCTCTTCTTCTAGACTCATCCACACATCTATGGGTAACTTATCATGTCCTAATGTCCTTACATTTTTCATCTTCCTCAAATTTTTTCTAATTTTCTCTCATGTGATATTTTTGGCTACAAGGGAAGCTATGGTTTTTCTCAGGAGTGCTAAGATCACCTAAGAAATTGTTGTTATCTCCACATTTGTTAAAAAGCCTATAGAAGGAGCTTTGCCATCTTATCTTGATGTCATTTTCATCTACAAGCACTAGTCTTGCTTCATCCTTTATATAACAGACTTGATCCAAGTTTCTTACTTTTTGCTCCTTAGCTCTCGCCAACTTAAAATGAAAATTAATATAAGAAAAACAATAATCACAATTAATATAAGAAAAGGATCTTTTAATTTTCATACATATATAAAACTAAGAATAATATAAAGTAGTTAAAATAAAATAATAAATTACATCAAAACATCATATAATAAGAATAATATATGCTATAAGTATAATAACAAGAATTCATACCAAGGAACATATCAAAGTAGAAGTGAAACTTGAAACAAAAATATTTACAGTTAAAAGTTGTGCATTTATATATATAGAATTTAAAATATACATCAATTACACTTAAAATTAAAAGATAAGATAAAAATAAAAACTTGAAACTTTATTCAATTATATATTTTCTTAAATTGCATTGACCATAATTTGTATTTCGTATAAAATCGTCATCATTGAGGAGAGTTTTATCATCATTATCATTCAAACTCATGGCACCAAATGACATATCAATACTTTCCTATCTAAGATTATCTTCTAATAGTTACTCTCATCTATAAAACTTAGTTCCTCATAAATCCAATCTACTAAAAGATCGATACGATCAAGGCCCATTAGATCTGTAAACCTACTTGTTTTATTAAGAGTCATGGTAAACAAATAAAAATAAATTATGAGAAAATATATTCAATTTAATAATGATAATAACATACCTTTCTCGAAGTTTCAAGTTGTATCGAACAAATATCAAATCATTAAATCTTTTGTGTTTTAATTTATTTCTTTTTTTGAATGGATGAATTCAAATGTACTGTAATTTCTTTTACAACCAATTGCACTCATTTGATTAAGAATTTAAATTGTAAACCTTTACAATTTTAGAACACCACTTCTAAATTGATCTCAATGATCAACTGTAAGGAAATAAAAATAATCTCATAAATAAAATAAAATGATGATTAATTTTAAAAAGATAACAAAATTGAAGAAATAAGTGTCTAGATTAATTTTGTTTCTTTGACGTATTACAGTGGGCATATTGAAATCACCACACACATGTTTATATACCTCTATTTATGAGCTAAGAATATATTGCATCATCTCATGTGAAATAATTATTGTGATAACTAATAGCATTCCTTAATTAACTTCAACTTTCTTTGTGAAACCTAATATAAAATAGAATCTCAGATTTAGAAAAGCCCCAGTAGCAAACAATGGAGAGTAAAGTTGTCTTTCTCTTCTTTCATTAATGATTACAAGATAAGGTCTGTACAAAGAAGGCCTAGTTTTTAGATTGGCCTTGATTGATTCCTTTGCCCTTGTTATAACATCATAAATGTAATCTATTATTGCCTTATCAATACTATTAGCTAGAAAAAATATTCTTACTAAAGGCTTACAAATTCGGATGAGAAATTGACATTGTGACCAAAATTCATGATCTTTAATCATAATCCTGGAAACTTCTATTCCAGCACTAGACCTGACATGCTGAGATGCAATCCATTAATCACTTATAAACATTTGTCATAGCTCCTTTTTTATTTGAACAAAACACTAAAGTGATAAGAAATTAATTGAAAATATTGCAATAGTAGGACGATATAAATTTCTACAATTAGTGAAATCCTTTCTTATTAAATTCAAAACCTATGTGCAACGTCAAATGAACTTGGTCATTTTTCTTACATTCTGTATAGTATCATCAATAATAGGAAAGTACATAACATCTTCTATATTTTTCAGTATAAGGTCATTGTAATATGTAATACAAAGAATCCAATATAAAGAATTATACCTACTTTACAACCTTTTCCTAGTTGCTTTATAAGCAACATCATTGTCAGTGATGAATTGTATAATATTTTCATACCCAACTTCATTCATAACTTCATCAAATATCTATAATAGGGTATCAATATTCCTTACATTGACAGATGCATCAATGGACTTCCAAAATATCTTCCCTTTAGTAGAATAAACCAAAAATTTGGTAATGGGCTTCTATCTTCCATTTTTCCAACCACCACATATGATTGAATACCTATAAGTTGCTTAAGTCATTCTTCTTTACTCAAATAATTTTCTATTTCACCAACACAATTGCATATAAAATTACATCTATAGTCATCAATTAAAGGAGTTTTATATCTAGACCTTAAGAGGTAATAATATCCACCACAGGTTGGTAATAATAAGAATTAACAGCATCAAATGATATATATGTATCTTACTACCATTTAACTATTATCATTTTCACATTATGAGTTGCTCTTTAAATTGTAATACAATACAAATAGAAAGTTAAGCTCTGTGAGTTTTTTAGAGAATAAAAGTTAGAAACATATTTTTTTTCTTCTCTTCCTTGCATCATTTTCTATAATCCTTTCTTATTGGAAAGAAGTACCACCTTTAATATTATCGGTAACATCTTGAACACTGCAAGAACTTCCAATATCAATTTTATAATTTGGTCTTTCTCTTCTTTCTTTCTCATTCTTATACTCTTTAAGCAAAGTTTTTATTTGTCATTTCACATCATGACTAACTTTCTTACAAGGTTTCACATTACCTTTGATCCTAACTAAATATTTCTTTAACTTGGTGATTCCCCTACCTTTCAAATATTTTACAATACAAATAAATAATATGGTTCTTCATATTAGGAGTACTTGAACTTCTCCCCATTTATCTATGAAAATAAATAAAGAAAATTTGCAAAATTAAAATTATAATTTCATATCAAAATAAAGTTTTCTTCCAATTCAGTTTCATTATCAATCACGATATGCCCAATGCAAGTATATTTAGTAGGTACAGATTTGAAATGTTCATTAAGTTGGAATTGAATTTGTAATTAAAGACTACCGAGTACAACCATTCACATAGGCAATTTCATTAATCACTTCTTCTATTGTGTCTATGCTGAAATCAAAGTTTTCCATAATCATGGCGCTTACCTATAGCTAATTAACGATCATGCTATTATATACATAAGATTACACACTTTACCATGTATCAATCCTTTGAGTCTATTAGAGTTCATAAGAATTGTCAACCAAGACTATCACATCAAACTCTTTGATAATTTTTAGCAAGAAGAATATTGGGTTTAATTCATGAACTTTAAGCAGAATTATGTCATACTAATCAAAATCCAACCAACTTTAGCATTAATCTGCTTAAACTTGACCAATAAGTAGGTCCAGTGAGGAAATTCTTAAGAATTTATGTCCATCTACTAAGTAAAATGATACTTAGAAAAATGTTCGAAAGCAAGCAAAAATACCAAGATGAAGAATGGAAGAGCAAATGAAGTGAGTTGCAAAATTAAGAAAAGTTGGTTCATGCTAAAATTTTGTTAAAGCTATTTAATTACATTTATGTCAGATAATCTAATTAACTTCAATATTAAACTCATAAATTGCATGTTTATAAACTTTCTTGAGTATTTGAATCAGTAGTCAGTATACAACTAAGTTCCAACTCAAACAACTATGTAACAGAACAATTCAAAGAAGTAAAGACTAAAAAAATTCAAAGTAACAACCTAAGAGTTGGTAGGTTGTGGAGAGAGTTGGCAGTGGTAGTGTCGATGAGAGTGAGCTAAAGGAGTTGGCAATGGAGGTATTGCATAAAGAAGAGTCGACGTTGTCATAAGGATGAGTTATTTTTTTTGATTTAATCCTTAAAGTTATTAAATTTGATATTCTCACCGGGTAAATATTGATATTTTATTTACTGGCCGATATCGATCAGTACTGATCAAAGTAGTCAGTACCAACCAATCTACATTCTGAAACTAAAACATTCAATTAGAGTTCTTATCGAAAGAATGCATAGATGGTTCTTTCTTACGGTTACAAAGGAAAAAAGCATACAACCTAATAAGCACTATGTAGAGGTTTGACTAGTATTGCATGATCATTTAGCTAATTGCATGATCAATAGTCTATAGAATTTTAATATGATTTTGCCTCGTCTACCTTCATTTTGGTCCTACATAGAATGGGTAGTTTCTCGGGGACGGGATCCTCTGTTCAATATTATGGTGTCTTATTCTGCCCCATGAATTTTAGCCATTTATTTATGCGGATCCTGCGTTTATTTATACGGGACCCACACGGGACCTGCATAAATAAATGACTGAGATTTATGGAACAGAATAATACACCATAATAGTGGACAGAAGATCCAAACTCAGTTTCTTGGGTCTTGCTCCTCAAACTGAAACACTTGGAAAGGGAATAAAATGAAGGAATGTATACTGAGGTACTCTACTCTAGATTTTAATTTCTTCATGTTACCCCTACGGAGGCAGATCAAAAGAGACCTCCGACTGTAGTATTTGTGAATGATGTTTGATGGTTTTTTCGATTGACTCTTACGACGCTCTATCTCTTTTTATGTTGCGTTGGAATACAAACAGGTGTTTTGAGGCTTTGATTAGTAATTATTCGACCTTTGACAAAACCCAGTCTGAAATGAATATTCTTTTAAGTTTTAACATGAGGTTGCATACTATATCAATAAAATATAAACAGAGTTTGTGAGATAATGATTCTCGTCATGTTACAAGAATCTTAACAAGAGATGACAATGGATGTGTTGGGCGCAGCGGGTGTATTTTATGAAAAGGAAAAATAAAAGGAGCAAAATGGACACAGAATATTTAACGTGATTCACCCTTAACTTTGGGCTACATCCACAGACAAAACTCAGAATATTTTTTCCACTATTACAAATAGTAGGTATACAGAGATAAAACCAAAATAGTGGCTCACAAGGTGTTTCCTAACCTAAAAATACTAATCTCACTATTTTGTCATTCACCAACCCTTTAGGAATAAATTCCCAACTTCAGAGCAAAACAACTCTGGTTTCTCTCTATCTGTTTTTGTTGTTGTTGTTGTAGCAAGGAGTGCCTTATATAGGCACTCCGCCGGCTGAGGCTGCTGCCTTTGCAACTGTATTTCTCCATTCAACAAAAGCATGCAGCATTTGATTTAACAATTGCAACTGCAAGCGGCTTCCAGTTCTTTCCACAAAGGCTGCATATTATCTGTTCAAAATACTGCAACCGCCATATTGGAATGCTGGAGTCCCTCCATGTGAGAAGGACCCATCTCCAACAGGGTGGGCTCACGAGCTTGTTTCATTAATTTTTAAAAAAATTAAAAGTATAAAACGTCTTTTTTTCTAATTAGATCCGGTCTTGAATTATTCAAGGGTTAACTTTTCTAAACAAAACGATCGGTCTAGACTTGGGTCTAGCCCATGATCGGTCCATTCAAAACACATGAATCTAAACCTATCAAGAACACATTGATATCATATTTCTCAAAAAAAAAGAACACATTGATAACATGCAAAATCACACGATGATCCAACGAATTTAACCACAAAGTCTATATGTAAACTTTTCTTGACCATTAGTAAGCCTTTCTGTTCTTGCAAAAAATGTGGTTCATAATTTTTAGTTCTTTTGTTTACTTTTCTGCTACAGAGATTATAATTTGTAACAGATTGGCTCTGTCATCATCAAATTATAATATTTCGTATTTATCTTATGCTTTATATTTTTGCATACTGATAACTTCTAACAATTTAACTTTGTTATATTTCTTTTACTAACAATCTCTAACATCTAACATTTTTATATACTTTTTATTAATAGTTGGTAAAATAACACTTTTTTTATTATTGTTATTTTTATTTTATGCTTTAATTATTGTTTTATTTATATTATTTTAATCTTTTATTAAAATCAAAATTTGTTATGCTTTCAAGACATTTATTAAAATATAAATAAATAGATTAAATATAGAATATATTAGGTTAGGAGAACAATAACTACAACTAAGAAATTAATAATATAATATGTAGGGTTATTAAAAAATAATTTAAATTATACACAGACAATTAGAAAATGTTTCAATGCCCGAACTCTTCAAAATTGTTTTTTTGTTGCTTTTTTCATTGATATTATAATTTTGCTTTCCAAACATAATAATTACTAATTAAAAATGTCTTTATGTTTAAGATATTTAACTTTCTTTTTTTTATTATTTACAAATCTTACTCAGTATTTTTTATTATTTCAGACATTAATCCTAATCGTGTAAGGTTCCCACAATTTCACATCAACCCGTCAGACTTGTCATTGAACCAAACCCATAAACCATGTAAGCACAAAAAAGTTAATAAATGACAATGCCTAGCATCTTTTGTTTTTGGGTAAACCAAAAAGCAAAAAGCTGAACTTTCCGCACAAAGATGTCACTTTCGAACAGCTTACAGTGGCATATGTATACTTTAGCTACGAGATTGGAAAGTAAAACCGCAACAAATTACCTCACTATATTAAGAAAAGAATCCAAATACAACTGTAGGCCCTCACCATTCGACACTAGAACTACACCTTTATGCCAAAAAATTTGCCCGACAAATGGAGCCATTGTGGTTTAAAACCACCCTTGCATTTCACCTCTCATCAAAGGAGATGGATATACCAACTCTTTTCTCCCAACCAAATCTGAAGGGGCAATGGTTCTCCTCAAAAAATTGGAGAATCATAATCATGGATAATACAAAACGATGAATGAAAGCCACCTCTTAATACAAATGCAACCAACTCATCCGACGACTGATCAACAAAGCCTTGAAAGGATGCCTTCTGTGCTACTCTGCTATGATACAACAGCCAATTTGAGGTCGTGTGGTCGTAAAGCTTCTTGAACAATTTCCTGAACTGTTCGGTTACGTCGACAAACATCAGAAAATTCATCAATCGGAGTCATTAGGGCATTGATATCGACACCGGATGCTGCCTCAGATAATGCTTGAATAAATCTTGTGCGCTCCACTTCTGTGACAGCTGTTGACGGGATTAATGAGACACTCTCCCTAGCCCACTCCAATGCATGTGCTCCAAATGCTCGAGTTAATGCTAGTAAGGCATACGTCACCTGAACCAGAGAAAGCAGTCCAAGTTAAAATTGTTTCAAACTTTTCACCCCCACAATTTTAATTTATAGGAAGAATTGCGGGCATCTTAATCTATTCAGATTAAGAGGTGGAGTACCGATTCTACTCGAGAACTTGGTAATGCTCCTGTTAACGAGGCAACTAAAATTCTGGCAATGGTGGAACCCCAGGGAACAATAACACTATTCCTGACCGATAAGTATTGCTCCCCAATACTAGACTTGGCCAGATCAAAGACATCGGTCAAGAAGGACAATATGGAATTAGAAGCTTCTCTGCACAAAGTAAAAGTCAAAGTAAACCACTTTGTCATATGACATTTGGAGAACATGAGTTTACGCCATGTATAAGGTATGTTATTCATGCTCAAATGTGGTTTTAATCTCACACAAAACAATAAGGTATAAATATATGACAAGTAAAGAGTTGACTGAAATGATAACATATATATTGATGTCCATACTGTCAACAATACAATAAAATTGGTAATTTACAAGAAATCTGAGTATTTATCCAGTCTCCATTGCATTACCTATGTTTGCTATAAAAATTGAGTTTGAATTGCCATTTTACATATAAAACATGACCCCAAATGTCACTTTAAGTGGGAAGGATTGTCCAAACCTTATTAAGGCTTATTATGCTTTTACTTTTGGGCAACGAGAGATATTAGAACGCTTTAACACACGCTTCATGCTCAAGAATAAACATCTAGGAGTTAAAGTTTGTAAAAAGGGACATTTAAAGGTGGCCTAGCATCTACGGCTGACTGTGCCTAACTCTATCTGAAAGCACCTAAAGGCGGGGAATTCCCTGAACCTTACGACATATGTTATGCTCTTACTCCTAAGTGATGTGGGACACTAATAAACTTCAACAAGACAAAATAAGGCTGATCATACATGGCTCATGTCCTTGTTATCTAACAACTCCATACCCTAACATACCCACCTTACCCACAACCGAATTGATTATCTTCATGCATAAGGATACTAGATTACCTAATATAAAAGGTTTCGGAAGATAAAACTATTCAATGATTCAATAAGTCCTAAAGCTTATCATATTTTTAGAAATAAGTATTAAAATTTTATATCTATATGATTAGTACTGAAACTTGTTTAAAGGAATCAAATGAGTATAAATTTAACCGTCATACAATATCAAATTGACAAATTTTCTAAACATAAGCTAGCTTATTTAGTTCATACAAGTTCTGGTACTGATTTGTAAAATTCAACAAGTTTGACGTGAACTCTAGGCATACATCATGGAGAAGGCTTAGACTGCACGTAGATTCCTATTTCTCAAGAACATGAAAGGAATGAGTATATGATTAATTGGAAAATTGACAAATCCTATATTGCCAAAATATATAAAGTCCAAGTCAGAAGCTGTTAGGAATAAAGGTCACACAGAGAAGGAGAATGGATAGTTTACACACGGAAAAAGAAAAAGAAAGAAAAAGCAGTAGAGCAGTAGAGTTATAGTTAAATAGTGACAGTAGTAGTTAGATATCAATAAACCTTATCAGGTAGTTAGCGATAGATAGATCAAGAGTTAGATACATATTAGAAGTAGAAGAATAAAGAGTTATAAAAAGTAGAGTTTACGAGGGAAGAAGGGAGAGAGCAGTTAGACTATTATTCTCGGAAATATTCCTGAGATTGTAAGGGATTGTCCCTTGTCAAGAAGGTTTTCCTTCTTGTTTTCTGAATAACATCGAGCGATTATTCTTCATTTACTTTGTTCCAATCTCATCAGCCTTTTAAGTTAATCGGTACCTAACAGAAGCTTAATTGTGTTTGATTAGAATAACATTCCGACAATCAATCTATTTTTGAACATGTGAAGCAAAGTACTTAGAACATATTGTGAAGAAAAAAGACACGCAATAGACAATTACCTGTGTTGTACAGTGATACCAATAACGGAACAATCAATTAATGGTGGAAAGACAACAGATGGAATAAACAGTTGAGGGCAGTAACGAAGGCATCTTGATGCCAACAGAAAACAGTCATCTGCTATGTCTGGTCTTGCCGTAAAATCCTGCCAAATAGATGGAAATACAACCATTAACCACAGTATGTCATGGACATATGAAAATAAGAAAAGAGAGAATGCACAACTTGTTAAAAATGAAAACCTCAATACTAGTGAGAAGACATGTTGTGTGCTTGAAGAGGACTTCTATCAAACTTTTCAGGTAGGTTGCACAAGTAGGATCCATACCGAATATCTGCAACCAAAGACAATGGTAGGACAACTTTGAAACTTTGCAACAGAGTGTAGAGAGAGAGAACAAATTTGCCTAGGATAGAAGAAAAAAGTCATACCTTTATCACCTCACTAGAGAGATAAAGGAAGCATGGTTGGTGATGCTGTTGATATAGAGCTTGAATCTCTTCTAGCATTTCTCCAATAGTGATCCCCATGAACCTTCCAGAGGTTCTCACCTAAATAAATCGCTATCCATTTCATATTTATCTCTTCACATCACAAGTAAAGAAGTAATATCTCTTCATCACTAAGTAAAAAAAAAAGTTATTGAGGAAATTCTAGAGCCATTTAAAATTCAGAGACTGAATTAACTGGAAAGTTCAAAAGAAAATTTATATGCAAAGATTATTCAAGGTGTAAAAAATAGCCTTTGAAATTTATCCAAGTATTTCCCAGATGAATTTTTCCACGACATGCCTTCTTTAACTGTTGAAAACCACGTCATTCTACTTGGAAATTTTCAGGCTACGGGATGAGTAGTCAGAGCCACAGCCTGAAGCCCAAAATTTTTTTGAAAAAAAGCCTTAGCCTGGTCAACTCGGACCAGACCTGTTGATTCCGAGCTGGGCTGGGCAATATTTACCATTCCTACCTAAGCCTAGTTAAGCCTAATCATCTCTTATTACACTTTCTGCAGTTAAACGCACTCATCAGCATCAATGTTCATTGACTCACTGCATATTTACAAGCTCGGCAAAGAGACTCCATTGTTCGCATGTCCCAAGCACGACTACAGCAAAAAAAGAGGGATCAGAAAAGAGAGGGAGACCCATTTAAGACAATACAGGAACTATGTTTTTTGTCAGGGTCGGTCCAGACTCACAGATCAAATATTGCCTTGAATATTGGCCAAAGCCTTTGAATAGCATCAGCCACAGCTTCAGGGTAATTTACATACCTGAAATTGGTTTTGTAACACCTTGAAAATTACAAATAGAAAAGTTAACAATATAAAACATAATTTTGAAAAGGATAACAACCAAACCTAAAGATGTATGCAAGTCGATCAATGTGAACTGTTAATTCACGAGCAAGTTTCTTCTGCAATATTTCCAGACCTTGGTTGATTGTTTCCTGCTTGTGCTCATTGTAAAAGAACCATGATCAAGAATTTTCAACTATAGACTAAAGATACCTATTGATAAGGAATCAAACCTGTAGGGGAGAAACAACAGGCAAGCATAATTTTTCCAAAGCCTGCTTAGCCAGTTCAGGAGGAAGTTCTGTAATGACCATGCTGCAATAAAATAACACAACACATCCAAGTGAAAATAATTCACAGAATTCTCAAAATCACTTACACAAAAATCTTGATAATTATCAAGCATCAAAAAGTACCTTAAGGCTTCTACCACATGCAAAGAGTCCTCAGCAGAGATTTTAAAACTATCTTCGCCAATCATAGCCTTATGGTATATGGAGAAAAGATCATCAAAATATCCACTAAGCTTACTCCGACAATCTATGGTCAGCATAAGAATATCAATTAATAAAAGGAAAGAAATATGGAAAGAAGGTTGTCTCAATAATCATATAGAAGCCATATATCATAGTCCTAAACTAAGTTAGCAATCCAATAGGCTAAAACACAAACATATTTCTTTGCCCTCAAGATACTTAAATTTATATCATTCCCTTTTCACCATTTCATACCAGTAATTCATAGTCATGGACCAAACATGAGATGCAAACCAATCATTGGCATCAACCTAGCATATTTGAACTGATCTTGCATTAATGAATACCTTTAATGACAAAGCATCATGAAACAACACTGATGGCATCATCAGGAAAAGAAAGTTATACAGACTGCTATCCCATTTCAGCCTTGAGACGAATATTCATGACCTTTTGACAGTCCTGCCATGCCTACAAATCAGCATCTATTTCACTAACAATAAGGTGCCTTAACAGCTTTTTGGAACAATTTTCATCCATGACAATCTAAAAAACATGCTAAATATGGAATATAATATGAATATGGCATCTGAGTTGTGAAGATTTATTGCATCACTAGACCACTAAATGTTGGTGGAAACAATGAATTTCATCCGTCCAAACTCTGATGTAATCAGAACAGTAGTTTGAGGAAATGATTACACATCAGAAAAGAATACTGACCATCACAAATGTGTCTGAATGCCACAGCTGCTGCTGCTGCACAATCTTCTGATGTACCCATGCCTTGCATAAGAATTTTCATGACAGAGGACAATAAAGGCAATCCATCTGAGGCAGCTTTAAGCCATTTTGAATATGCTCCAATAGTCAAGCACACTGAAAACATTTGCAACAAAACATCAAGTTAAAGACTCACATTCACGGACACATTGCTTGGTGAACTCACATTCACGGACACATTGCTTGGTGAAGTAGAAGGTGTTTAGAGCTAAATCTTAATCATATTTGAGCTGATCCGATTTCCCTCCCCCAAATAATAACACCAATAAACCCATTTCTGAAAAAGTCAAACAGAAAAAGCAAGAAAATAATAGTAAACCACTATAAAAGGCATAATACCTGTCTGCAGCAATTGGGGCTGATGGGTGAGTTCCAAAACCAAGGACATGATCTGTGGGGGGAAAAAAATTCAGCAGCCACTTCAAACCATCTAAACCAACAAAATCTTAGGGTTCCCATGAAGTTAATAAAAATGAGATTCACTACAAAAAGAAAAACCCCAGAACAAAAGACTGCAGTTGTTTGCCATAATGGTGCATGAGTAACAATTAGGCCAAAAACTAGATTTAACAGATTTATGCAACTCAAAAATACATAACTCCTATGATCAAAACAGCTGCTAATTACTGTCCATTCTATTAATTGACTTTAAAGTCACAGGATAAAAACTGAAAGCAACGCCAAAGAACTTGACAGATTGCATAATTGAAATGAAAAAATCTGTGGCATGAGGCTTATAAGGACGTTTGACATCTCAGGAAAATTCATAATGTCATGATTGAAGTAACAATGGCAAGGCCACATCAGCAAGCCAGTAAAACCCTCTACATCTAAGCTAGTAGGACTTCTAGTCATGTTTTGTGTCCACATGTGGGAACATATCTAGATTTCTGACCTACCATTGCTGGCTTGTAACTTTAATATACCATAATATATCCTCTTGTACATGTATCATTTATGAATCAATCCAGAAATTCACTGAAACCAGGAATTACAGAATTACAAAAAGCCCAAGCTCTGATGCTACACAAAGGGGACAGAGGGATGGATAAGGCCCTGTTTACATCCAGTAGACTTTCAATGCTTGAGATGTCTATGATTCTGACCAACTGAATTGATCAACCAGAATGAGAAGTTGTCAGAAATAAGCTTTTCAATCAAAACAAGGATCTGCCTATCAAAATGATCTGCTGGGTTTGTTTATTCAAAGGGGCTTTAGAAGAAGTGGGTGAGGTAGATGATCTAGAATGAGATTAGCTTATATGTTAACATGATCTAGGTTTGTCTCTTTGTTATTTCTCATAGTGTTTAGGTGTTATTTTCCTTAATGGTCATTCATAGTTCATTTTATGTACTTTTCAGTTTCCTTCATAGGAGCTAAATTAATACGACATTATTTTTTAGTTTTTTTTAGTTTTGGTCCATGAGCTCAACAAAATGATCCTGAAAGTTTTGGGAAAACTAGACAACCTGTATGTTAGCTTTCAAGGTGGTAGAAACCTTAAAATAGATAACCAAGTCAGCCAGTAACCTGCATTTGATAGGGATAATTCTAACATGATTGAAGCTAAAAAAGGATAAGGGAACTGGCTACTACCAGAAGTTCTGAGTCAATATGGAGAGCAAAGATAATAGTCTGCATGTTAGACGACAATGGAAGATAATGATTAATGTCGACATCAACTTTTGTCAAGCCAGAATGGTTTTAATAACTTATTTATGAATTCCAACCCTAAATTCTATATTCCGACAAAACTAAACAATCCAAGCATCCAAGATTTACATTTTATATGCATTTTATCAAATAGTTGGCATATACTCAGACTATCCTACATTAATGGAGCTAATAACTGGTGGAACATCCATTTCCAGACCTTTGTACTAGCTAAAGGGAATCAGATCAAATCATTCCCACAAAGCGAGAAAAGAAACTTGATCCTAAAAGAAAGCATGCTTTGCCCAACTTTATTGCATGCTTTGCCCCACTTCATTCAAATAAACCTATTGCAAAGACGCAGGTGAAGCAGGTATTCGTTTCATTGTGTACACTAGCATTTTGTATAAATATTTCTCTTCTACATCCCCCAGACATCCTTTATCTCATTTATCTGTTCTAGATGCTCATGCCTTGTATGTTACAGTTCTTCACAACTGGCATTTCTCTGATGTCTATCCCTTTTTCTCTCCACATCTATCTTTTTTTTTCCCCACAAATCTTGCACTTTCATTGATGCGAAGTGCCCAAGCAATGCAGTTCTACGTAACAACTTACAAGTCAAAACAAGTGCCGAACATGTATTTACAAAAGACTTTACCTTGGGCATCACTTCAGCTTCAGCAACTGAAACGTAACTTGATATAGCCCTGATGCAAAATAGAGCAGCTTCTGCTGGACGCCATTCATTGCATCCATTTCCCCAAAACGCTTGTGCCTTGAACAATGTGACATGATTTGGCATCATTAGAAAGAGGAAGGCAATCATTAAAGGATCTGGAC
This sequence comes from Erythroxylum mucronatum, assembly GCA_027563825.1. Taxonomy (NCBI): domain Eukaryota; kingdom Viridiplantae; phylum Streptophyta; class Magnoliopsida; order Malpighiales; family Erythroxylaceae; genus Erythroxylum; species Erythroxylum mucronatum. Next base: position 17,707,979 of record JAOSBP010000007.1, on the reverse strand, counting down.
CAATTAATGTGATTCAGAAGTCAAAGAACTTTCACAAAATTTGTGATCTAAAACAGCCCGTTGCTCAAGTAAAATAAGCTGCCACTTATAAGAGATGAGACAGCTGCAAAAGAACTTCCCAACAAGCACTAAAGTTACACGCAACACCAGAACCATAAAATCCCAGTATTAATTCTCCAAAATATGCAATGACTTTAAGCATGTCACTGAGAGCTCTGTGATCTATTTACCTAACGAGGAACCCTCTTAATAAAGTAACTTGTGAAACCTTTGGTTAATTAAGCACATTAATTTCTTAAAGGTTTACACATAAATCCTCAACATTGCCAAAGGCCAACTAGCAATATCATCTATGTTGTCAACAGGATAGTATTGATTTTACACCAAATAGTAGCTCTATCATTTAAGAGTTACGCTGATTCTTTTCTGTAAGGGAGAGAAAACTGATACTGCTTCCAAATACATAATACACACCTCAGCAAGCTTCGTGTAAAGAATCCTAAGAGTTGCATCACCACCAAGAACTGATGCTGCATCAATTAATACATCGGCAACAGCTGGCAATATCACTGGTCCTGTTAGTTGCTGTAAAATGCTAGAAGACTAATCTTCAAAAGTGTATGTATGTAAGCTCATTCATATGTAAGTCAAAATATACATGATAAGAAGAACAATCTTCAAAAGTGACCACATACATGCCTACAAAAGGTATAATCAATTCATAACTACAATTGGAGGGTACCTTTTTGATGCTGTTACAAATAAAAGACTATAAAATGTTATCAGAAATGAATAAAAGATGTAATTAGATGATTTCTATCCTTTTGGCTGCTACAATCTGAAGGGAACAAGTATCTAACAATAACTGAACAAATGGCAACGTAGAATCAACAATTAGTTGAGCTTAATGAAGGACAACCAAAAAGTACAAATTTCCAAACAGTTCATCATTACCATATCTAGTGTGTTTAAATTCCTTGAGGTCTTCAATAGAGAGATTTTGATGATCTTGGGGATATTGGACTCGAAAACTAACCTGAAGCAACATTCAGAACTTGTTAAGTTTTTTTTATGAAACACTTAACGGCAAAGATAATTAACTGTTCGCTGAAACTAACGCATACAATATCTTCTATAGTCACAGACACGCCCGAAGAGAAAGATAAAGTATTTCGATCATTTCTTGCAGTAGGAAAATTTCTATTATACTAAAATGAACCCAACATTAAATAGGCTCAATAGCAGTAAGATTAAGATATTAGCTACTGCATGACTTTGAGAGAAAGTGAAACACTATGAACAGTATATCCAGTATACAATACATAAGATAATCACCTCTACATGAGTCCACCTAATCTCACTTCAGAAATTCAAGTGTCATCAGACTTAAAATTAGGGCTCTGAAAAACTTTTCAATTTTATGAACATATTGATCAGATCAAACGAATGCAATGAACTAGGGAACATATACAAACAAAAAGAAAAGAAAGGGACGGTAAATGCACTGAAATTTAGTTATCTAGTCTGGTCTTAAGGGCATAAATCCATGCAGCATAGTCTAAAGGTTTCTGTGAAATTACAAGTGGCATATTTCTGTACTCATAAAAAGAACTCACCAACGATACAAGTGATCCATACGCTGGCTGGAAAACTTGAAGCCTTCTACTTCTCTCTGCTTCAAGCGATGCTTCAGTGCTAAATGAAGTATGGGAATCCCTGGTAGATTAGGACCAGTCTATTCACCCATTTGCCAAAAAATGATCTCTTATAGTAACTGAGCTCCAGATGGATTTACCTGTTTGTCAGGATAACTTGAAGACTGTGCCAAAAATTAAAAGTCATGGAAGCAATATCATATTCTGGGTGTGAAGTAACTTCTAATAATGCATTCACTATCATTATCGCCTCATCAGAACCTGGAACAACAGAGGATGAAATGTTTTATACACTAATCACACAATACATCATCATAAAACAGAAATCAAGTAGCTATGAGGAGCATTTTTAAAAATTTGGACATAAACTTTGAGCAGATTACTGATGGTTTAAGTACATACCCGTTGCAATCAGTTCAAAATATGAATCACCCATGCCAGCAAACAAACGAGCAATGGCCTTAAGATCTTCTTCATCCTAGGATAAAAATAAAAAGAACAGAAGTATTGTACCAAATCAGCATCGATTGAAAATGAAACCAAGCACTATGGTAATGAAGATTGATTTCACTCGCATTAAAAAACACAGGTTAAAATAGCTAAGGGCAAGGAGGTATGCAGATTCTATATTTCCACTGACATATGCTGTATGGGTATAATAACAATCCTTAGCAAACATGTCAGGATACTGGGGAATAATTCTTTCACATAGTAAAATATTCTCTTTGCTATCAAGTTTAAATCTCAACGTGCCATTTGGTACTTGTATTCTGTGCACACATTTATCCCAACAAATATGTGTGTGTTAAGGAGCAACAAAAATTGAGACTCATAAATTAGTTGTTGAACTCACCCAACAACTTAAGCTTTTCACAAATCTACACCTAGAATTTGTTAGCCATTACCAGATTGCTTTAGCACATCCATGCCTGGAAATACAGATGGTTGTTATCAATATTGAAAATAGTTTATTCCCTTCAATGAAATAATAAAAAGAAAACATTGGATCTTTAATGAAACCATAATTGATTTTCTGCATCTCATGTCCGTTAGTTATTGAGTGCCAATTTATTGAGCTTAAGGTACTTGATAGAAAGTCAAAGTATAAACGAATATGCTTGAAATTTTGTCTTCATGGCAGTAATAATCCCCCAACCCAAGAAAATACAAAAACAAGTAGCAGAAATTTCATGAAGCATAACATTGCTGGGCAAAACAAAAACTTTATCTTCATCCAGACTCATTATCATCATACATCTGTAAGTACCTTTGAAGGATCTCTAAGCTGCTCCTTGAGACTCATAACATGAGGTACAATTACTTGAATTAAGGGCATTTGTACAGAAATACCACCAGAGTTTGCTGCCGTAGTGTAGTGTGTCAATTCTGAAATGACTGCAAAAGATCAAAAGGAACTAATAAAAATGGTGAGGTAGAATTAGGACACAAGCACCCTTGTTAGTTCCCTTAGTATGGAAAAGCTAAATTACCATCTACGCCAAGTTGGAAATAATAAAGAAGATATAACGGATATTAAACGAGACATTAAACTTGAACAACATGATTTTAAAAAACTTTGAATAAATACATAAATTCAACCAATGTTGTTTTAATTTTGGGGTGGGAAGGGAGGTGAAAGTGATGCGGGAAGATAAGCACACACATTCGACTTCTGGGATCTGCAACTATGTAATTCATGATAAGAAGTATGGCATTAATAGATGTCACAAAATCATATGTTACACCACCAAAGACAAACATAACTTGTACTGTTTTTGGTAACTTATAATGCATCAATTGTATTAACAACCATATCACAAGGAAAGCTTTTAGCATTTGACAACCTTCCTAGGTATAAGATTTTTAACACGTGTCTAATTTTTCAGATATATCCCCTGTAGCTTCTCTTCTCTCTGAACTTTTTCTACTAATCAAACTGTCACTATTCAGCAACATTCAAACTTAACTTTATTATCTACATAGATTTCAAAATATCAAGCTCTATTCTACACCTTGGCAATTGCACACGTAAGTAATTATCTCAGAAGCATAAGGTGGCATGAAAGATGGTTCCTGAAATTAAGAAAAACTGTCACAGTACTAAAAGCACCAATGAGGTTCTTATATTTCATCAACAGTACCATTTACAGCCGCCTCTGAGAGTAGGTCAGAATTCAAACTTGAAAGAGCTGTAAGAACCAATGGATGAGATGCAAGAATGGAACCAGGGATCCTGAAACCAATACAATTCAACATAAATACCAGGAAATCTGTTAGTGCCAAGTAATATCACATATTACTGAGTAAAGTCAACCCAATCACTTATTGTAACATCAACCATTTCATACGAGGTAACAAGAATGGGGAAGGGGGAATGGTCTGATTTGGACAATTGGTGAGTTTTTGGAAAGTTGAAAGAAAACAAAAAAGGCCATTTCCAATAAGCTACACATCACTGTATTTTAAAGAAATCAAAACCAATAAAGTTGCAAAAAATTGACTAATGACCACTTTGCCCATCATGTCTCAAATACTTCCAATTTTTTGAGGAAAAAAATCCGTTTCAATAGACAGCAGACTCCAGGAGATTACGGCAGGATTTATTCTTTCTTTAAAAGTAAATAAGGAGGCTGTGTAACTAATCTGGCATTATTGGCATTCTCCATCCTCTACTTGCTACATTCAACTTTTTAGAAGAATTTTGTATCAGTAATGCCTCAAAGAACCGCTTCAGAACAATCAGGAATCACCAATTACTGTTTGCAACTTAAAATCTAAGTATCTTGCACTTCAGAAGAAAAATACTGCGTTGTCAACACTTCAATTAAAGGAGCTGCCTACCCAGGCCGTAATCGGAGCCAAGAAGCAAAAGCTTCGAGAACCTAAAAGGAAAGAAATTATCAAAGGCCCATGTTAGTTCAGTATATCAAGCAGTTGTATTACAGTATCAAGATAAACATTCATCTGAAAAGGAACAATTTCCACCTGTTCCTTAAGTTCATTAATTTTCAAACAAACTGTCAAAACATCAAGAGCAATATTCATCTGAGAAGTGAGCTCCTTTTCAAACTGGCGGCGTCTTTCTGGACGAGCAGCAATCTTGTAGTTGGATACTTCCTGATTATTAGCAAAAGAGAAAACAAAAGAAACTTCTAATTGATAATATGTTTTCTTTCGGTATCTACTTGGTGAAACAGATTATGTCAACTTTCAAAACTCATTATTTTTGAAAAAAAATTTCAAAACTCATTAAGTAACAAGAGCTAAAAAACTCATTAGACAACAAAAAACCAACAAAGAAGACATGGCAAACCAACATAACCCTGAAAAGAAGGTGTACCACTTGCAAAGCTTAACCAAGAAGACATTTCTGTCACCAGCATAATGTTCAAATATAAAGAAAAACAACATTAGATGCAGGTAAGTCAGTTAATAGGTACACTTTTCTTTTATTAAAAATAAAATTTGTGTATGGAGATGAGATTGGCTAGTAAATTGGTGATAAGTTGTTAAAATACTTATGATGCTTATTAAAGAATCTAAACTTTTTGAGGACATAATCAATTCACACAATCAAAACCAATGAGAATGAAACCTAAGAAGAGGATGACCCTAACACTAGAACTAAACTTTTATTAAAGTTCCTGAACTGGTAAAATGTAGAGACCCAAAAGACATCAAAGATCATCTTATATATCCTCAATCCCAACAACTCATGGACATAACAGCATCACAGAGTTTGATCAAAAAATAGAACAGAAAGTGACTTTGTGAATGATATGACAAATATTTGCTCTTTTATCCAAAAAGGTCATTAACATTAATAAAGAAGATTGTGGCTTCATTGAAGTGTGAGGAGATCTAAAGATGGTCCTTTAAATACATTTCTACTAGATGAGTCAATTTTCTGCAGCAGCATGTTCCTTTCAGCTTTTTATTCACGAGAGTAAGAATTACCAAAGAATCAGATTTCTTTAAAGAGTTCATAAAGAGAAAAAACATATTTTACTTTGACCTAAACATTAATGCTTCCCATTTTCAGTATCTTCCTAACACTACAAACATGTGGCATGTAGCAAACAGAAAATCCATATACCTCAGGTAAAACAGTAAGTAGCTCCAAGAATCCTGGTACATACTCTGGATGAGAATTCATCTCATCCCGAAGCCAATTGACAATGCCACCATCTCCCCAATCTTCTGGCGGAACTTGTACAGCCAAGGCAGCCATAGCTATGCTAATCTACAAGTCAAAAATCAAATGCAATATCAACTAGGCAACAAAAGGTCTGGTTTAAAAAAGATATAGTTACAGTCACCACAAGCTATTGAAATGACTGCAGAAATTTTCAAATATACCTGAGTTCTTACTTTGGGTGGCCCCCTATGGAACTTTTTCAATAAGGTCTGCAGTCAAATTCCATAAACAGCATAAGACTGCAAGAAATTACATTATGCAGAAATCATAAAAACTCCTCTAATTCGTGAAGAATCAATTAAATAAATTATGTAAAAGCAGGTCAAAGGCATGTGGCCAATATATGATTTCATTCACAACCAAAATAACCAATGTAAAATTCTATGCAGTAGTCATAAAATCAAGAAAAAAATTATGTAATGAGTTATCAAGGAAAAAATTAATTCAATATCCTCATCTTTTCATCAGCTAAACAAATTTATCCAAGCTGATGTCCATGGAAATGCAATCGCTAATTCACCAATTGAAAATTTAATAGATCTAAATATCTCCAAGACACATTAGCTTCTTTGAAGTTGTATGCGTCACTTGATATTAACTCCCTCTTGAGACCCATCCTTAATCAACAAAATTATTGTACAGGACTAACATGGACACTAACAAGGCGTGAATGAAAAGGATGGCTGTTCCTTTAAAGGGATTAGCATAGCGCATCACCCAATACAACAATGATTTAGATAACTCAGCAGCAGTTAATCTCCAAACATTTTTTTCAATACATTAAGTAAACCAACAACAACAGCCAGCGTTGAGAATGGAATGGTCAAAAATCTCTGATGAAAATGTCTTCCCAGTGAGTTAGATAACAATAACTACTACCAAAGTATTCAGATCAAATGAATGCACACATGACATCCAAAAATGGCTGCAATTCTACTACCAGAAAGAAACATTCATTCTTTCTGCTAATGGTCCCATACTGTTTTAGCAGAGTCAATACTTGGTAAAGAGTAAAATTATGCATGCACAACATTAGTAAAAACATTGAGTATCAAAAAAACAAAAAGTCAAGCTTTCTCAATACTTAGAAGAGTGCGCAAAATCTCACATTCAAGGAAGTCCGCAATGGTCGAAAGGCTTCAGAAGGTAGCTCTTCAAAATCACGTTGTACCTAAGATTGGATCCAACATGGGAAAAATGTTAAAATCATTGACATATTAAAAAAAATTTAAAAGCAAGGGGAACAAGAAGGGGAAGAGAGAGAGATAAAAAAGAAGAAGAAACCTCAAGCATCCAAAACACTGTAGTATTTGACACTTATCAACATGTTCAAATATGTTGGCATTAATAATTCAAAATTCTCACAGAATATTTAACAGAACTTTGAATATACCTTGCTTCTAAGTGTTTGAGAACAAAAGATTAAAGTTTCCAAGTTGCTAGAGGCATCATGAAGCAGATTGTCAGCTACCTGAAAATACCAGGAAAAAAGATCATATCAACATTAGTAAAATTAAATGAACACGAACAAATATATATTGACAGCAGGGACCAAAGTAATACAGCTGTCATCAACAAGCATCTCACAGTACAATGGTCCAACTTGTAGAAGCACAAAAAACATTCAACAAATAATACTTGCAAAATCAACAGGAGAAATGGTTAAAGCTATGTCAAACTTTTTAAGAATGAAAAAAAGGAAATACTGCCACAATATCAAGTTGAAGGTGTAGACATATTGCACACTGCAGTTAAAGTTAGGATTAGATTCAACAAGAGATTATCAGGAAGTTGGTCTACATCAGAAAATAACTTGTAGTATTTGCAACTTTCCTCACAATCTAAATTGAACTTTCCCGCAATTTCAAGTTAAAGAGATGTATCCGCACATTTTTGGCAGTCCCAGGTAGAAGATATCTAACCCCAATAGTCATAAACAACTTCATGTAGCAAAAAAATAAACTAAAACTTGTAGAATTAAACAAAAATCAGATAACTTCATCAAGTTATAGGGAAAATGTCATGAGCAATGGTAATGGACATTCAACATTCAAGTAAAAATTGAACTTTGGAAATACAGAACTGATGTTCAAGGAGGAACATAAGAGGCAGAGACACACGCGCGCGCGTACACACATGAACGACTACTGCAAGTTCAAACAAAACCCTAACGCAATAACTGCCTCGATCAATGTGACTGAACATTAATCACCAATTTCAAAGAAATTCAACCCAGCGCATTCAAATTCTTTACCCAAACTAGAACTGAACGAAAATTTACTAGAGAGTTCAATCACGCAAAACCAAACAAGTGGACCAAAGTAATTACTTAGCTCACCAACCAATAAATCACTAGAAACAGAATCTTACAATACCTGCCAAGCATCAAGTGTCCGTTGAAAACCTTGAAGCCAGCGATCGGCCTCCCTTCGTACGGCGTCATCGGGATGATGATAGAGTGCGTTTAGGGCGTCTTTCACCGAATTCTGGAGCTCCATAGCTCCGATTCCAACAAACCGAACCGATTGCGATAAGAGAAGAGAGATGAAACAAACTCACAAAAAGATTTAACCTTGTCACTTACTATATGTATTTGGTTTAGGCTTTTCTGGAGAGAGTTGAGTTTTCAGATAAATGGGGTTTTTGGCGCCCCCAATTCGTGTTCGAGAGACGACGGGTTTTTGGGATTTTTGATCAGAGATCGGTGAGTGAGATGTTTTGGACCGTCCGATTACGACTGTATTTTCAAAACTTGGTCAGTTTCTGGTCAATGAGATGACGAACACGTGGCGTGTGATCAGGATTACGGTGGGCTCGTGGGCTCGTAAGGCCCCGCACAAGAGATAAACTAATATGGTCTTGCAATTTGATTCGTAATGTTTTTAAATATAAAATTTACATAAATTAATATTTGATAATTTTATATTTTAACTTTACATTAATATTGAGCTTTTGGGTGAATAAGCACTTTTTTTTCAATCACAAAAGCTTTTTTTAAGAAAAATGAATGTTTGGCTCTAAAATAAAAAACACTTTTTTAGTAAATATAGTTTTTTTGGCAGCTAAAATATGACTTTTTAAGAAGTTCAAATTTGGAGCTTTTAAAAAAAATCGCTTTTTCAGTAGATTTTTCAGACCAATTAATGAGCTTATTTTTTAGTCTCTTTTGCCCTTATATTTTACACATAATTATCACGATACTCACAAACTCATCTTCACATTTATTTTGGGAATTATATAATATTATTTGACTTTTTTATATGTTTTAATATTTATTTTTTATATTAGTTTTACTTATGTTATAATTCATATAAAAGATTTAATTAGATATATTTTCATTTATGTTTCATATGGTTTAAAATTATATAATAATTAATATATTGTGTTTTGCGTATTGTTTAATATACTTTAAATAATATTTATATGCATAAATAATTTTTATTACAAAATAAAATATAGTTAAAACTAAATGTGCTTTTTATTTTTATGTTACCAAACAAGTATGGAGCCCTTTTTAAAAAGTTCTTTTTAAAATAACAGTCAAACAGTAATCTAACTTCTTAGAAAAGTTTTTTTAAAAAAAGATATACAGAAAAAAGCTCTATTAATAAAAATTCTACTGGTATAAGTCTAACCAAGCAGATAATTAGTTAGCTTGTTGGACAGAAATAGGTAAAAAAATGACAAAAAAATATTTGATAATATATAATAATTGGATCAATTGTATTTTTATATCTGTTTTGGGATAATATTCTGTAGCTCCACTTCTACTTTTCACTATATTTATTATAATTTTTATTACCATTACTACCAAACACATTGAAATTTGCTCCATCAAATCATTCAATACATTGAAGACTAGGGGAATATCTTCAGAGAATTGTGAACAGCTATTTGAGACTTTGTCCGAGCAACAGCTGACAAATTAACTTGGCAGTATATAAAATTATATGTCAGATGTTAAAGTTAGAGCAAAAAGCAGTTGTAATATTCTATTATTTCCGGTTAAAAAAATTATGATAGCAAATGCTTGGCAAGCATCGGGCAACTCATTGACACTTGGATAATTAAATGGAGGCAAAACTATGAAGCTGACATCTGTGACACTTAGTTAAAAACGGGTTTGCCGACAATCACTGTTATTGATGATGCGAGTTAAATGTCCACACAACTTTTTCCTTCAATTTTCCTGCATCCCAAACAGAGAAAAGAACCAAGGAATAAAAATATTACCTGTTACCCCACAACATCGCTTGCTAGGAACTAAACAGTCGCTGTTACTTCATTTTGTAGGGTAATGAGGAGGTAAAGAGAAAAGAGTCAATGGTGGGTCTGAGAATCTCGATCGTTACTATGCACCACTTGAGCTTTGAGCATGATCATGGAGATTTTCTTACCCTTTTGACATGAAAGCAGAGCGTGGTCCACGACGTCGATGATTAATCATGAGATTTTTTTACCATGCAAACGTCACCTTCCTTCTCCATCACAGGACGCCACTCCTGGACGGCTAGGATCTGGAGTCGCATTTTGTTGACGTCAAATGTTAATCGATGGAAGTTTTGGATCCCTTTGTATGGTTCTCCTGCAACTTTTCCCCACTCATCTCTTTGGCTATGATCTTCTAGTCTGGTTTATTGTACTTGACATGAAGAATGTGACACATCCTTCGAAATGATGCGTGGGGTCGAGTTTTTTCTGGCTAAATTTTGGGACCCTCAGAAACAATACTCACTATTCATGGGGTAGGCCCTTCCACATGAGGTGACTAATCGTAATTAATATAGGCTAATCATAAACTAAACCAATTATTAATTGCCTTTTTATCAAGGAGAGGCTTGCAATTGTGTTTACAACCTCCTATTTTTGAATTATTACGACAATTGTAAATGATATAAATATAATCATGGATAAATGTAGTCGTTGCAACAGATTAGGAAATTAAAACCAACTCTTAAAGTAGAATATCAAACGGCAATACAAATAGAGTTGAAGGTGCTTTCGACATCCATTTTGATCATGCGAGATCCCTTTCTGAGACCTATAACTTAACCAAACATGGCTTGACTGATATATTTTTTGGTTACAAGGGAAAAGAACAAAAAGACTAGCTGCTAGAGAAGAATCCCCCACGAAGGGATCTCGGAGAGAGGGTTCCTTGCTCGTCTCGGAGCAGTACCTCCGAGAGACTCCAGGGTGGCTCCCTAAGAATATGCAGTCCTGGCGGTGAAGCCGAAGCGAGATAAGCCAAGTGATTCGTACACTGGTTGCTTTCGCGAGGCGTATGCTCAATGTGAATTATCCACTCCCGATGCAATAGCTCTCGGATACCTGCCACGAGAGCAGAATACTCAGTTATAACCTGACAGGAAGCGGAAAGAATATTAATCACCTCAAGGGAGTCCACCCCCAGTTGCACGCGGCGATAACCCCACTCCCAAGCCAACAACAATCCAGAGTACACCCCGTAAAATTTAGCCAGCAGAGGAGAACCAACGCCTAAGTGCTGTAAGAACCCGCCGCACCAGTGCCCTTGCCAGTTACGAAGAAGACCGACTGTAGACGTAATATTAGAGCCCAAGTTCATTGACCCATTCGTATTAAGCTTGACCCACCCTTCGAGAGGCGGAGTCCATCTGACTAAAGACCCCAAAGGCAGCCCCTGCGACTGGAAAATACGATGTTCAATCATGGTGGCTCGAAGGACCCAATGCGTATAGGCCATGATAATCGTATGACCGTTAAGAGGCCAAACAAAGCCCTACTCAAAAATGTTATTATTACGCCAACGCCAGAGAAACCAACAAGCGACCCCAAAAATAGTAGCCCATTCGGCCCTATGGACTTGCATTCGATGATGAAGATTAAAGCTAATCCAGTGACCTTCCTCCTGACTGAAAAATCCTCCGCTAAGCACAGTGGAAGGAAATTGTTGCCAGAAGGACTTGACACGAGTACAATCACGTAAAACATGAAGAGTCGTTTCCTCCTGCCCACAGTAATGACAACCTGCCTCCATGGTCAGATGACGGGCTACCCGTTCCTTATTAGTTAGCAATTTCCTCTTGACCACCAGCCAGAGAAAGGATCTGATGCGTTGGGGGCCCGCCCACTTCCAGATGGCCTCCCAGTGGATATCTAAATCATCAGTGTGAACTTGCTCGATCATATCATAAGCAGAATCCACGGTGAATCGCCGGTGCAACGTGTGACCCCAGAGCAACCGATCCTCCTCACCAGTACGGACAATGGTGGAAGCAATAGTCAAACAAACAGGAGCGGGGAGGTAACCTTGGAAAGCCGGCCAATTCCAAAGGCCATCGCTTTCCTGAAAATCATGAATAGTAGCATAAAGAATGTTTTCAGGGATTTCGGTCTGAGTCACTAGATAAAGCGGGCCCCAATCATCTAACCAGTGGTCCAGCCAGAAAAGAATGTGCCGCCCATTACCAACCTGCCATTTAGCACCTTGGCGAAGTAGAGGCCACACGGCTGCAATCCCTCTCCAAGTACTCGAAGCACCATGTCTCACTAAAGTTTGAGGGATAGACGCCATATCAATCTTGTAGTTAGCCCGCAGCATCTGAACCCACAGAGTCTGGGGTTGCGTAAGCAAAGCCCAGCCAAGTTTCATAAGGAGGGCGTCATTCATCGAACGGATGTGCTTAAGCCCTAAACCCCCCGCTTTTTTGGGTTTACAAACTTCTTCCCACCTCACTAGATGGATTTTCTTGTGACCCGCTTGGGTCCCCCAGATAAAATCCCGCATGATTTTTTCCAGATCATCACACAGTTGACGAGGCAACTTAACCGTTTAACTTTTAATGTATCCATCGGCCACTTAGGTACTCGGCCACTATGCACAGTGAAACTTTTGTTCGTTATAAACCGTAATTTATTTATGCAAAAGCAAGGTAAAGTAACTGAATTTTCCTGCACAATGTTCAGGAGTTCCTTGGCATTTCTGTTTTTTTTGGTTTATTAGTTGGATTAAAGATGGAAAATGTATGGATAAGTAGCGAAATGCCCCCTGCCATAACTTGACAAAGTACAACTTATGTCGAAGATGGAGAATTGGTATTAACAGCTGACTCAGTAATCAGAAAAGATAAGATAAAATCAACCTGTTCAAATTAGCCTCTTGTTGTAGTTATCATATGCTAACGTTAATTAAAAGTAAGAGACTTAGTAAATGGTCAACAAAATTAGATTTGTTATGTGCAAAATGTCATGTGGAAGCTCTGAATTTTGATACGGATGTTCAATGCTGGGATTTTTCTTTAAAATGTTATCTGAAATTGACCGCAACTCATTAATTTCCTGTTTTCTAGTCCACAATGGTGTCTTAGAGGATCACTTATCCCATAAAACTTTCCAAAGCAGACATTATTCTCTTGCATTTTATTCGTTCAACGCAACAAAATTTCCACACGAGGTTGCTATATATATCGTTCAATCGCTCCAACAT
>JAOSBP010000007.1:17682509-17694558 GCA_027563825.1 Erythroxylum mucronatum | reverse complement strand
AATATTTATATGCATAAATAATTTTTATTACAAAATAAAATATATTTAAAATTAAAAGTGTTTTTTATTTTTATGTTGTCAAACAGTTTACTGTATGAAGCTCTTTCAAAAAAGTTCTTTTTTAAATGACAGTCAAACAATCAACTGGCTTTTTAGAAAAACTCTTCTCAGAAAAGCTCGACAAAAGCTTTACTAATATAAGCTCATCCAAACAGGCACTAATAAAACGATAAGTTCTCAAATGGTAATGAATATAATAACAATTTAAGTTCATATTTAATTGAATAAATTAATAAATATTTATTTTAATTGTGAACGCACTCTTTAAATTAATCATTAAATTATTAATATATCAAGGAAGTAATATCTTATTTTTAATTATTATGAACTTTAAAACACTCGCACACATCTAAGTCCCACTTAAATACATGATTGTGATTGTTAATTATGTGATCACACAACGACGTCGGTTTAGAGTGGATTCGGTTTCCTTAAGAGGCTCATGATAAACCGTTAATTCAGGTACACGCCTGAATCCTCCGAGAAATATCAAATGCTATTAATGGGCAAATGAAGATGACCATCCAAAATTTGAAACTCCAAACTCTTAACATAACCTGTTAGTTTCTGTCCTCTCCCTCGCTTACTCCCCAACACAGAAGAGAGAGATAGAGATAGAGTTCATGATCTAGGTCTAGTGCATTACCATTGCCAAGATCATGATCTTCTATCTCATCACCCTTTGAGCCCTCTTTTAGTTTGGTTCAAAAAGTTTGCATCTTTCTGTACTATATTACCTACCTAAATTATAAGCGAAGGAGATTAAAAGGAGCACCCAGATACTCTTGATCCCTTTTTTCTTTCTGATTCTGGGTTTTTTATGGGCAAAAAGTTTTGATGGCAAAGAGGTCGTTTAAAAGTTTTGTGGAACAAGAACTGGGAAAGTTCCCACTTTTTGTGATTTATGCGCTGCTTGAATGGGTGTTGATATTTGTGCTGTTTGTTGATGGTTTTCTTGCGTTCTTCGCCAATGAATTCGCCAGGTTCTTTGAGTTGAGAATCCCTTGTTTGCTTTGCACGAGGATTGATCATGTTCTGGTTCACAGAGATCCTGACTTCTATTACAATGATTCAATATGTGAGAATCACAAGAAGGATGTTGGACGTCTAGCTTTTTGTTATAATCACAAGAAGCTTTCAGACATAAGAAAATTGTGTGAAGGGTGTCTTCTTTCTTTTGCTACAGAGAGAGAATCTGATACCGAGACTTACAAGTCTCTCATAGGGATTCTGCACAAGGACATTGAGTTGCTTGTTGAAGATGATCAAGAAATTCAACTGACATTGCCTACTGGAAAGAAAAATGAGGTGGTGGAGAGTAGCCTTCATCGATGCGTATGTTGTGGGAAACCATTGAAGGTGAAGTCGCACATGAGGGGAAGAACTTCAGTCGGGCTTTCACACGCTCCAGCTCCTTCTCCAAGGGCACCATTTGGGAGTTACAGAAACGAGGACCATCGCAGTATGGACTTGTCTCACATAAGATGCAGAGAACTAAAATTCCCGGAACATGAAGAGGTCCATGAGGATCAAGAGGATGGCCCAAGTACAGCACATGCTGGTAAGCAATGTGAGTTTCATGAAATGAATTTCTTTTTAACTGAATCAGAATTACAGTTCTCTGGCTTCTTTTTTTTTACCATTCTTTAATTGGGAAGGACGAATCTTCTGCATGTTAGTATTTACGCATATATATATGTAAAAAAACATTTAAGCATTGGCAAAATCTTGCATTACAGCTAGAGAAGATGTGAAAGCTGCAAGTGTGCCATTGCTGACAGAAGGTGAAGACATGACTGGAGAAAGGACGCCTATATTTGCCAGAGGAAACAGGTTTTTTGGAATACCGCTAACAGATTCGGCCAATGCCAGTCCTAGGTGGGCTCACAGGATTATAAGGAAATCACCACTTGAGAAAACAGAATTTGCTTCTGAATCTGCTGATGGAAGCATGCCGAATGACGTCGACAGTGACTCCATTTTGCTTCATTTAAAGGGACAGGTCCGTCTGGATCGAAAGTCATTGATGGATTTGTACATGGAACTGGATGAAGAAAGAAGCGCTTCTGCTATCGCAGCGAACAATGCTATGGCCATGATCACCAGGCTGCAAGCTGAGAAGGCAGCTGTTCAGATGGAAGCATTGCAGTATCAAAGAATGATGGAGGAGCAAGCAGAATATGACCAGGAAGCTCTGCAAGCAACCCACGATTTGCTTAAGAAAAGAGAAGAAGAAATAAAGGTCTTAGAGGCTGAACTTGAGGATTATAGATGTAAATTTGGTGAATTAAGTGAGGATGAGAGAGATGAAGACCATCAAGAATTCAAATCACAATCTTACTTATCCTACACTGAGATATCGAATTGCATTAGCCCAACATATAGTTCCACTGAAGGGCAGAATATTGTGGAAAACGTACCTAATGATGATCAATCTTCATCTTTGCACGAAGAGAAAGGTGAGGAGATGGAATCCAAGTCACATCACAGTCTTCAGGCAGCCAAATCCCGTCAGCTTGGCCGGTTAAAAAACCTGGATAAGAGAAATCAACTTCCAACGGATGATGGAGCACCTTCATCACAGTCTAGCTCTGAAATATTTTATCACATGGAGGAAGAAAGTGGTAAACATAAATAAATATGCATACAAAGGCATCTGCAGATCTTCCTCACTTTTAATCTTCATAGATCGTTTGACTTCAAATATAGCAGACAAGATGGCGATACAAGTTTACGGAACGAGTTGTCGAATCTTCATTACCGAGTGAAAGCACTTGAAGCTGATGTTGAATTCTCAAAACATAGTAATAGTACACTTCAGAATGGCAATGAAAGAGAGAAAGTTTTGACAGAGATATCTGATAATCTTCAGAATCTTCATCGAATTATCATGACGCCCAATGATGGTGCTTGATTTTCATCACATATTTGTCCGTAGTAATTTCTTCATAACTTTACATCTTTACATGGTTGATGAGAACCCTTTTTTGTCAAGCTATTTGTTGAATAATTTAGTAAAGATATGCAATGTTCTAATTTCCATGAAGTCGTTTCATCTGTGCAAGTACTGGAGCATACTTTTGCTCCACCAGACCAAGTTTTAAACGCTATCCAACAATTTTTATTTTTTTTTGGGTTAAATCGTTGCTTAATAGTAATTATGTTGTTTCTAGACAAAACCTTGACAACCCCTTTTCATGTCTCTCAAAGAAGTTCATTTCTTAATGGAGCTAGACAATGTTGAGTTGTTGACACAAGGGTTATGGTGTGAAATGTACGGAACTTTCATTATTACAGGTCATTTGTAAGTGCAGGTACAGGGACACCCTGGTTGTGGAGGAAGATATTAAGAGGTGAATGGGCGTGATAAGCAAATGGATGAGAATATAGGATTTTATTAATACTTAGGAATAGCCTCGTAGGAAAATTGTAAGCACCAAGCTATCAGCCAACAATGGCCCCTCAAGCTTTCTGCTGAGACAGCACAAGAGAAAGATACCCCCCTCTGAACTACCTCATCCTCTTACATAATTCTCCTCTAACTAATTCTTGGCCCATCCCCTTACATAATTCTCCTCTCTCTCCTCTAACTAATTTTTGCCTAATCGTTAGCTGACTCATCATTTCCTGCCTTAGTGATTTTTCTAGAATATGTTAACATGGGTTTATGGCTCATGTTTGGTCCCTTCTCCCTCTTTCTCCTAGAATAAGTCAATATGGGTTTATGACTTAGGACAGCAGTTGTCCAAGAAGCTTCTTCAATAGGTTTTCCCTTCCATAGCACAAGCCATTCTACAATTTGCTCCTGATTTTTCTGGACAGTTCGTTCAGCTAGGATTACTTCAGGTGTAATAGGTTCGGTGGAGTCAAGGAAGAGTGGGCTCGAGCACATGGTTCCCAATTATCTTTTTTAGCTGTGAAATGTGAAACACCGGGTGAACTCTTGAAGTGTCCGAAAGAGCCAGCTTGTAGGCCACAGTCCCAACCTTAGCTATCACTTGAAAGGGGCCATAAAATCGGGCTGAAAGTTTAGGATAGATTCGCCTAGCTATGGATGTTTGCCTGTGAGGTCTAAGCTTGACATAGACCCAATCCCCTACCTCTAATTAAACATCTCTGTGTTTAACATCAGTTGCGGATTTCATTACTTGTTGAGCCCTAACAAGATGGAACTTAAGCTGTCTCAATGCCTCATCCCTGTCAATTAACACACCATTTACAGCATCAATGAGTGACTCCCCAATAAGGAAGTGAGGAACTTTAGGAGGAGGTCGACCATACACCACCTCGAAAGGGGTTGTGGCGGTTGCGGAGTGGAAAGAGGTGTTATACCAAAATTCGGCCCAAGAGAGCCAATTATGCCACTGTTTTGGTTGCTCAGATACAAAACACCGGAGATAGGTTTCAAGACACCTATTGACCACCTCAGTTTGTCTATCCGTTTTCGAATGATAAAAGGTGCTCATTCAAAGAACCGTTCCTTGCATCCTCCAAATTTCCCTCCAAAAATTACTAACAAAAATTGGATCCCGATCACTCACAATTGTCTTTAGGATGCCATGGAGTTTAACCACCTCCTTAACAAAACAATCAGCTACAGCCTTAGCGGTAGAAGGGTGTTTGAGAGGGATAAAGTGTGAATACTTTGATAATCTGTCCACTACTACCATAATGACCTCAAAACCTTGGCTTTTTGGCAAGCCCGTTATAAAATCCATTGAGATGTCCTCCCAAACTAAATTGGGAATAGGAAGAGGTTGAAGTAACCCAGCTAGAGCAAGTGTTTGGTACTTGTGTCTTTGACATACTTCACACTCCTTCACAAATTGCAGAATTTGTTTTCGCATTCCAGCCCAATACAAACATCCAACTATCCGTTTATAGGTTTTAGTAAACCCGGAATGTCCTCCCGTGGGAGTAGAATGGAACTCCTGGAAGAAATCTGGAATTAGGGAGGAGGTTTGAGGCAACACCAATCTGTTTCCTTTGAACTATAGCCCTCCTGACAAGTGGAATTATGCTGCTGCTGTAGGATGAGCTTAGAGTTTCAGCAGAATATCTGATAGCCATGGATCTACTTGATATTCTTCTTGTAACTTAGCAGAATCAACCCAATTAGGTGATGAAACCAGATAGTGAAATTCTGGTGCCACTGGTACATGCGATAAAGCATCTGCTGCCTTGTTTTCTGGTCTTGGCTTATAGAACACCTCAAATTGGAAGGCCATCAACTTGGACAACCAATGGTGTTGATCAGGGGTATTTAACCTCTTTTGTAGTAGATGCTTCAATGTTTTGTGGTCGGTGTACACCTTAAATGATCTCCCCAAAAGATAATGCCTCCAATGTTGTATGGTGAGCACTAAAGCCATAATCTCTTTCTCATACACTAATTTAGACATGGCAATAGCCGATAGGGCCTTGCTAAAATAAGCAATCGGTCTATTTTCCTGCATAAGAATAGCCCCCAATCCAAAACCCGAGGCATCACACTCCACAATAAATTCCTTAGAGAAATCTGGTAGAGTGAGGACCGGAAAAGAAACTAGACAATTCTTCAACTCATCAAAGGCCTTTTGAGCATCGGGACCCCAAGAGAAGTTATCTTTCTTGGTGAGTTCAGTGAGGCGTCAAGCGATCTTCCCATAATCCTTGATAAATTTCCGATAATACCCGGTGAGACAAGAAACCCTCTCACCCCTGTCACATTCTTTGGTATAGGCCAATCTTTAACACTTTGGATCTTGATAGGATCCATTGCAACACTTTCAGTTGAAATAACATGCCCCAAATACTCAATGGATTGTTGTCCGAATAAGCATTTCTTCTGATTAGCAAAGAAATGATGTTCAATTAAGAGTTGTAAAGCTTATTCCAAGTATTTGAGGTGTTGCTGCCAACTTCTACTATAGATCAAGATGCCATCGAAAAATACCAGCACACTTTTCCTTAGAAGTGGTCTAAAAACCAAATTCATGGTAGATTGAAATGTGAATGGAGCATTCATAAGCCCAAAAGGCATAACTAAGTATTCATAATGGCCTTCATGAGTTCGAAAGGCTGTTTTATGAATATCCTCATTTTTCATTTGGATTTGGTGAAAACCGGGCTTCAAATCAATCTTAGAGAAGTACTTGGAACCATGCAATTCATCAGTAAGCTCATTGATAGTAGGAATTGGGAGCTTATTAGGAATGGTTACCTTGTTCAGAGCACGATAATCTACACACATTCGCCATAAATTGTCCTTCTTTTTAACTAGAATCACTGGGCTGGAAAAAGGGCTGGTGCTGTGCCGGATAGCTCCTAATTCGAGCAATTCCCTGACTTGTTTTTCAGTCTCATCCTTATGGTGATAAGCATACCTATAAGGACGTACGCTTATTGGATTGGTTCCAATAAATAGATTAATGGCGTGATCGTGTCCTCGCGAAGGAGGAAGTCCCTTCGGTTCTTGGAACACCAACTGGTTTGCTTGCAATACTGAGGTTAATTCTTGAATTTGGGCCGGAATTAAGGTGGTATTAGTCTTTAAAATAGGCACACCAACCTCACCTCTTTGCTGTTCATTATGGAATTCCATCGCAATGGAATGAAGCATCCCTTGCAAGGCAGAAATTTGTTGGGGCTGCTTACAGCCTTGCCCTCTCAAGGTGACTACTTCTTTTCCCTGCTAAAATCCCCATTTCACTGTTTTCTGCTTAAAGTCTACTCTTACCTCTCCCAAGGTTTCCAACCATTTTGCACCCAAAACCAGGTCTATGCCCCCTAGTTGAAGAATATATGCATCAATCAATAGTTCCACATTTCCTCCTAACACCACAAGTCCCTTACACCGACCTTGTGAGAAGCATTTAGTTCTATTTCCCAATTTCACCCCATAGGATTCCGTTGGAGTCACAGTCAAACCCAAAGTGGCCACTAAATCTTGCGAAAGGTAATTGTGACTTGCCCCACTATTGATGAGGAACAAGATTGGAACTCCAGCCAATTTTCCCTCATTTTTTAGAGTCTTAGATTGAACAATCTCCTCATATTCAGCTACTTGGCAAACCATCTCCCATGCCTCACCAATTTCGGTCTCCTCCCTGTCCCCTATACCTGAAGGAAGCCCTTCTTCTTCATTGTTTCCCTCCCAAATCAGTAATTGCAAATGCTTATCGGGGCAGATATGGGTGGGACTATAGTGCTGTCCACATTTAAAACATAACCCTTTAGCCCTTTGGTCCATTAACTCTTGATAAGAGAGGTTTCGAGTTCCTTTTTGATGCCCTTCGACAACCCTCTGTATGTCGGGTCTCCGTTCAGCTCCACCAGTGGGTTATGCCTAAGGTTGGGTTACGCTGGGTCTCATGCTGTCCCAGTTGCGACCACCTACGGTCGAGTTGGGAGGTCCGACTTGCGCTCCACCGCTCTACTGCTCGCGCCGCAGCTATCATCCGGTAACGGAAAGAAGGATCCAAAGCTAAAACCTCCAACCTTATACCTTCTCGTAATCCCCCTAAGAAGAGACCCATATACTGATCTTCGAAAAGAGGAGGAACCTAAGCCATCAACATCTCGAATGTTTCCACATATTCGTCCACAATACCCTACTGCGTCAACATATTCAACTGGGAAAAAGGATTCCCGATGAAATGATTGTTATACCGATCGAACAGAGCCCTTTTGAAGGTCTCGCAATCCAGTTCTGGCTTCGACGTTAAGAGAACCTTGAACTAGTGCCATAGTCATACCTTCCATGAAAATCTGTGCCAGCTGAACTCGAAGCTCCGGTGGGGTACCCTGGATGGTGAAGTACACTTCCGCACGAGAGACCCATCCTACCAGGTCGTCACCTTGGAATGGAGGGAGCTCTACCTGCTTTGCTCAGAGCTGATACACTTCCGACGTCATGGAGGTGACACCGCTGCCTTCTACTGTCGTCTGTACTGAATTCCCACATTCAACCGAGCTTGCCCCAACCTCTGGTGTTTGGTGGGTAGTCTGACGTTGGAATCCCTCTCGCATTTCGGCGTGCATCGCCGCTAACACCTTGGAGAGGTCGTTGACACCTTTATGTAAGTTTCCCAATTGGACCGTATGGTCCAATAGCTTCGTCTCTACTGCGATCATACGAGCATCCATTGCTTCCCACTTCTGTGATGCCATTCTCGTTTGCATACACTGGGCCTCTCAATGAAAGCACCAATGATAAGCAAATGGATGAGAATATAGGATTTTATTAATACTTAGCTATAGCCTCGTAGGAAAACTACAAGCACCAAGCTACTAGCCAACAATGGCCCCCCCCTCAAGCTTTCAATTGAGACAATACAAGAGAAAGATACCCCCCTTTGTACTACCCCATCCCTTTACATAATTCTCCTCTCTCTCTTCTAACTAATTCTTGTCTAACCGTTAGCTAACTCATCATTCCCTGCTTTAGTGATTTTTCTAGAATATGTTAGCATGGATTTGTGGCCCATGTTCGGTCCCTTCTCTGTCTTTCTCCTAGAATAAGTCAATATGGGTTTATAACCCATATTGCTATCAGGGCGAAAGTAGGTTCTTTATGTCTTTATAGAATTAGTTCATACACTTTGAGTAATGCAAATGCTTGCTGTAATCTGAACATCGTTGGAAGTTGGTTTCGGTGAGATTTTCTATCATTGACTAAATTTTTGCGACTCCCTTTGCAGAACCTGATACTTGTAACACCCGATGAATCTTTTATGTCCTACAATATCTTAAACATTAAGTTGACTATCTTTTGGGAATGTATCTGTTAATGAAGCACCACTTTCCTTTGCAATCAACTGGACATATTTGTTCTTTTCCCTCTATTGACCTTCTGCTTAGATGTTCCTACCCCCATATGACAGGTTTTAGTAGTTACAACAATAATTTTTGGTGCTTCTACATTTTCACCCCTTGCATCTTTTTATCATTTGCATTACCATAGGTTTCAGAGTTGGATGAGTGCTTCGAACTGTATTCATAAGCATCAATGGCGTATCAACTTAAGGCTCAAGATTGATGTTTGTGTAGCGCTAGGAAGAGTTAAAGGAACAGAAGAATTAAATAAAAACAATGTTATATTTCACTAAAATCACCTTAACTATACTTACCATTCCTCCCATATGAACAAACTCTTGAACACTCACCCTGTATCTAGAAGGGAAAGGATCTGTTTTGTAACCTATCTATGACAAATTAGAAACGAAAAACGTGTTTCTTTTTCTTTTCACTCAATTTCTCTGATCTTTCCCTTTATTTCTGGAATTTTTCTTCTTTCCTACTTCACGATTCACTTGAAACTCTTGTTTACTTAAAATTCTTATAACAACTTAGTATCAAAGCAATCGAATCTCGGCTCAACTACTATGACCGAGAGTATGAGAGGTATAGAGCGATGGAGGATTAACAAAAATGTAAAATTGATTTTCCACTAGTTTGTCGAGAACGTAAACAGAGCAAGATATAGATGAGGGAAAAACTAATCGGTATTTCATTCCATGTACAAGTCTTTATATACAGAAAAAGATAAGCACGTGTTGTAGTGTTGCTAAAAAAACTAAGTAATAAACTGCTAACTACAATAGTTACAGCAATTATTTATAACCAATTAAATATATATACTCTTCATAACCCCCTCAAGTTGGACTTTGGTGAGCATCAAACAAAGACAACTTGGAAAATAAGCTACGGAATAAGGATGAACAAAGGGGTTTGGTGAACAAATCGGCAATCTGAAGATGCGACGGAATATGAACTAGAACAATTAATCCTTGTTTGAATTGATTACGAACCACATGACAATCAATGTCTGTGTGCTTAGTTCGTTCATGGAAGATAGGGTTAGAAGTGATATGAATGGCAGATTTGCTATCACGGTGCAAAGTAATGGGCTTCTGTACCGGAACTTTCAAATTTTCTAGCAAATAAGTAATCCACATCAACTCACACACTGTTGAAGCCATAGATCTGTACTCAGCTTTAGCAAAACTTCGAGAAACAGTATGTTGAGGCTTGGTCTTCCAGGAGATAGGACAATCGCCCAAATATATACAAAAACCAGTTAAAGACTTTCTACTTATTTGGTAAGAAGACCAGTCTGCATCAGAATAAGCAGTAAGTCTTAAATCATTGTTAGCTGGAAAAAATAATCCCAGAGAAGGAGCAATCTTCAAATATTTCAAAACATAAAACACATGCTTCAGATGATTTTCTCTAGGCAGCTGCAAATACTGACTTAATTGCTACACGACATAGGTAATATCAGGCCTAGTAAAGCCTAAATAAAGAAGCCTCCCAACTAAACTCCTGTATTTTCGAGGATCCTCAAGAAGAGGACTGTCATCACGTTCTAGGGTAGAACCCTTTGGAAAAGGAATTTTCTTGGGTTTAGCTACCAAAAGACCTCCATAAGCTAATAAATCCAAAACATATTTTCTTTGATTAAGAAAAATGCCATTCGGAGTTCGAAAAACCTCTAATCCCAAGCAATATGTTGCTAAGCCCAAATCCTTAATTGTGAACCTCTCATCTAATGCCTGTTTCAAACGGCAGATGGCACTAACAGAACTCCCACTGATGAGTAAATCATCAACATAGACAAGTAACATAAAGAAACAACCATTCTTGTCCAGAACAAACAGGCAATGATCAGGAGGGTATTGAAGAAAACCAAAATCAAGCAGAAAATTAGTTAATTCAGTGTTCCATTATCTGGAAACCTGCTTTAAACCATAAAGAGGCCTTAGTAACTTGCAAACCTAAGCCTCCTTTGCTGTTGTATAACCTTCAGGTGGGATCATGTAGACTTCCTCATCTAAAAATCCATTAAGAAAAGCATTGTTAACATCGATGTGATGCAGGGGCCAACCTTTTGCAGCTGCTATAGCCATGAATAGTCTCACTGTGACGACCTTTGCAACCGAAGAATAACTATCATAGTAATCTTCCACATACACTTGATTGTACCCTTTTGCAACCAACCAAGCTTTATGTTTGTCAAGAGTGCCATCAGATTTGAGCTTCAATTTGTAAACCCACTTACTCCCTATGGCCTTCTTACCTTCAGGCAGATCAGTAAGTATCCAGGTTTTGTTTATCTCTAGTGCTTGAAGTTCGGTGTTCATGGCATTAACCCATTCTGGAACTGCTTTTGCTTCTTTATAATTTCGTGGCTCCTTTATAGCACTAACATGAGCTAAGAAATGAAGATAATCTGGAGGACTTGTAGTATTCCTGCAAAAAGGAAAAGTAGCAGGCATGTGTGGAGAAGTACATGTTGCAATGCTGAAAGCAGAAACAACATTGTTAACAACATAATCGGAAAGCCAAGATGGTCCTTTGATGGTCCTGGTTGTTCTTTGGAGAGGGACAACTTCACTTGAAGTGGGTAAGACATCTACCACGGGTACAACTTCATCCACTGCAACTGGAGTTTCATCAGTAATCACAGGATTAGCATCAGCAAGTGAAGGAAGAGGATCATCTGTAGGACTTACATGAATAACATCTGGAAAATACGAAGTAGGATAAGTTATAGGGCACACTGAAAAGGGAATTCCTGCATCAGAAGCAGGAATATCAATAAAAGGATATATGGTTTCATGAAACACCACATCCTTGGAGGTATATAATTGCTGAGAAGAGAAATCATACACTCTATACCCTTTTTGACCAGAAACATATCCCAAAAAAAATACATTTTTTTGCTCTGACATCAAACTTGTCCTTCTTAGGACTAGTACCTGTCACATAACATAAACACCCAAATGCTCTCAAAGCATTATAATCTGGTGGTCTTCCAAGTAGTAACTCATATGGACTCTTCCAATTCAACATAGAAGATGGCAACTTATTTATCAGATAAGTAGCATGAAGTATAGCCTCGCCCCAGAAATTCTTAGGTAGATGAGCCTTGTTGGATCCCGTTACCGGAACCCAACCTCTGAACATACATACCTTCATACCTGAGCGTGGTACTCCGAAAACCCTT